>QRFJ01000329.1:0-541672 GCA_006176705.1 Cocos nucifera
AGAGAGAGATCGGGAGCAATTTATGAGTTAACAAGTTTATTCATGTCTTAAATTTTCAACTCTTGAAAATATGAATTATTATTACCATTAACTCAAAGGATGTATCATAGACACTAAATACACATATGTGATAGAAAATAATCCATTTATTGCTTTTAGTCAAAATTACAATTTTGCCCTTAGAAGTGTATTACAAGTGTCAACCAATTCTGGCTTCTAGGGCGCATATATCTAACACCCCAAGCTTCAATCTAAACTGGTGCAGAGCCTTGAAGAGAATTTCGATAGTCATTCTTTTTGTACTTCCTTCGAGTTTCAAATTCGAAAGTGAAGAAACTATTGTTGGAGATAAATCCTGCTCCCGTCGAAGTTCAGTCTGACGCTTAGCCTAATACAACCGATAATCACGAAAGAGCTTCAATTGAGAATTCTCTTTCCAATGATCGAACCCAACTGAACTCCTCCAACGATTGAGCCCCAGTCGAACTTCTCCAATAATCGAACTTCCCTAGTGGCCGAACTCCTTCCGGATCCCTCCAGCAGTCGAATTTCTTCAGGAGCCAAACTTCTTCTGGACTTCTCGTTCAGTCGGACTTCTACAGGAGCCGAACTTCTTTCGAACTCTCCCAGCAGTCGGATTTCTCTAGGAGCCAAACTCCTTTCGAGCTCCTCCAGCAGTCAGATTCCTACAGAAGTCGAACTCCTTTTGGACTTTTTCTTTAAACGGATTCCTACAAGCGATCCCACTACTGAACGGTTATAATTATCATTTAACAGGATGGTTATGATTGTCATTTATCAGGATAATTACGATTGGCATTTATCAGGATGATTACGACTGTCATTTATCAGTCTGCTACAGGCAACCCCACTACCGAACAGTATAACAAGCTCCGTTTATAAAAAAGGATCCTCCTCTAAGCTCTCTTCTTCTTTTCAAAACTCTGTCGAATTCTTATCTGAGCACTCCATTTCTGTTGGTCAGAAGAGCTGACTTGATCGTCGAAAGATCCTACCAAAGTCGCCACCATCGACTCCGGATGGGACTTAATTTTGTAGATCTCCGACGGCGATCTCGTCTTCCTCAACTCCAACTCAATCCGACGTCGACCAAATTCTGCACCAATAGTTTCAATACTTTCATTTTTAATGGTCCAATCACACAAGGTTCATATGACTTTATATTTAGCCACCATATCCATCGGTTTATTTTCAATGTATTGTTTTTTGAAATTTTACTATATTCCAAGTCATCTACATCAGTATCTTATAGCCTATGTATTGGACAATTTATTGGGCTGAGTGTTATGGGGAAAGAGGTACCTGCATCATGTAGGTGAAAAAACAAGAGTGTGAGTATTAATTAGCCATTCATTTTTTTCCATTATTTGTTATTGGAAGTTTGGGCTTCCTTTCGGATATTAATATCATATGAACTCTTTTTGCGCCAAACATGCATGTTTCTGTCCAATAAATTGCTGGTTGGAAGGGTAATTGTTTGCCTAGCCTTAGCTTTTATATGGTAGCTTTAGTTTTCTTTTTTATTTAATATCATTGATGTGGGCAAATGATAATTATAATTTAAAATAAATCGTAGTGGTGTTTCATATTGGCGGTCCTAATTCAAGTTTTTGGCCGTCGGGTTGCGGTAAGGTCAAGCTCCTATTTACTTTCAGGATGGTGGTAATGTTGGGGATCAAGACTAGGAATTTTAAATGATCATTTTATAGATTATGTTATTTTTATAATTTTATTATTTTTATTATTTTGATCAAATATTTTTTTTCTGTTGTCTTTATTGATAGTATATTTGAGAAGACGAAAAGAGTTACAATCAACTTTCTTTTATGATTTTTATTACCAAAACAAATTATTATGATGTCAAGAATTGAAGGTTTACTGCATAAGTTATGATCATAGCAAATTGATTTCTTCAATCCGATAAAAGTCCAAAAAAAATGATGTATTGGTTTCGGGTTGATTTGGGTCGGTTCGGGTTCAGTGGATTACTATTATCCATCGGATTCGAGTTTTAAACGGGCATTATATCCATATCCATTAACCCGGTAAACGACACAGACGCGGTTACCCTATGCCCGAGTTTCTTCCCTCATCACAAAAGTGATCAAAGCTTCGAGTTCAAAATCTGAACGCTAAACCCTAGAGTCCGGGCGGCGGTCGTCAATCGAAGGGGAATCCGCGCCCGTGCTGTCGCCGAGCAGCGATCGCCGGTCGACGGTAGCCACTCAGACAAGATGAGGTGAGTTCTTCTTCCTCCTCTACTCTCTTCTCTTCTAGAGATTTTTTCTTTTTAGATGTAGTAAGTAATCTCGAAGAGGCGGGGCGGCTTTCGGTCTGGCATTTCGCGGCGGCCACCGACAGCTGCGGTGGTTCCCGTGACCAGAGATGAATATGGCTGTCAGTGTCACTGGTGAAAGCTAGCCTCAGATTTGGTTACTAGTTTCGTTTGAGATTTTTACCTAATTTTTGAACCCAAATGCATTAAAACTAGTACTTTGAAATCTTAGGCTGGTTAAACTTAACTGAAAAATATTTTGTACTCTATAGACGTTATTGCACTAGTAGCGTCCGCCGGGTGGAGCCAAATTTCCCGATTTCTACGACATCTACTGTCCACTGTACACTTTGGTATGCTGGTCTTAGAAAATTTGAAGCTCACCTAAACTATACACTTACACAGTTACTCTTTTGGATAGTTTCCACATATATTGTGACTGGTAGGATCCTAGAAAATTAAGGTTTATGACGGCCTCACGCAACATTACTAGTTAAAGGGTGACGTGAAACCTGAACACATGGTACGTGACTTTAAAGACTGAAAGATGACTCGAACAAGTACCTGCTTATTCTGGAAAATGACGTTATATAAATCTGCGTATAACGGAAGTGAAGAATTTTTATATTGCCTGACTACTCCTGGATTTTTCCTAGAGCTTCTTCCTTGTAGACAGACCTGTCTAGTGGTTTGAAGAAGAGGGCATTGTATCCTATCTTACAACTTTTCTTTCCTTCTATTTTGAGTTGCTTGAGAATCAAGTTCTTCTAGAACCAACAAGGGAAACTATAATACCTTAGGCAATGCTCAAGGTCAGGCGAGTCTGGGAAGTCTATAAGATAACTATAGACTTTGGTGTTTTAGAGGTAAGAAGACTTCTTGTGCTTGGATCCTCTCTCTCTCTCTCTCTCTGTGTGTGTGTGTGTGTGTGTGTGTGTGTGTGTGTGTGTGTGTCATGTGCACAGACACAAAAAAAGATCGGTTACTATAATCTTGGAATCATTCTTGGTCTTGGAGCAATCCATGAACTCGTGCCTCTGCTCACATTCTTGTTCCATGATACGCTTGAAGTGCCGAACATCATAATTTGCATGTCTTTAATATTCGTTTGTTTGTGCTCCATCTTCTGCTTCTATTTTTTTTCTCATGGTTTTTAAGCTATCTACGCAAATCTTACTTTTTTCCTGCACCTTGTGACACATCGTTTACATCTCTTTTGCTCTTTGACCTTTTTCTCTCCTTATTTCTTCCTCTTTTTAATATTATCTTCAATATTTTTCCTTTTATATGAACTTAAGATCTTTCCTCCTGAACATTGTCTATAAACTTCTAAAATTTTGTACGCTAACCCTTGCAAGATTTTTATGTATTCTCTGACATCAATATAGTTACAATGCTACAGCTTGTTTATAAAATTATAACACGGTGTCTGTCAACTGAAGGTCGATATAATTAGATATCGTATATGCAAAAGTCTTGCTATATCTAAGACCATATCAAATTTTTGCACAGGGTTGCTTAATGATGAGTCTCATTCGCTTGAAGTTTTCATTGAGAAAGAAGTTTGATTTCTGGTACCCATTTTGATAGCATGTTCCAAGTAAACATTCTTGTATAAGAACTAATTAGTGATATTTCTATTAGTAGCTTGGTCTAAAATCATGTTTCAGTAAATTCCAGTAAGAAAAAGAAATGTTAGCTAGAATATCATGATTCTTTTCTTTGGGCTCCATTTTTGCTTTTGATGGAGAAATCTATAATAACCAACAAAGATATTCTACCAGTTTTCCTGCACAAAAAGGGAAATAAGTACCTTCTTCCTATCATTATTGCAAACCTGTACCTAATGCCCTCTATCTCTGAATGAAAGAACTGCATGAAGACATTTGATTAAGTGTTCATTTTTGTGACTTGGTTTCACTACTATGAGGACCAACTTGAGCATACTCATTTCAACTTACCTTTGGATTTCATGAAAGATTTAATTACAAGCATTGTATTTGGAACCTTTTTGAATGATTTGGATGGATCTCATACAAGAGAACCTCTTAAGTTTGCCAGATGACATCAAATTTCATAAATTAAAAAAAAAAAAGGAAAGAAAGTCACATGGAAGAGGCTACCATTGGACATGTGCGAACTGCACGTCATGCTAAAATTGGCATATGATCAGTCAATAACAAAACAGATGGTTTGATTTTTCTTGTGATATATGGAGTGTTAATAGGTGCACTCTCTTTTCCACTACACCCTCTGTTCATTGGTCCTTAAGCCTGGACTTGATAAAGGGTACTTCTTGAGACTTAAAAAGAAATTGGGAATTTAGGCCCAGTCTAAGCATCTGGTTAAATATTGGCCGACTTAGCTAAGTTTCAGATGACAATCTGCGATGTGGACTAAACCAAAAGAACTATTAATGATTTTTAATGTCAATTGTTGGACCAAAAATACTTGAAAGTTTCACAACAACCTCTCCCCGTCTCCCACAGGAAAAAGAAGTAGCCACCAAAAGATCCTTGAGGCTAAATTGCACGTTCATAGGACTCCCAACATGACATCCTAAAAGAAAGAAATATCAAACCTTAAAGCTGTTGTTGGTTACATCACATACTAATGAAACTGCTAGAATCCATAAAGTCATGTTCCATCTATCGTATTCTGTTTTCCTTTTTGTGTAGTTGTATATTTTAGTTCATGTTTAGCATTTTCTGTTGCTGCATTCAATTTATGTGTTTAACAATTAGACCCTTGCCATCCAAAATTAGTGCACCAACCATGACCCAAGGATCAAAGGAATTTAGGTACAATGGCAAATTCAATATTCAGAATATTTGCAGAGGGTACAAATTTGTAATTTAATAGAACTTTTGGAATATGTCATAGGTTAAAAGTGAAAGGATGAGAAGCAGATAAAATATACAAAACATCTCATTACATGAAAGAACTCAGGCAAGTTGTGGAATAGATGGTCAAGTTTTGCAAATAATCATGAATGTTAGAAAATGTTGGTATTGACTCAAATGCAACCTTTGGTGAAAAATGAATCAAAACTTATCAGAGAAATTTGGAATAGGTTGGTAAATTGTCTTGTTAGACATTTTTTTTTACCAGGGAGTTAGGTGATTGGATTGGTCGACTGATATAGGTAACTAGAACCTTAATAAAATCCACTTAACACTCGGATTGGTTGGGGCAAAAATCCTATAGGAGATGCATTTATAGGGAGTTTCCCACCTATTGCTATGTTTTTTTTTTTTTTTTCAAATTAAAATGTCATTGCACCATGTGAGACCAGTTTATAGCTGCCCAAGAAAAGTGGAATTCAGATGAATGGTTGTAAGTGAATAGGATGCCTACATATAGGGGTGGCAGTCCTTGACTCACGAACCTGGTCAGAACTGGCATGAAGTTAGCAGGTCTGGATTGGGCATAATTGGGTTCACATCATAAACCAGTTGACTCAACTAACCTGTTTATTGGATAGGTTGGCTTCGGGTTTTATTGACTTTGCAAAATTGACCTGGATTCAGTTGACACAATTACAATCTCAACCTGAAACAGGTTCACTATGAACCTATGTAAATCTGTTTGGGTATAATTATTTGTTAGAATTATGTTTTAAATAATTGTATAAAGCTTTATGTTGATTGGATGTGAAGTTATTAGCTTAGCGTTGGTTAATAGATTAACCAAGTTATTATTGGGCTAATTGTGACAGTATGGGTTTAATTATGTAATGGGCTAACCATGTCTTCTCTGGCCTGATTTGTTTGTTAAACAAGTTACACAGGTCAGGTTGGAATTATTGGCCTGTTTAACTGGATTGGGTTTGGATTGACAGTTTTCTCTGACTACCTATGTCTCAATCAACACAAACCCGACCCAACTCGACCAATTGCATTATGAAAATTATATTACCTAATAAATAGAGCATTTTATTTCCATCCTTTTGTCTTTGTGTGAAAAGTTATATGCTTCTTTTTCCTTAGTCGTCATCCTGAAGTGAAGTGGGCACAAAGGGTCGACAAAGTTTACATCACTGTACTGTTGCCTGATGCAAAAGATGTGAAGGTTAATCTGGAACCTGACGGCATTTTCACTTTTTCTGCAACTGCTGGAGCTGAAAAAAACTTGTATGAGTTGAAAATGGACCTTTATGATAAAGTAAATGTAGAGGTAGGTTTTGTTCTTAAGCATTGTGGAGCAAAAACATCTTGTTTGAATGTTTAGAACTTATTCTCCATCATTCCATTTTTTTTCCTTACCTCCATATTGTTAATTATCAGGAAAGCAAAATTAACACAGGTGTCCGTTCTATCTTCTGCGTGGTAGAAAAAGTGGAGAAGGGATGGTGGAAGAAACTATTACGTGGTGATGAGAAAACACCTCACTATGTGAAAGTAGATTGGGATAAGTGGGTGGATGAAGATGATGATGGTATGTGTGCTTCTACTTTGTGTTTCAACTTATTAAAATTTTAGTTGAATATGATGCTAAAGAAATAGTAATCAGATGAGGAATATCAACAGGTATCTTAAAATGTAATAACGGTGCCTTAAAAATCAAAGGAAGATAATTTGATGGGGACCCCTATTAAATCTCTTATTTGGTGAATTTGGAAGCAACTTCAGCTAAATTTTTGTAATCCAAGCTAAATCTGAACTGATATTAACTATTAATAAATCTTTGGCTGTAAGGAAAAGCAAATAATGTATTATATCTCTTGTTTAAAAAGGCTTAATTTTGAGACTGTCTCATGTGACACCTCAAGTTAAAGCTCAAGAAATGTCTTGAGTGTCATTTCTGAGGCTATACAAGATGCATGTTGCATCAAATGAGAGATATATGTTGCACACTGCTTCATGATATTCCTGATGTGGGATACACATTGCGGTATTGATCATTTTCAACTTGAAAGTAGAAGAGAAGGATGACTACCATGGCTTATATATATTTTTGGAACTGCCCAGTTATGTTTGGTAGAAAATAATCCCGGCAGTTTTTGTTTTTCATAAACTTAATTATGATATTTTGTTAAAGTAAATCATCTTTTGATGTTTTGTTCAAAACTTGTGCATATTTGGAGTATAAGATTTTACCAATTTTTTAGTAAGGTAACTAATTCCTTGTGCAACAGTCATATCCTTTGTTTTTTCACATCTATTTTTCACTCCAAATAATTATCTTGCATAATGAAAACACATGTAGCTTATGTTTTATATGTTGAGGCTAACAAGTCGCTTTACTAAGACTCTAAAAACCTCACCTTTCACACCCCCCTTCCTTTTTTTATCATTGATTATGTTTAGAAGATTTTAGCCACCTTTCTAGTTCTCCAAATTAGGTTTAGGTGACTATGTGAGTTTGTAAAATAGAAATCAAGGACTGTGCTGTATTAATCTCACTGTAACTCATGTGTATAATGCGGTAACTGAAAGTTTTTAATGATTAGAATAAGTGCATCATTTTGATGTCAAATACTATATCCACACACGGAGTGTAGCCAATATGATTCACTTCCCATAAAATTTGATCTTATGATTATGGAATTCCTTGTTACCAAGTTTCACTTCTTTTTCAGGTCCTGGTGACTTTGATTTGGGAGGGATGGATTTCTCGGTAATGACTATTTTGAAATAAAATTTCATCTTTTCTTGGCATATAGGCATAAATTTCTTATCTTGCATATATATATATATATATATATATATATATCTTTCACAGAATTTTGGTGGTATGGGGGGTGATGGTATGGATGATGACCTTGATGACAGCGATGATGAAGGTAAGAACCTTGAAATTTCTCCTGTTTTATTTATACTTAATGTGTATTTACATTTAATTGCAAGTTACATCATTTGCATATGTATGAGATTTGTTTTTTTGTTGGAAAAAATAAGTGAAATAAAACTGAAAACAAATGAAGAAAAGAATGGCTAGCAGTACGTGGGTGGGTCTTCCAAGTTTGATTTTATCTTAGCTGTCCTCATAAAAGAGTATATATTTCGCATAATTTATTTCTTAACATCCAATCCTGCATTGTTTATTATTTTACCTTGATATTTTGATCTCCATCCTACTTAATGTTTATATTCCTAAGCCAAATGGTGATCCAATGTCATGATGGACTAGATATGATTTTGTATCATATTTTTTGTAGTAAACAAAGTGAATGAGGAGGGTAAAAGGAAGATAGAGTCAGACTCAGAGTAAAAGGAAATTGATAAAATGCGACAGTCTGTTAATTTTGAATTTAGGTTCACCATGCTCAATCTTGCACATCGCTTCTCCCCTACAAATATGGGCTGGATTACTTGGTTCATGGAAATCTGAAGTAAACCTAGAGTAGATTGATTTAAGATTATTCCTAGGTTTTCTTGCCAAATGCATTTCAAACATTCTTAATCATTACCTAGCAAAATCTTGTTTCTAGTTTTTGAGCAAATATTCAGCAGCAACAACGACTTGGGAGAATTCGTAAACAAAAATGTCCAAGCCAAATTGTGGTTTCAGACTCCACTTTATTTAGATAAGAACAGCTTAATTTATGGCTCTAGAAGCAGCATAGTTAGGATACCCCAAGGTTGCATAAAAGTATCAGCCCCACAAGTATTATTTTATTAAGGGGAAAGAACTTGGAATATTTTCTTTCTTCTACTTCGTGCCCAGGGCTTGTAAAAGCATTTCATAGTGCATATAATTTTGCATTTCATTGGTCAACTTACGCATGCGTGCACATTTCACAAGTAATTTAGTTTATCAATATGGATTAGAGGATCCTTAACAACTTAGAAGTATTCCTCATCAAAATTTGTATCCACACATCTTGTCCTACATTTCCCATGATGCTATGTTTATCTGCATGATGCTTGTTTGCTGATCTTTCCTTTCTATTATGTAGATTATTCTGCATACTTCTTTTATTGTTTAAGCTATTACCTTTTTGCACCGAATAATATGCTTCAAGTGAAAATACAAATTACGCTGGCAATAGGCAAAGTTGATATATATCATTTTTAGTGAGAAATTGGAACCTAGGAGCTGATTGCAGATGGTGATATCTTTCTTTATCTTTGATTTTTAAAAGCAAAAGTTTCTTGTTCACCAATCTAAGGCATTTACACTAGGAGGTACCTTATTTTCTCATACTTACCCATGATTAATCTTAATTAAATTATCAATTTAGGCAACTCACAGTGTAAATAATTATTAGGAAATTCCAAAGGGCAGCCTGCAGATAACTAACAAAAGGAGTCTTTGCTGTTGTAAAGACAATTTTTTTTTTAAGCATGAATGCCTGTGCTTTGGTAGTGGGGGCGATGATCCCCAGTGCAATTGTTGCAGGGCAATTATACATTTCACTATTTTACAAACTCCAATCTTATATTAATTTAATTACCCATCCCTTTCCAGAACAAGAAGCAGAAAAGACTGATCATGCCAAAAAGGCTGGAGATGTGCAGAGGACTGAAGAAGCCTCTTCAGAGGCCAAAATGGATACAACTCCAAACACCTGAAAGAGTCCTTCAGCCAAAAAATCGTTGCCATGGTTCTAATGTGTTTCTGAACGAGGCTAGCTGATTGTGCTTTGCGTTCGTTGCTCTATTGATTGCTTGCTTGTATCTGCTCATATCCAACTGTAGTTCGTGTGAAGTTAATCTATTCCTACAGGCAGGTGGAACCAGTTTCATTCGGCTGGCAGAGTGTGTTTGAGATCAAGGTTCCATGAATGATCTTAAAGCAGACATTAGCATGTCGGTAATGGTTGCTGGATTCGTTCTTTTTTTGACACTTTTAAGTTCTTGCCGTTTTCTTTTTGTCTTCACTATTAGAGATTGGTATTATGGTGAGGTTTATCTTTAAAGTGCGAAGCAAGATATGTTGATGCGTGTTTTTCAGCTGATATTAGAGAGGAACGTTGTAGAGAATTTTTGTTGTTTGATGGTTTTAAGGAGTCCACGGAAAGACTTTGTTACCGTACCCTATTTAGGTTGGCTAGTGGTAGTAGAGCCTTTATTAATAGAATTTTTGAAAGTTGAGCTTTTGTTATTAAATTATTTAATAAAAAATTATTTACTATTGGATAACTATATTTTTAAGATAATATGGAACTTTAACGTCTATTTAAGGATCAAAGTGAAAAAATATTTTTAGCATGATAAAATGATAAAAAGGTATTGTATAGCATTTTTTGAACTCTTTATACCATCAAGAATTGTTATAAAAGTTCTTATTTTATAGTTTATTTATTTGTGATAGTATAATATCAGGATAGAATAATATTGTAATGTTATAATAATATATATTATGATATTATAATGATATGATATATTATTACATTGGTACGGTAAGAATATAACATATTAAAAACATCTTTTACTAGCTGATAATTATAAAGAAATATTTTGTTATAAAGTGTTACAATTATTATTGATACATATAAACATTGCATTGCATGATTATAATATATGAATATGGTATTATTATTTTAATATGATATTTTAATAATGTTATATTATAATATTATTTACATGTTAATGTAATATAAAGTTTGGAGGGAGTTAGTCATATGAATAATTTATCAACGGATTTTAGAAGGTGATTTTGGGAAAAAAGCTCCAATCTTGGAGTTTTTGGTAAGTAAAGATTTTTAGCTTTTCGAATTAGAAAGCTGTTTTAGATTTTTTACCTTCTGTATATTGTTTAGAAGTGTTTTTAGTGCTTCAGAAAGTAATTTTGGCTCCTCCAAAAGCAATCCAAAGCAGTCTTAATCATCCTATGCGTTCAAATAGAGTATTTAAACCAGAACGCAGGCTTTCCAATGAAGAATAACAGGGTTTCCATGCTTGCGTTTCCAAACAACGTTAATCTGGCTCGATGCAATTGTGATGTCTGTTGACATTGCTTGATGAAATTGCTAAGGCATGATCTCCAAGCACTTCAACAGCTAGCTTGGACATACATATTTCATTGTGGTTGTAAGAAGCCTATGGCTTTAGAAACATAGCTTTACTTTTTCCTTGAGGACGCATTGCATTCAAATGTCGTTGGTTTGAAAAGAAACGATCAAACACAAGTATAATCGTGGTAAGAGTTCCTTTGTGATCTATTCAAATTTATCTCACACGAGGACGACATCATCAGAATTGGATGCTCCTGATAGGTGAAGAGTCAGCAGTCATGACAAAGCACTTTGAGGCAACTGACAACAAGTTATCACATGCTGAGACACTTGAAAGGGAATTGGACATCCAAAGTTTGTTGGCTCTAAAATATCTTTTAACTGCTTTTAAATTTATCAAGGGGAAACCCCATTTTTCTTATAGAAATGGCCTCGGTTTGCATGACCACAGCGTCTCCCACTTATCATGAATGTAAATTTCCAAATCAATTAGCATGCTGACACACCAGATTCTATACAACCAAAAGGCATACAGTTGGATATGCAGGACTGGAACTGAGCTCGGGCCAACCCAAGGTCCATCAGGCCGGACCAACTTTGGGTGGGCTTTAGACTCAATTTGAAATAACTCAGGCCAGGCATGAGCTTAAAAATAGAGCCCATTTATTTTCCGGATCAGATTTGGGTATATCTTTGATTAGGCCTGAGTTCAGTCCGAGCCCAAAATCGAAGTCTAGCCCAAAACTTTAAGCCCAAGCTCGAAGTTCAACCCAAAGTTTCAACCTGAATTTAACCCAACCATTTTTCCTTTAATATAAGACTTAAGAGCCTTAAATTGATTTAGCCCTACCCGTCCGTCTTCTTCCTCTTTCCGCCCCCGACTTTCCCCAAGCCCCATTTGATCCCATCGCCGTCTTCCATCTTCCCTCATCAATGATGTGGTTCTATTATCTTCCCCCATCAGCCATCCGTGTTCATCGGACTTTTGGGTGGCCGTCTGTATTCATCGGACTTTCATTCAAAAAAAGAGATTGATGTTCCGATGGAAGGAGTCATCGAAGGAGTCCTCATTGGATTTCCATCTTCCAACATCATAGACTCCAATCTTCTGTCTATCGTCAACACAGTGATGCACAGTCTACCGTCTTCCCTCTTCAGCATCATTGACTCTGGAGTTCCCATCTTCTTTCATTGTCAGCACCATTCGTTGTTTCAGGTGTGGAATCATTTTTATAATGTTATGAAATCTTCCTTCTTCAGCATCGTTAACTTTAGATCTACTCCACTCCTCAAAGCTCAAGCCTCATCTTGTCTTCCAAGTGCTGCATACTGCAACAATTACATAATTTATCAAGACATCTCTTGTACTTGCACAGTTTCAGATTATTGCCCTTTCCAAATGATGTCAAACCTGATGAGATTTACATCTTAATCTATTATTATTATATACTTTAGAATCTTGATGGGCATTGTATTTGCCTCCCATATGATATTTTTCATGTCTATTTTTCACATGGAAGCTAGATCTTACCCTAAAATTTCACTATTCGCCACGCTTTTGATCATTATAAATGTGTCACCCCAAGGCCGTGTCTTTACTTGACCTACATACATGGCAAGTTGAACAGAGCTGCTATGGATTTTTCTGGTTATATTATTGCTGATTTTATTTTATCCCAGATGATGTACCAATGAAAATAAAAACTGATAAGATACAGCTCACTTTCTATTTATCTCGTACATCTCACAATTTATAATAGATTACATGCTCCTCTTACAACTTTTGTATATATATATATAGAGAGAGCTTATCTGTTTTTTTTTTTTTTTTTTTTTTTTTTGGATAAGTGAAAGAAATAAAACCCTTTCAACATTTGGCACAAATAATGAATTTAGACCGATCCGATCAGATTCGAACCAAGCTCAGGCTTAGACCCAGACCAAAATCAAACCTTAAAATATGCAAAATTTTTGAGCCTAAACTTGGCCCAAAATCCTAACAACAATACCAAACCAGGCTCAGGTAGAGACAAAGCCCAACTCGTTTCCAGCCCAATTGATGGTAGACACATTGATCATAGTTTTCTTTCCTTCACTTTTCTTTCTTTTCTTTTCTTTTTTTTTTGGTCCAACATCAATGATAGTTATTGATGGGCTAAAAATACATATTTAAACAAAACCACATGGATTGGCATTGGCTCATCATTTTTCCAAAAAGAATATTAAGCACAAACAATCCCTGCAGCTGCAGCCACAACCGAGGACCGGTCATGACAACTTTGATTTAAGACCCAAGGTGCTTAGATGAGCCGTCAAATTACATTCAAAGAACGGACCACCCTCACCCATGGAGCAACTTCCAAAAGGGATTCACGGTTACTACAGGTGGCAAGAAAACCTAACAATTCCGCCAAACATGCTGAAGCGAAGGTTTCTTTTGACACCACTCAGAAACTTTGACCCAAATAAATTTGAACCCAAACAAAATCACTTAATTCACGTCCCAGCCGTTGCCTGGGTATCATGGAAGATGCCTGAAGACGAGCCTTGGCACCGCCCGACATTCCCAGAGTGCACTACAAATAACAAACTTACAATTTGTAGCATATACACTTTCAACCGTTTCCTTGGTTGAGAAACATGTAGCCCAAATAACAATAGAACTAACCACCATAGGGACATCATCCAATCCATCATGAGAACACCGTACAGCTGCTGATGTACCGCCAAGAATACTAGAACGTTTTTTTTTCTACCCCACCCGCAAATAGCCCAACATCTCCATGCAATTGACCTTTTGTTGTCCACCGAATTAAGATATCCAGCTGCGCGCGCTAATATCACCCAATCTTCTCATGCGACCAAAAAAGAAAAAAAAGGGAATACGACAACAACGAGACTAGCATACGCTTCTGCCAATCCAAGCATACCTGCAATATACTCTGGGGCCATAGAGATATATATTCTAGCGTAGCAAAAGAACACAATCCCCATCCTGCCTTAAGAAACAAAATTGACAAGCTGTGGTAGGATGTTAAGCTGTCAAATGTGGCAGGAGATCAGCCCTAGCACCCAATAGCAGGACCATAGTAGCTGAATGAATGGTGAAGCTGAATAAGGTAACCTATTAAAACTGTATCCCCTTTATTAAGGGTGGTTTTTGCATTTTTTAGTTGGAAGCATGGACCCGCTGAATGCACCATTCTCAGGCCTATTGGCGCACCAACAAAAAAAAAATGCAAGGCAGAAAACACACACCGGTGTTTTATGAAAAATGTAGCAAGGGATATGCAACTCATGATTGGAATTATGCAGCACCATTAAAAGCAACTGAAAAAAAAAAAAAGGCTCCTAGAAGAGTTGTTGAAAATTAGAAAATCAAGCGAAAATAAGACAGCTTTGACAAAATGATGCTTTCTTCTCTACATTATATTGAACGGACATATTCTTATATAGGATCCAAAATTCATCAACGATAAAACTAATCTTAAAGAAATTGATGTTCAACCAAAAAAGTTCTTGCCATTTATGCTAGTATGTCCTTCCATCCATATGCAATATTATCCAAAACAAGCAGATACACCGATATGGCAAACCCTGCAAAGATATGGTACGGCTGCAATACATCAGTATGTAAGTGCACAATATCACGCAAACGAGCACTGGATATTGATATGACAAGACACAAATACACTGATACATCAAACCTTGAAAAGTAAGAAATGGTACATTACATCAATATGGTATGTATGTATGTATGCATGTACGGACATATATGTATGACATATACATCAATACATATGAATGCATGTAAAAAAAGAAAAAGAATTTATCATTTTAGAAGCATATCAGGTTATCAAAATAATGTAGTCCACACTTTAAAACAATAGTATCAGATACCAACTTTTGCAAGCTCATTATTTGATCATTCCCAAATTTATAGGTCTCAATCCATACTCTATTTTAATATTAACGATATTAATATTATAGACTACAAAATTGATCATTCATCATTAACAAGTTATCACTAAATAAAAAAAGAAAGCAACCCTCGTACTTGGAGGAGGTATCAGGAAGTATCTCAGAGTATATTTGGAAAGTATCTGCAATGAAAAATAAGATATTTTCCATTAGATCTACTGGTTTTGTTTTTTGTTGTTGTTTTTCCTAGGGCTTTTGCACCCACCTCCGTGTGTGCTTTTCTTTGAGGTTTATTTGGTTGGTTTTTTTAGTTGGGGAGGGAGGAGAGAGAAACATTGAGTAACAGCTAACACACTCGTTAGGCAAAATCATAAATAGGAAAAAAAAAGAATCATAATCTAAAAAGGAAAGGCAATTGCAAAATTCAAATAACTAAGAAGACATTAGAAAATAATTATGATTGAACAAAACCATTAATCTTCAGTCAAACAGCAAGATTATTGTACTTCAGAATTTAACCAGGATGAGGAAATGAAGTACTCTCCTGGCATGAACATCATTAAATTTTCCTTTTTAGCATAAATGTATAACATTTCTTTTTAAAAAGTGCACTAAGTATGCTTGATCATGGTAGTTTCAAGTAATTAAAGGATCCCATCAAACATCTTGTTTCAGCTTCTGCCTATGTACCTCTAAATACGACTGAGAGAACTGGTTTCAGGACTCGTCACAGCAACTTTCTTTCATTCCCGTTACAGTTTCGCATAAAGAATCAAACATTTAGCAAAATTAGAGTCATTTATTAACATAAGCAATTTCAACATTTGCTTCATAATCACAGAAAACATTTCATGTGCATATACACGAAGTACAGACTTCAACAGATAAGAGAATTAATAGTAGGGTCTTACAAGCAAAAGAGTAGGGGGAACACAATAAAAAGAGAGATTTGCATAAGGCATGAATGGAACCCAGACAAAATGTTGAATTCCACATTAAGGCAATTATGAACTGATCATAGGACCACCTTTTAAAAATACAACATTGCAATCAGCTTAAAACCATAGAACGCTAGATTCATTTATACAAAAAAAGTGTCAGAAGTTCGGATGGAAAAGAGTTTAGGGGAGCAAAATAGCAATTCAAAAGCAGAAAATTAAGTATCTATCCTGATGTCCAATATATTCTGCAAGCACTCAATAATATGAATGATCATTTTATGAAAAACAATCACTAATATTTTTTAATAAAATAGCGATCTATTCTTGATTTTTCTGAACCTATAACTAATTCTTATAGGTTATAGATCAATCAAGACAATATTATTAATGAAAAATGTCGACAAAGAATACCAATTTCTGAGCAAATCATCTTATACAGAGTTGAAGTAGGAATGCAAATGGCTGAATTAAGTGTCAGCGCAAAACCAAACCAATCCTAGCCAGCTGTCAACTTTTGAACACATGAAATAATCAAGCTGGAACCGGACAGCAAAACCAGTCAAGATTGGGTTGCTTCAAATCAGTTCTTGGATTACCTAGAAATTAATACTTTTTATAACAGAAGTAAAAGGATCTGTTGTTTCTGTTCGAGCATTAAGTACTAGAGACAACATAAATTAACAAATAATCTATGCAGGAAAAGCAGACAATAAGAGAACCCAAAAGAATAAACTATTAATCTTGAACAAAACATGGCTAATCAACAATACAAAAATAGATATGAACCACGAATACATGAAATAATAAATACAAGCAGATATATATCATATTATACACTTCACATATAAGATATTACAAAATGAATATGCACATGTACCCGACAACTTGACCTGGAACAAGAACCACTCAAACTGGGTTTTCTTAAAAATGAAAAAACAGGGAATGAACCAATCTATTCTTAAAGTTGAACCAAACTAACCCAAGGGCGGTTCAGTTCAATTTCAGGTTCCTGAAAAATGTGCAGCTCTAGTTGTGAGTCTTGAGTATGATGATTCTAGTTAGGAATGTAGGAGCACAGAACTCAAAGAAAAGTGGGTAATTGTGTCAGTTCACATGTGTACAACATCAGAACCCTCTTTAAGCAATCTGATATTTCATGTACCATGACTATACACCAAAGAGAAGCATGTAAAGCTTCTTCAGGCTAGCGAAGTCACGATTTGGGGTCCAAAATTTAGACTATTTTGTGACCAAGTTAGGTGGGAAGATTTCTTAGAAGTGATTCAGGACCATCAAACGGAATACTTACCAGCCTTCTAAGCAAAAACCCATATTTCCCGGGACCTGCAAAACTGATATCATTTGCATTTTTCAATTCTATTCTGCACTGAAACCGTATGAAGCATAAGAAACAGACTAAGCAAACTTACCAACCTCACATGTCAGTATATCCAGTAAAATGATACAGCTCACAAACCAGCTTCAAGCAATGGTTTCCCCATGAATTAAGCTGATTCAAATCGCCTACCTTCAATACAGTTGTTTAGCATGGAATAATGGCATGAATGTTTCTCCTCTGCAGAGCCTTCAAAACAACATGAACACACACAAAATAAGCTAAAACACTTCACTGATTTGCTGCACAAATTCTAAAGCGCTAATCAGTGAGGTCCAGCCATTGCTAATAAAAGGAAATTTCAGAAGCCTCGACTGCTTTCCAGAGAAGAAATAATTTCCCAGATGTACAGAAGATGCTACTAATTCTGATCATGTCCTTACATATATGCATGTATACAGACCATTCATCCAATAATAAGAAATGAGATCAAAGATAAACTTGTAAGGTTCAAAAAAAAAAAAAAAAAGGAGGGACTTCTGGCTGGATAATGTGAAAAAAACTTGCAATGTAACCACCCAGAAGCATCATCTGGCATAGTATCATAATACCGGCAATCCAATAAAAATTTCAAATTGAAAGTCTTTAGCACAAGGGTGACTAATTCCCCCTAAAGTTTTGAGGATGAGTTCCACTTCTAAATAGGGCAAACCACTTAGTATTACCACTCGAGAAGAAAAGCTGAGGTTTAAAGTACATTCAGTCTTAGAATTTTAAAAATAATACAATTGCTTCCAAACATAAGGCTGGGCATGAAACATGGGCCCATGGCAGCACAGATATAAGCTGGTGTAATGCTAAAGGCATGGGCGTAGAGAAACGGTAAATATTATCACTTGTTAATCCTCCTAAACATAGCTTCCAAGGTGGGAGATTAGTATCTCCGAATCTGTTCATCTGGTCTTCTGGTTTAGGCTTGAGGCTTCATATAGGCTGGCTCCAGGCTTCATAGACCTCAGCTGTTTTAAATTGGAGGGCAAGGCAACAAAGGTTAAGAAAAACGGTGCATTAGAAATCTAATATAGGTAGGCTGGTTGGGTAAAAGACAGCAAATTGGTCAAAAAAGAACAAGTGACTTATAAGCATATCTAAAGTTATTACACGTACTTTCATTGAAAGAAAAAGAAGGTAAAGGGAATAGTCTACCTGATAGCCTAAACACAGAGAACACTAATAACCATGATGTTTCCCATGGGAAACAGGGTTTTGACCAGATAACCTGGTAAAAGAAGCTATAGATTAGGATCATCATAAATAGGCAATTTTTATTAAAGAAAAATAAATATATATATATATATTTTTTTTTTAAAAAAAAAAAAGAGAGATCGATTACTCAAAAACAGTAAATGGTATTCATCAAAATTTTATGTAGAATTGAAATAGCTAAATGGATAAGATAGATGAGACAATATTAGTTTAGAGGAGATAAAGAGTGGTAGCTCAAACAACCATTAAATTTCCTCGGAACTAGAGGCTAGAGCCAGATTCCAAAAAGTGAAAAAGCTTAGATGTCTAAACATCAATTGTTCCAATGCTGAATACTCCTTAAGTACTCATTAACACCTTTTCCCATTTGTTTCAAGGAATGGGGCCCACATATCAGCAGCTTATAATCATTAATGAAAGGGTTGATATGAACATTGGCAAACAATACCAGTGTACGTAAGTGTCTTTCAATTTCTCTCACACCCATGTAAACAAAGATACTTGATAGGTAACATACCAAATGCTGTCAGCAGGATAAAATAGCCTTACCCAGTGCTTCCAGAACGAGCAGAGTACCCACCATATGTGCTGTAACTGCTACCACCGCCCTAAAGAGTGCACCAAAGAAATTTGTGAAATTAAACTGCAACTGGTCGATAACCAGATCATGAGCGACCAAAACAGAGAGAGGGGAAGAGAGCAGTAAAAAAGGTTACACCATTGTCTTAGAAATTAATGCAAAGAAAGTACCTGAGAACCACCATAACTTCCATATTTGTCAGAGGACATCAAATCACCTGAAGCACCATATCCACCAGAGTAAGAATATCCACGGCCATATGCCTTGCTATCCTTGCTCCCATATTTTGACCCATCAGAAGCATCACTTGGCAAGGGATGGTAGGGAACAGAAGATGGAAATGCAGACAGCGCACTCTCCCTTTCAAAGAAATTGGCTTTCAGCCGTGTTGTCACTTGTATAAGAGCATTTCTGGCAACATCAAGGTCACCACTTATCTGGTAATCATAAAAATAAAAAAAAAGATGTGGTTAGACAAACATGCAACATATCAGCACATTTCACCTTGCATTCAGATGATATGTACTTCACTGAATCGATGTACTATTACCTGAACCATCTCATCATCTTCAGCAGCAACTTTGGGAAGGTTTTCCTTTGAAAGTATGCGTATGTTAGCCCTGGTGCTTCTCCTCATTTCAGATATGATAGTCCCCCCTTTACCAATTAGACAACCAATTCGTGATGTCGATACAAGTAGGCGGGTAGTGTATGAAGGTTCACCAGTATCTCTCTCACTTTTCTCACTACATCTAGGCTGCAAGCGTACTGCAGCATCTATGGTGGGAGAAATCGGGTCTTCAAAGAACTGAAAGAATGAGAAAGGTAAACCAATGGAGCATCAAAAAACATTTTTCTAAAAAAAAACACATGAATATCCACACAAAAAAAAGATTGTAAGCACCTCTTTCGCTGAAATAGATATTATGCAGTCATCTTCTGCAGAGGAACTATCTACTTTGATATATGCTCCAGATTCCTGCCTAATCTGTTTAATAATGGCCCCACCCTTGCCAATCACACCACCTATGTTGACAGAAGGACATAATAGACGTAAGTTAAATTCCTTTGCAGAACTTTCATCCCTTGGGGGTGGGTAGAAAGATGGCCAATCTCCTGCAGCATCACCCTTGTAACCTCCATAAGGACCCACTAGTGGACCCATACCCACAACTGGAGCACTGGCACTTGGAACCCCAAACTGACCACCTAATGGGTATAACTGGGACATGCTGGAAGCAAGCAGGTGTTGTGAACGAGACGGGTTATCATGGAGGCGAGATGAAACTTGAAGAAGAGCTTTTTTAACAACTGCAGCTTCCCCAGTAATCTGATACCCAAAATAAATTCTCTGATCAGAGAAATATGGTAAACAAAAATTCTGACTGATCAAAGACATACTTATCAATAAACATAAGAGAACAGAAGAAAATAAAATAGAAGTAGACTTGCACATAAAATCTACACTAATGCAACAGAGAAGAATTTTTCTTTTTTGGGGTTTGGGTTGGAGGTGGGGAGGGGCCAATGCCAGAGTTACCAGCAGTTGCTTATGCTAGTTACAATATTAAATATACTGTATCATCTATTGGTTTCCAAAAAGCAAGCACACAATTAAGCATGCTTATACTATATCGCCTATTGGTTTCCAAAAAGCAAGCACACAATTAAGCATGCTTATACTATATCGCCTATTGGTTTCCAAAAAGCAAGCACACAACTAAGCACTACTTTGATCTTCATATGATACACAATAGGGAAAAGCAGAAAGAAAACATCAGTAGAATGTCTTGTTCAATAGGGGTAAATCCAGTAAGCATTAACAGATTTGACAAGTCAAGGGTTTCTCACTTATCAGGAATAAGCTCTCACCGAGATTGATGCACCCTCCATTCTATGACAGCAAGTGGAGCAAAGTTGTTAATTATAAGGAATGCATTATCAACATATGAGTGACCCTGAAAGCATTTATACAGTAGCGTGCACCTAAAGCATCACCCTCTGATGAAGCAAATGCAAGATAGGTCATGTGAACTGCCAGCATGTGGTGCAAGCCTCACATGTAAACAGGGGGTATGCATTAGGCATACATCACAACTAACATACTTTTCCTAGCATGCAAGTGAACCATCATACCTGCAGAAGCTCATCACTACTGATAGCACAAGCAGGAAGATGTTCATTTTTCAAAATGCGAATTTGAGCACCAGTGTCACTACGTATGCCTTGTATAATTTGTCCCCCTTTCCCAATAATACAGCCAATCTGGTCTGATGGCACAAGCAGACGGACAGTAACTTGAGGGGCACCTGCATCTGCATCTTCATCACCAGGTGTCTCATCTGTGACAAGCCTCTCATGCACTCTAAAGAGGGCATCTTGCGCGGGGCAAACGTCATCACCAGTATCTTCAAAGGAATTCGTTTCTCTGCTTGTACTGAATATGGTAATAACTCGCTCATCACATCCAGGTACAGTCTCACCAATCCTAATCTTAGCTTGTGTATCAGACCTCAGTTGCTTCACAATCTCACCACCCCTCCCAATGATGCTTCCTATCTTTCTTCCAGGACACAAGTAACGATAAACAGTATCTTCCGGCCCAGGAAGATAGGGATCTTTTTCTTCACCAGGATTTCTTCTCTTGCTTGCTCCATTGTCAGCATAGTCTGACTGAGAGTGGGATCGTTTACCGTAGTTGTTTCTCTGTCCAGCCATTAAGTAGCTTGATTTTTTTTTTTTCACTTCTGCAACAAATATTCATCATGTTAGATCAAATATATTTACCTTCTACTTCCCCATTAGAAGGATAAGCTCATTAAATAACATTCCAGGCAGCCAAAGTGGAGGAACAATGCAAAATAGTTGGAGTAATGTAACATTTCTAAACAGGCTATGATCCATTAGCTGATCATGCAAGATTTTGGTGCAACCCAAGATGTTACTCCCTACAACCAAGCCCCCAAATATACACATGCACGGACATGCGCAACAAACACATACGTTGGGAGAGAGTATCCAATTAAGTAAATAAAGGGAAAAACTTAAAAAAAGTTCAGAAATGGTAAAACTTGGATGGAAGGAAAAACATTACAATCTTAACATCAAGCAGAAAATCTGCAAAAATCAAGAATTTAAAGAGCTCCAAAAGACAGCACATATGAGAACCAAGAAGAACCTAGAGAATTTGACTGCATAAATAGACTCATGTATTAATTTCCAAGATGCTAATAAATAAAAATAAAATTTCATGATTTATCAAAATAATGATATATTTATACAGTAACTTCATAATGAAAATTATATAAATAAATGAAACATCTAAATAGTTTGTGACAGCCACCAACAGAAAAAAACATGACATTATATTCAGGGATTTGTTTTCCAACCCATGTCATGTGATGGCACACATAGCATAACCGCATTCCAAGCATCCTTACAAGCAGAAGGAAGTAGGGAACCAGTAGTGGCCATGCATGCTAGTTCACGCCAAAACTGGAATAGAGTGGCAGATCATGCTTGTGTAAGGCTAGGATATCACCAGCACGCAGCACCAACAATCTTTAGCATGCTTATGTTCAAGACAATTCATAAATTTTCTTCAAATTAGATATTTAACAAGAAGAGCCTTCATGGAACTCCGCCATTTATTTATGTGATTACTACTGCCAACAACTCATCCAACTTATGAGCTATAGCACACATGGTGATAAATATTCGTTACAGAACTCATGCAAAATATGGCCTGCACAGATGCTTGGGACTGAAAACTAACAGTATATTGTCAACAAGACAATTAAAACCAACACAACAACCAAGACGAACAGAAAATGCAACATCCGATAGAGATGTATCTAAAAGAAGATAATAAATCTTTATTCACTTAGAAAGAATTCCGCGCCCCCCCCCCCCCCTGCTGCGGGGTTTGTCATCGTTGCAATAATGTCCTCCTCTTCCCCAACCTAGTGAACCTCCAAGAACCCCATCTAAAGCTCCTGATCGAAACTCAAGAACGACGGCACCTTTTGTTTCCATTATTCAACAATCAAAACCCTCGAAGACGAAATCTTTCACACACCAAACCACCTATTCTCCGTTCTATTGGTGAAAATTAAGTTTTACCGCGTATAAACCCTAGATCTAAAACAATCATTCACACAGCAAACCACCTATTCTCGGCTCTATGGCACGCTGCTATGAAAAAGAAGTTTTACCGCATAAAACCCTAGAATCTAAAACAAATCACCCAAAGACCGCAAAGAAACAGCCACAAGGTCACAGATTCGTCTATAACCATACAAAACAGCAGAAGAGAAATAGAAATGGAAGAACGAGAAGATCTTCTCGAGCAAACGGTCAAGAACCAAAAACCTAATGAAATCTTGTAAATCACGCATCGTTTTGAAGAACGGAAAGCAGCGAGAACGCGACTACGCGAAAGGATTTAAATTTTGGGAGGAGAGAGAGTTTCGCACCTCGAGATCTTGCTTCTTTCTCCGGCTCGTTTGCCCCCGGTTTCTTCCGCGAACACTAAAAAAGAGCTGGAGTCGGAAAGAAATCAAAGGACACTCTTTTATTAAGTCGGAAGCGAACCCGGACATCGACTCTAGGGTTCCTTTTGTGCTGTGAAAAAAAAACACAAAAAAAGTTGCAGGGCCCAACCGAGGTACCCAAAGACTCCTGTAGCACGAGGGAACGGACGGATCATGAGACGCGATCACCGCTATCGCAACCTGTTGCCGTATCATGGTGTTACCATCTCAACGATTTTAATTATACCATATAAATTATTATTTTATTATTTATAATAATTTAAATATAATTTTTAAATAATAATAAAATAATATTTTAAAAATAAAATAAAAAATAAGAGGTAAAAAATATTTAAAAAATATTATTTTTAAAAATAAAATATTATAAAAATAATAAAAATAATTTTAAAAAAAATTAATTTATTATATATATGATAATATTTCGTGAATAAGTATTATAGTACTGCCGGCTTATGTTATGTTATTGTAACATGTGGAATCAGAACAAACATCAAATTCCAAACGAGGCCTACCATGGACTTCGAGTAGTCCCAGTCATAGCGACGATCGGAGTCCATGGGGAGACATTGGCGAGTGCACGATCGGGGCGCCACAAGGCAACACCAGACGTTGAAGGAAAAAAATAATTCTTAGACATAAAATCAGAATTCTTCTTGGAGAGAGCTCCAGAGAATGAAGCAACTCACCTACGTTCCCCAAGCAAAGGGATAGGGTGCGGTAGCAGTAGCTGCTGGCACTGCGGTGGCAGCTCCGCCACCATAGAAAGCCTGTAGAGACGTTTCCCAGTCGGGAGAACACATGTTCCGTCACTTGCAGTGGCGTTTGGACTGGCGGCGATTCTCAGGACGACAACGGTGGAGGAGCCATCGTCGGAGCGAGCGAGGTAGAAGCCGCTTCCATCCTGGAAGGCTTCTCGACGGCGGTGGTGGTCTCTTCTGTAGATCCCATCGGATGACCATCCCTCCAACTTCTCTTTCTTCTTCTTTTTTTCCTTCGTTCTTTTCCCCAACAGAATAGTACTGATAACTTTGATAGAGAAAATTTTTCATTAAAAGAAAAGACTAATATAGAAAGATGCAAGTACAAGATTGAGATGCTGATTATTGATGTAGAATATGGTTGATATCAGATCGAACTGAAGCTGAGGAAGATGAGATCGTTATCGGTGACCTGTAAAATAAAGTTTCATCCGGAGTCGATGGTGGTGGTGGCTCTGGCAGGATCCTCCGACGATTAAATCAGCTCTTCTGGCCAATAGAAATGGAATGCTCAGGAAAGAGTTCGGCAGAATTTCAGAAAGGAGAAGAGAGCTTAGAGAAAACGTATATAAGGGTCCCTTTTTATAGACGGAGTCTGTAAAAGATCGATAGTGACAGACATAACCATCCGATAGTGGGCCGCTCGGGACCGCATGGAGTTTGGTACAGAGAGAGATGTCGCCGGACTGATAGTGACAGTCATAACCATCCGATAGTGGACCGCTCGGGGTCGCATGGGATTTGCTATAAAGAGAGGAATGTCGTCAGACTGATAGTGACCGTTCGTCGAGATTTAATAGCCGTAGTTCAGAGGAAGCAAACATTGATTGGTGAAGAACTTTGACATATATCAATTCCAAAGGAGTTCGGACTTCTGAAGGGAATACGTCTGGAAAGGATCATCTGGGAGGAATACTATTTAAAATTTGGAAGTAATCCACTGGAGGAATCCAGATGAAGTTTGGTTGAAGGAGAAGTTCGGAAAGAGTTCAGCTCCTGTAGGAATCTTACTAAAGAAGAAGTCCGGAAGGAGTTCGGCTCCTGGAGAAATCCAACTGAAAGAGAAGTCCGGAAGGAGTTCGGCTCTTGTAGGAATTCAATTGAATGAGAGATCCGAAAGAAGTTCGACTCCTGAAGAAATTCGACTAAAGGAGAAGTCCGGAAGGAGTACGATTATTGGGGGGGCCCGATTGATGGAGAAGTCTAGGAGGAGTTTGGCTGGGAGAGAAATTTGAAAGGAGCTCGACCGCTAGAGGAGTCCGGCTACTGAAGAAGTTCGACTGGGGTTCAACCACTGAAGGAGTTCGGCTAGGGTTCAGTTGCTGGAGGAAGAATTTTTGGTCAAAGCTCTTTCATAATTGTCAGTTACATTAGGCTAAGCATCAGACTGGACTTTAGCAGGAGCAAGATTTATCTCCAATAATAGTCTCCCCACTTTCGAGTTTGAAATTTGAAGAAAGTACAGAAAAGATGACTATCGAAGTTCTTTTCCAGGCTCTGCATTCATTGAAGCTCGGGAGAGATCTTATCTCGAGTCGAGATTGAAGAAGATCTTATCTCCTGTTGAGGTTGAAGCTGAAACTCGGAGGAGATCTTATCTCCAGCCGAGGTTGAAGGAGATCTTATCTCCTATTGAGATTGACGTTGAAGCTCGGAGGAGATCTTATCTCCAGCCGAGGTTGAAGGAGATCTTATCTTCTGTTAACGTTGAAGCTCGGGGGAGAAATCTTATCTCCAACCGAGGTTGAAGGAGATCTTATCTCCTATTGACATTGACGTTGAAGCTCGAGAGAGATCTTATCTTCAGTTAAGATTGAAGGAGATCTTATCTCCTGTTAACATTGAAGCTCGGGGAAGATCTTACCTCCGATCGAGGTGAAGAAGATCTTATCTCCTATTGAGGTTGACGTTGAAGCTCGGAGGAGATCTTATCTTCAGCCGAGGTGAAGGAGATCTTATCACCTATTGAAGCTCGGGGAAGATCTTATCTTTCAATCGAGGTTGAGAAGATCTTATTCTCCTATTGAGATTGACGTTGAACGGGGGAGATCTTATCTCTAGTCTCCTTAAGATTGACGTTGAAGCTCGAAAAAGATCTTCGATCTCCTATTAACGTTGAAGCTCAAGAAAGATCTTATCTCCAGTCGAGGTTGAAGAAGATCTTACTCCTATTGATTGACGATGAAGCTCGGGGGAGATTTATCTTCAGTCGAGGTTGAAGGAGATCTTATCTCCTATTGATGTGAAGCTCGAAGAAGATCTTATTCTCCAATCGAGATTGAAGGAGATCTTTCCTGTTGACATTGACGTGAAGCTCGAGGGAGATCTTATCTCCAACCGAGATTGAAGAATCTTATCTCCTGTTGACATTGAAGCTCGGGAGATCTTATCTCTAGCTGAGGTTGAAGAAGATCTTATCTCTATTGAGGTTGACGTTGAAGCTTGGGGGAGATCTTATCTTCAACCGAGGTTGGAGGAGATTTTATCTCCTGTTGATGTTGAAGCTCGGAGGAGATCTTATCTCCAGCCGAGATTGATCTTATCTCATATTGAGGTTGACATTGAAGCTCGGAGGAGATCTTTCTCCAGTCGAGGTTGAAGGAGATCTTATTCTATGACGTGAAGCTCGAGGATTTTATCTTAACGAGGAAGGAGATCTTATCTCCTGTTGAGGTTGACGTTGAAGCTCGAAGGAGATCTTATCTCCAGCCAAGGTTGAAGGAGATCTTATCTCCTATTGACGTTGAAGCTCGGAGGAGATCTTATCTCCAATCGAGATTGAAGAAGATCTTATCTCCTATTGAGGTTGACGTTGAAGCTCGGAGGAGATCTTATCTCCAATCGAGGTTGAAGGAGATCTTATCTTCTGTTAATGTTGAAGCTCGAGGGAGATCTTATCTCCAGCCAAGGTTGAAGGAGCTGTTGTCAGGACCTCTTTCCTCATCTCATCTAAAATAAACGAGGCCTTTGACTTGCTCATGTTAGGATGAGGTTCTCCTCCTGTTCCTAACAGGGCTACTATTGATTGCTTCTTCCCTGTCATCACATAATTTTTGCACCAAGAAATAATAATATTGAAATGGAGGAGTTTTATTAAAGAAAAATTACTGATAGTACATCCTCAGATTTTTTGAATTTTAAGGTCGTGGGAGCGTTGTTCTTCCGAGCTCCTTCAGGTGATAAGTTTCAGATCGGACGATCTCCTCTATTTCATACTGGCCTTCCCAATTTGGAACAAACTTTTCCTGACTTTAAGACTAAGAGATGGCAGCTCGCCGAAGCACTAAGTCCCCCAAAGATAGTATTGATGATGCTGAGAGATGGCCGATCTCCTTGTTGTTCTTCCCTCATTGGTGGTTCTGACTGCGGCAGCGTCCTTAGCTGATCTTCTTTTGCTTCGGACCGGCGTCTGAAGAATCAACCCAGTCAGCTTCTTCTGATGAGCTCCTTGATTTCATCTTGGAGCTGAATGTATTCTTCAGTATCGTGGCCGTGGTCACGATGGTAGAGACAGTACTTGCTTCGATTGCGCTTGTTTGAGGGGGATTGTAATTCTTCTGATTTTTATGGCTGATTCTTAATTTCCATCAGAACTTGAGTTTTAGGAGCATTAAGGGGGCATAGTTTTGGAACCTTCTAGGAGAGAACTTCTTCGCATCCTTCTGTCGGAGCTTTTTTGATGATGAGCTCGAGAAAGAGTTCGAGCTCGCTTACACTCGGAGGGAGTCCATGAGCATGATCAAACTTTATTCGGTCCTCCATCAGTGGCAAGTCTATTAGACTCGCTCATCCGCCACTCTCCTATGGCTTCCTCATCCTTCAACTTGAAGGCTTCTTCCACTCGAACATATCCCTCAGACCGAGCTAGTAGATCAGTAAAGTTCTTGGTGTACTTCTTCTTCAGGAAGAATAATAAATCGTTCTTCTGAAGGCCACCCTTGAGTGCGGCCATTGCAACAGACTGGTTCAGATTTCGGACCTCCAATGCAGCAGCATTAAACCGAGTGACAAAAGTTTGGATAAATTTTTTCTCCTTCTGCTTGATATTCATCAGAAAATTCGAACCTCGATGGGAACGCTGGCTGCTAACAAAATGAGCCACAAACTAATGACTTATCTAATCAAAGAAGAATATCGTACCTAACTTCAACGTCGAATACCAATTTTTTGCTGCTTTTTTTAAGATAGATGGAAAAGCTCGACATAAGATGGCGTCTGGTGCGCCATGGAGCAGCATCATGGTCCGAAAGGATTCTAGGTGATCAATCGGATCAGAGGTTCCATCGTAGCTTTCAAATTAGAGGAGCTTGAAGTTCGATGGAATGGACTCTTGCATAATTCGAAGAGAGAGGAAGATTGGTGCAGACGTCGTCATGGTGAATCGGAATGACGTGGTAGAGTCCCTCAATCCGTCAGTCCATCTTCCATAGTTTCTGATCGAGAACGTCATCTCGATCGTAGATCTTGGAAGGCTTCCAGCTATGGATGGAGAAGATTTCTTCCAAAGAAGAATCATGATCCAAGCAAGAATCCTCTGCTCTCTATTTTTTCTTCCTAGGGGCGACGGGTATGTTAGCCTAAGTGCTCCTTGGAACTGATTTCTGACATCTCGAGGGTGGGTTTCCTAATGGAACTGCTATCGGGGGCTGCCGCATGGCCTGCACCATTTTGGTGAGGCCTTGAACCTGCTGCATCATCAGGTTAAACTACTTTGGATCTACCATGACAGCCGGTGGAGGAGGAGGTTGAAGCATCGATGATGGAACAGGGATAGATGGATTTAGCCTAAATCTGACGATAGAAGCGGTAGATCTCCGGATAGTTATCTTTTTTGGAGGCATTTCTTGGGATTGAGGAAGAGGATGGAGATGAACCTTGAAGAAGAAGATCCATAGGATCGATTGGGCACTTCTTTAAGAATAAGGGTACCTCGAAAATAGAGGGCCCTTTCTCTAGCACCAATCCTATTGGTGCAGAATTTGGTTGACGCTGGATCGAGGTGGAGCTGAGAAAGAAAAGATCACCATCGATGATCTACAAAATAAAATCCCATCCAGAGTCGGTAGTGGTGGTGGTGGCTCCGGCAGGATCCTCCGATGATCAAGTCAGCTCTTTTGGCCAACAAAAATGGAGTGCTGAGAAAAGTGTTCGACAGAGTTTCGAAAAGAAGAAGAGAGCTTAGAGAAAATGTATCTGAGAATCCCTTTTTATAAACGGAGCCTGTAGCAGACTGATAGTGACAGCCATAATCGTCTGATAATGGGTCGCTCGGAACCATATGGGGTTTGATATGGAGAGAGAGGTATCTTCGGACTGATAGTAACAGCCATAACCATCCGATAGTGGGCCGCTCGGGGCTGCATGAAATTTGCTACGGAGAGAGGGATGTCGTCAGACTGATAGTGACCATTCATCGAGATTTAATAGCCATAGTTTGGAGAAAGCAGGCATTGATTGGTGAAGAACTTTGACATATATCAATTTCAGAGAAGTTCGAACTCCTGAAGGGAATACGTCTAAAGGGGATCATTTAGGAGGAATATTACTTGAAATCTAGAAGTAATCCACTGGAGGAATTTAGATGAAGTTTGGCTGAAGGAGAAGTTCGAAAGGAGTTCGACCACTGGGGGGGCCGATTGATGAAGAAGTTTGGGAGAAGTTCGGCTGAGAAAAAAGTTCGAAAGGAGTTCAACCGCTGGAGAAGTCCAACTACTGAAGGAGTTCGACTGAGGTTCGACCGTTGAAGGAGTTTGGCTGGGGTTCAGCTGCTGAAGGAAGAATTTTCGATTGAAGCTCTTCTGTAATTGTCAGTTATATTAGGCTAAGCATCAGACTGAATTTCGATGGGAGTGGGGTTTATCCTCAACACTGGTGATAAAAAGAATAAAAGAGAAAACAAATTGGAGGATAAGTCAGAGGGTGATGGGAGACTTGACTGACCTGGAGACCCCTCTACTTCTTCCATCTTTCAGCTAACGAGGAGCTAAAAAAAAAAATGGAACAGCAAAGGTTCGAGCATAGAGATAGAGATGGGATGAGATCTCGGGAGGTGGATTAGAATTAGGGCAAGGATTCATCATTGACAGTATTCGAGAATCCGAGATATAGAGAGAGAGAAGGAGAGATTAGGAGGGAGGATCTCCTCGCTCTTTACTCGTTGATAACATAGCATGGTACTCTATCGATTTAAAAATTAAATTTTTATATTTAATAATTTTTAAAAATTTATAAGATACTAATAATGAAATATGTCGCTCTCCCTGTCCTCCTGCCTCTCCCTTCAAATTTTCATCTCCCTCAATTAGAAGGATGGTGGTGGGGCATGAGCGAGCAAAAGGATGGGCAGCAGAGTTGAGCCCTTTCATCCTTCGAAAAGAAGATGAGTTTGATAGTATCTTTTTTAATTTTTTTAAATTTTTTAATTATTATTTTTTGGTGTTCAGTTAGTTTTTTTGGATGATACAAAAAATTTAGAATGATCATGTTATGAATATTCGGCAAGTAAGAAATCAAAAAAAAGTAAGTGCTGATCGAAAATTGAGAAAGAAAAAATAATAATAATTATGGAAAAAAAAAGAAGAGCAAAAGAAAAAAGAAAGAAAAGAAAAATAGAGAGAGAGTTTTTTTCTCTTCCTTCAGTGGTGGCACTGGGGGCGATGATGCCAATAGGAGTGCTGGGGTGCGATCAGAATCGGCATTAATCGAGAGAGAAGGAAAGCCATGGTGGGATGGTAGGGGATGAGGTAGCACCGATGGATATGGAGAAGATATGAGAATATATAGAAAGGAACAAAAAAATAATAATAAAATATTATTTTATAAAAAAAAAAATAGAAGAGAAAAAAGAAAGAAAAGAAGAGAAGAAAAAAGAGAGAGTTTTTTTCTTCTTTCAATGATGGTGCCAGGGGTGGCAATACTGACATGGATGTCGGAAGGTACAATTGGGATCGACATTTATCGAGAAAGAAGAAGAGTAGTGGTGGGACGGTACCAATAGGCGTAGAGAAGATATGAGAATAGAAATAAAGAAGAAAATAATAATAAAAAATATTATTTTATAAAAAAAATAAAGAAAAAAAGAGTGTTTCTCTCTTTCTTCAGTAGTAGCATCGGAGGCGACGATACCGATAGGCGTGCCAGGGGATACGATTAGAATTGATATTTGCTGAGAGAGAAGAAAAGCAGTAGTGGGATGGCACCGATAGGCACGAAGAAGGTGTAAGAAGAAGAAAGAGGATGGGGATGCGATCGAGATCGATATTTATCGAAAGAGAAGAAAAGCCATGGTGGGACGACAGAAGGGGTGCGGCGGCATTGACGGACTCGTAGAAAGTATGAGAATAGGAAGAAAGAAGAAAAAATAAAATATTATTTTATAAAATAATAAAAAAAATATTATATATAATAAATAAATAAAATAAAATATTAAAAAAATTTAAAAAATATTTATTATAAATATTTATTATTAAAAAAATTTAATAATTATGGGCTATAATTATCTACCCTGCACAATGTGCGGATCTTCGACTAGTTTATTATTATTTTTAAAAAGATAGAATATCATTTTTTAAATTTTAAAAATAAGAACATATTAATATTATTTTTTTAAAAATAATTTTTTTTTATTTTTTAAAAATAATATATTTTGAGATCTAAATTGATCCATCGAATTAGATCATATATATCAAATCTAATAAATTATCTGCAAATAGAGCATGGTACTTCATCGATTTGAAAATCAAATATGTATATTTAATAGTCTTTGAAAGTTTGAAGAAAGTATAAGGAGGAAGCAGGGGTGCGATCAGAATCGTCGTTTGTCGAGAGAGAAGGAGAGTCATGATGGAACGATACCGACAGGCATGAAAAAGATATGAGAATAGAAAAAAAATAAAATAAAATAAAATATTATTTTATAAATTAAAATTAAGAAAAAAAAAGAAAAAGAAGAGAAAAAGTAAAAAAGAAAGAAAAAAAAGAGTTTCATCCTCTTCCTTCATTGGTGGTGTCGAGGGTGGTGGTATCGATAAGAATGCCAAAAAGTATGATCGAGATCGATGTTTATTGAGAGAGAAGGAGAGCGATGATGGGGCAATGGGGGTGGGACGGTATTTGTAGGCACGAAAAAGATATAAGAAGAAAAGAAAGAATGGAGGGTATGATCGAGATCGATATTTGTCAAGAGAAAAGAAAAGTCATGGTGGGGCGATAGATGATGCAATGGTACCGATGGACGCATAGAAGATATAAAAATAGAAAAAAAATATATATATAATAAAATATTATTTATAAAAAAATAATAAAAAATATATCATATATATAATAAATAATTAAATAAAATATTAAAAAATTTTAAAAAAATATTATGAATATTTATTATTAAATTTTTTTAATAATTATATATCATAATTATCTATTCCATGCAACATATGGGTCTTCGACTAAATAAATCATATATCATCATCATATCTATTATATACATATGTATATAATAATACTCTATGAAAGAGTATTATGGTGTTACAACCTCAACATCTTAAATGATTTTAGTTATGCCATATGGATTATTATTTTAGTATTTATAATAATTTAAATATAATTTTTAAATAATAATAAAATAATATTTTTAAAAAAATTAAAAATAATAATATTTTAAAACTAAAAATAAAAAAAAATAAAAGATAAAAAAATATTATAAAAAAATATTATTTTTAAAAATAAAATATTATAAAATAATAATAATATTTTTTAAAAAATATTAATTTATTATTATTTTAAAAAGATAGCATAATATTTTTTAATTTTAATAATAATAATATATTAATTTTATTTTTTAAAAATAATATTTTATTTTTTTTAAAAAAATAATATATTTCAAGATCTAAATCGATCCATCGAATCAGATTATATCAAATCTAATAAATTATCCATAAATAGAGTATGGTACTCCATCGATTTGAAAGCTAAATCTCTGTATTTAATAGTCACTGAAAGTTTCGAAAAAATATAAGAAGTGAGGGAGCGGAGGTACGATCGGGATCGACGTTTGTCGAGAGAGAAGGAGAGTCATGGTGAGGCAGCACCGACGGGCATGGAGAACGTATGATAATAAAAGAAAAAAAATAAATAATAAAATATTATTTTATAAATTTAAAAAAAGAAGAGAGAATTTCTCTCTCTTTCTTCATTATTGGTGTCGAGAGCAGTGGTGTCAATAAGAATGCCAAAAAGTGTGATCGAGATCGACATTTATCGAGAGAGAAAAAAATGATGGTGGGACAGCAGGAGGTGGGACGATGCTGGCGGGCATGAAAAAAGATATGAGAAGAAAAGAGGGGGTAACGGGTGTGATCGACATTTACTGAGAGAAAAAAAAAGTCATGGTGGGGCGATAGGGGGTGTAACGGTACCGATGGGCACTTAGAGGGAATGGAAATAGAAAGAAAAAAATATAAAATAAAATATTATTTTATAAAAATAATAAAAAATATATCATATATATAATTAATAAATAAAAAATATTAAAAAATTAAAAAAATATTTATTATGAATATTTATTATTAAAAAATTTTAATAATTATAGACTATAATCATCTACCCCGCATAATGCATGGGTCTTCAACTAGTTAATAAATCATATATCATCATATATATATATATATATATATATAACAATACTCTGTGGAAAAATATTATAGTGTTGACATATGGGAATTTAGGGAAGGAAAAAGTGCCATATATTCACAATAGTTTCTTTTTGGTATAAGGATCAAAGGGTCAAAAAGCCCAAAGGAGGATGCCCTGCTAATGCGGCTGATGGAGCATCACAGTCTCCGAAATTAGACTGTAATTAGATCGAGGATTCTCGGGCGGTCTAGCAAGTCATATCGACTCCATTGGTGTAACCAGCTCAGCCCTGTAATCCACCACCATTCATTCACTCTCGCCAAGGATGTCGCCATCGTCGCCGCCCATGCAAAGTATGGCAACAAGTGGGCCACCATCGCCAATCTCTTCCTTGGCCGCACTGATAATGCTATCAAGAACCACCGAAACTCCACCCTCCGTCGCTATTGTTGAGCTGCCGAGGCCGCCGCAACTGCCACTATCCCCCTTCTTGTTCCACCCCCCATGCCACCAACCCCACCAACCTCGATGAGTCTAACTCAGAGTCGAACATGAAGCGATCATGCAGGAGGGATAAAATTAGCAGGAGCGAGGTGGTGATCATGGTGGCGGTGTTGCCTGGTCCTTCATCACCACCGTCAATGGCACAGATCCCAACGGATCCGGTGATGTCACTGACGCTATGCCTGTCGGGTGAGGGTGCTGGCGATGGCAACGGATGGTACTGGAGGAAGGGATGGTGGGATGTCAAGATGAGGGAGATGTGCTTGATGCCGAGAATGCAAAAGATGATCGTGGAGGAGGTGAGGAGTTACATCAGTAAAGAAGGAGGGGCGCGAGGGGCAGTGGTGACGGGCGGGGACCTGTAGGGTGGGACAGGGGAGCATCGCGGGGAGTAGGGGCGCGAGCAGAGTGGGCGTGAGGGGATGGGGGAAGATTTTTTTTTTTTTTTTTATGGCGGGTAGAGTTGAGGGCAAAGGTGTGGTGACGAGTGCGGACCTACGGGGTGGGGCGAAGAATGCCGTAAGGATGGGGGAACAGCAGAGCGGGCAAGCAGGAGGAGCAGAAGTGTTTTTTTTTTTTTTTATATATTTGGCAGACGGAGAGGGGTGAGGGGAGGGTGGCAGGGGCAAGGGGCAGTGGTGATGAGCATGGACCAGTGGGTTGGGGCATCGTCGGGGGTGGGGGAAGTGAGCAGAGTGGGCGCGCGGGGGATGGGAGAAGTAATTTTTTTTTTTATTGTGGCGGATGAAGCTAGAGGCTAGGGCAGGGGGCCGTTGGTGAAGGGCACGGACCCAAAGGGTGGGGCGAAGGGGATGCCGTGGGGGTCAGGGGTGTGAGCGGAGCGAGCGCGCAAGGGGAGTGAGATTTTTTTTTTTTTTAATTTGACAGATGGAGAGGGAGGGAAGGTGGCATGGGCGGTGGTGATGGGCACAAACCCATAAGATGGGGCAGAGGGGCACCGCAGGAGATGGGGGGCATGAATTTTTTTTCTGTATGGAGTAAAGTGTTATTTTTCAATATTTTTTTTGAAAATGCTACTCAAATAATTAAAGTCATAGGTTCTATTTTTTTTCTATACCGGATTTTCGGTACCACACTATAAGAAAATAAATCTTTTGCGATGGAATTATTTGCTATGAAAAAAATTTTATTACAAATAAAGGTATTTGTGACGAACAAAATCTTCCATCGTAAATAATTTTTATTTATGATGAAATTTTTTTTTATCTTAAATAATCAATTATTTACGATGCAAACATGACCTCCATCATAAATAATCGATTATTTACGATAAAAAATATCCATCATAAATAATCTATATTAAATAAATTATTTAAAAATAAAAAATATCAAATTATTTATGATAAAAAAATTTTATCATAAATAATCAATTATTTGCAATGAAAGTCATTTTTGCTTCATAAATAATCGATTATTTATAATAAAAAATTTTCATCATAAATAATTTAATAAAAATAAATTATTTAAAAAATTAAAAATATTAAATTATTTATAATAAAAAAATTTCATCATAAATAATTAATTATTTTTGATGGAATCATGTTTTACATCATAAATAAATTATTTATGATAAAAATATAAGATTATTTATGATAAAAATAATCTAATCAAAATAAATTATTTAAAAAATAAAAATATAAGATTATTTATGATAAAAATATCTATCATAAATAATTAATTATTTTTGATGGAGTAAATATTTACATAACAAATAATCAATTATTTATAATAAAAAATTTTCATCATAAATAATCTGATTAAAATAAATTATTTAAAAAATTAAAAAAGCTAGATTATTTATGATAAAATTTTTTACCATAAATAATTTATTATTTCTGATGGAATAAAGTTTTACATCATGAATAATCTATTATTTATGATAAAATTTTCATCATAAATAATCTACCAAAAAAATTATTTAAAAAAATTAAAATATCCAATTATTTATGATAAAAAAAATTTCATCATACATAATTAATTATTTTTTTATTAAATAAAGATTTACATCATAAATAATAATTATTCATAATGTAATAAATAATTTGATCAAAATAAATTATTTAAAAAATTAAAAATACTAGATTATTTGCAATAAAATTATTTCTATCATAAATAATTGATTATTTATGATGTAACTCATATTTTCATCATAAATAATCAATTATTTACGATGAAATATCTCTATCACAAATAATTTGATAAAATTTTAAATTTAAAAAATATAAACTATTTTAAAAATAAAAAAAGATAAAGATATGCCATGCATGATCGATGCAATAGGATTGAGGGGTGCAAGCATGTCCACTCTTAACTAGCCCGCAAGCAAATTAATATTTTTTTAAATATATCTATTTTTTTGAATATTACATAATTTTGAAATTTAAAGTTCATCTTCATTATTCTTTTAAAAAAATATATATCTATTTCGAGTTTCCAGCCTATCTCTGAGCCTTCCCCCATTTCCATCGTTGCACTATCGAAGTCACCAAAGGGCCCTATAGAGGTGGGTCCAAGTGAGGTGGGTTCGAGTGAGCCGACCCCGATTGATATTTTTATATTTTTTATATAATAAAATTTAATTTTTATTTATCTATTAGATTTATAGATGGCTATCATACTAATATTTTATTCATTATTTTTTCAAGCCATTATCTATTGGTGGTAAGATGAGGAAGAGGTCCGTTGAAGAATCTAGCCCTTGAGCATTGGAGACGTGAGCACGAGGGACAGTATCTCTATATCGAGATTTCGCCAGACTATACCAGGCCTATTAGAGGATGGTGCAAATCATGGCAAACTGAGCTGGACATTATTTACCGCAGCTATGCCCCAACGATGTTCTTCAATTGGCGTCAGATTACACAGCCTCAGAAGAAGATCTTCTATAGCCACCTACAGATACAATAATATTTATTTAAATATTTAATTAATATTATATTATTATAATATTTGTTATTAGCAGACTTTATTCAAGATTATTGATTTTGAGCATGATCACGTGCAGCAAGCTGTAGATGATTATTTGTGCTTGTATTTTAAGGAGTATCAGCATCGCATTCATCGCTATTGATATGCTATAATGCATGATCAGAGGGTGGAGACAGCACGACAGCGGCCATATGACAGCATCAGTATCGAGGACTTGACTGTTATATGCCGCACGTATGAGGATCCAGCATATCAGGTAACTTTTTTTTATTTAGAATTTAATAATTAAATTATTTATTTTTAAATTTAGTTACTTACTAACTAATTTGACTGTTAACTATGTAGGATCGATGTGCCAAAAATGCCGTGAATCAAATGAGATAGACAATCTCGCATTATGGGGGTTTGACGCCATTCGCTCGCCATATAGAGCAGATGGTCGTAAGTAATTTTTATTTATCATATTTTTATTTTTTAATTATTTTTTAAAAATATATTAATTATTCTTAAATTATAGAGAGATGTAGAGAGTGGCGAGCTTCCTGATAGGATCGAGATCTACCAGCAGACCTATTGGTGCAGAAATCCATCGCCGCCGGAGGTCGCCGCAATCGAGGCCGCTGGGCGCCGTCGGGGACCTGCAAAATGAAGTCCCGTCCGGAACCGGTGGGGTGGTGGCTCCGGCAGGACCCTCCGACGGTCAAGTTAGTTTCCGGCCAACAGTAATGGAGTGCTCGGAATGAGTTCCGGAGCTTAGAGATGTGGAGGAGAGCTTAGAGAGTCGAGAGTTCAGAGAGCTTAGCCTTAGCGTGTCGGGAGGGTCCTTTATATGGTGGAGCTTGATGGTGACAACTGCAGCCGCGTGCTGGCGGGCCGCTCGAGGTTCGGCGGAGTCAGCCCCACTGGTGCCGTGTGCGGCGGATTGAGGGTGACAGCCATCGCCGCCTGGCAGTGGGTCGCTATCGCCCGCGGTGGACTGACCGATGGTACGGCGGACTGACTGATAGTGATGGTTGCAGAGCTTGCCGAATGAAGGGTTGAAGGCCTTCGTCGTGTGCCCATTTCGGAGGAGTTCGGGCTCCTGAAGAGGAAGATGGGAGGGAGTTCGGCTCCCATAGGCGTCTGGCAAGAGGTATGCAGCTAAGGCTCGTCCGCAGAAGAGTTCGGCTGCTGAGAAGTCGAAGCTCGGCCGTCTGGGGTTCGGCCGGCTGTTTGGGCTTGGGCTGAGGCTTGGACACTTCGAGAGTTCGGTAGGAGCTCGGTCGGCCGAAGTTTGATGAGGGCGACCGCTGAGGAGTTCGGCCCAGTGACGACTGCTGAGGAGTTCGGCCGCTGAGACGACTTCATTGAAGCTCGGCCGCTTGGAGTCGGCCCGAAGGAGTTCGACCGCTGAGAGGTTCGAAGGAGCTCGCTGGCCAGTTGAAGGACTTCGGTTGCTAGTTGGTTCGGCCAGGGCTCGCTGAGGAGTTTCGGTTCGCTAGGGTCGCCGAAGGGTTCGGCCACTTGGGCTCGCCTGGTCGGTCCGAAGGAGTTCGGCCGGAGCCTGGCGCTGGGGAGTTCGGCAGCTAGGTAGTTCGGCCCGGACCTTGGCGCAGGGGAGTTCGGCCTCTAGGCAGTTCGGCCGTGGTAGGGGCTCGGCCTGGCGCCTGGCGCTATAGCTCTTCAGCGGCTACTGGTTACATTGGGCTGAGCGTCGGGCAGGGCTTCGGCAGGAGCGGGATTTATCCCCAACAGTAGCCCCCCCACTCCCGAGTTCAAAAATTGAAGGAAGGGAGTATCAGAACAGGCGACTGCCGAAGTCTTCTTCCAGGCTCCGCATTTGTTGCATCTGAAGCTCGGGGAGGTCTCATCTCCAGCCAAAATTGACGCTGAAGTTGAGGCTGAGGCTTGGGGGAGACCTTATCTTCAGTCGATGTTTGGAGTTGAAATGGAACTCGTTTCCGGCTAAAGTCGATGAAGCTGATGTTGAAGCCGAAGTAAGACTCGCCTCCTTCGGTCGAGGTCGGATTTGAGCTCCTCGGGGGCGACATTATCTTCGTCAGTTGAAGTCGACTCGAGGGAGACCTCCTATCTTGCAGCCGAGGTTGAAGTGCGCGCTCGGGGGAGATCTTATCTCCTACGGCCGAGCTTCCCTCGGGGGAGATCTTACCTCCTGCAGCCGAAGTGAAGTGCGCGCTCGGGGGAGATCTTATCTCCTGCAGCCGAAGTGAAGTGCGCGCTCGGGGGAGATCTTATCTCCTGCAGCCGAAGTGAAGTGCGCGCTCGGGGGAGATCTTATCTCCTGCAGCCGAGCTTCTCTCGGGGGAGATCTTATCTCCTGCAGCCGAAGTGAAGTGCGCGCTCGGGGAGATCTTATCTCCTGCTACTATTTGACTTTCAGATAAAGTTCTGTACCTTAGCCTCGGTATTTTTACTAGTGGTTCGGCTTCGATCAATTTGGTAAAGTAGTCGATCGCGATCAGGAAGAACTTTCGTTGTCCGGATGCCATCGAAAAAGGATAAAGTATGTCCATTTTTCACTATGCAAATGGCCAAGGTGCGCTTAACGGAGTAAGCTCGAAGGTCGGCTATCTTTATAGGTTTGCATTCTTCTGACAACGGTCACATTTTTTGACATACTTCATAAAATTATGGTATAAGATCGATCAATAGTATTCTTGCCGAAGTAGTTTTTGTGACAGAGATCTGACTCCTACATGACTTTCATAAATTTTCTCGTACACTTTCCATAATGCGAAGTCGACTTCTGAAGATTAGAGACATCTCAGCAGCGATAATGAATATGATCTCTTATACAACTTGTCCTCATACAAAATGTATCGAAAGGCTTGATTTCTGAGTTTTCGAGCTTCTTTCGGATCATGAGGAAGAACTTCCTCTTTGAGGTAGGCAACCAATGGATCAATCCAACTCGGCTCTAGCTCCGTTTGCATAACGAACTATGATACCTCCGAGCTTGGGCATTTTAGAGTTTCGAAAAATACTTCTTTGGATAGTTCGGTAGGGGCTAAAGTGGCCAACTTAGAGAGAAGGTCGGCTCTTATATTTTCTGCCCTCGGAATTTATCGAATGCCAAAACTGTTGAAGGCCAGAGTCAAATTTTTTACTTTCTCAAGATATTTCATCATACTTTCCTCCCATGCTTCATAGTTTCCACTAACTTGGCCGACCACTAATTGAGAATCACTATAGACTTGAAGTCGATATACTTTTAACTCTCTTGTTATTTTTAATCCAACGATTAGCGCTTCATATTCGGTCTCATTATTAGTTGCAGAAAATTCAAAGCATAGCGCGTACTCGACGATGATTCTCTTGGGGCTGACTAAGACTAACCCAGCACTTGCTCTGGTGGAGTTGGATGAATCATCCACGTATAAGGCCCAAAAACCTTTGGAAAGGTCGACAATCTCTTCGAAAAGGCTCGATTACGATAATAGAGCGCTGATCTCATTCTGTTCAAGCTCGGCATCATCTAGAATGGTACATTCTACTATAAAATCTATCAATATCTGAACTTTGATCGATGGTCGGGATCGATAATTGATGTCGAACTTCGTGAGCTCGATCGTCCATTTTACGATTCTTTCGAAAGCATCCATTCGATGAAGAACTGCTTTTATTGATTGATCCATGAGAACCGTTATGGTGTGCCCCTAAAAATAAGATCGGAGTCTTCTGACAGTGATTAGAAGAGAGTAGGTCAATTTTTCCAACTTAGAGTATCTGATCTATGCATTCCTCAGGATCCGGTTTATGTAGTAGATCGATCGCTGCATCTTCGCTTCCTCCTTGACCAGGACTACTGCCAAGGCCGTCGGAGAGACTGCTAGATACAAGAACAATTCTTCTCTAGGTTTGGGCTTTACCAGCAGTGGGGGTGAGCTGAGGTAGTTTTTTAGCTTCTCAAACATCCGTTGACACTCCATCATCCAACAGAAGTTCTTTGGTTGCTTGAAAACTTGGAAGAAGGGCATGCATCGCTCGGCCAATCTCGAGATGAAGCGATTTAAAAATGCCACTTTTTCAGTCAGACACTAAACTTTTTTAATTGTTCTTGGAGCAGTCATCTCCCGAATAGCTTGGATTTTCTCTGAATTTGCTTCAATCCCATGCCTTGACATCATAAACCTCAGAAACTTCTCTAAGGTCATACCAAAGGCGCACTTGATTAGGTTCAGCTTCATCTTGTGCTTTTGGAGTGCATTGAAGGTCTCTTCGAGGTCAACAAGGTGATTTATAGAAGCTCAGCTTTTGACGAGCATGTCATCCACATACACCTCCATATTACGATTGATCTGCTCCTTCAAGATCTTATTGACCAGGCGTTGGTACGTTGCCCCTGCATTCTTGAGCTCAAAGAGCATAACCCTGTAACAGTAAAGACCACGGTCTATAACAAAAGCAGTTTTCTCCTCATCCTCTAGCACCATCCGTATCTAGTTATAGTTGGAGAAGACATTCATGAAGGTGAGGAGCTCATGGCCCGAGGTTGCGTCTATCAGTTGATCAATCCTAGAAAGAGCGTAGCTCTCCTTTGGGCAGGCTTTATTCAGCTTTTGAAGTCTATACACATCCTCTACTTGTTGTTTGCCTTTTTGATGAGGACCACGTTTGAGATCCAGGTCGGATAGTTAACTTTTTAGATGAATCTAGCTTTGAGGAGCTTACCTACTTCTTTTGTGATTGCTTTCTACCTCTCTAGAGTATGGTTGCACATCTTCTTTTTTTCCGATCGATACTTAGGATCAACGGCCAGTCGATGTTCTATGACCTCGACGTCAATTTCTGACATATCTGCTGGGGCCCAAGCGAAGATGTCCATATTTTTTCTGAAAAAGATGATGAGTTGCTCCCGAACCTCGCCCCCCCAAGTTAGAGCCGATCTGTACAGTATGCTCCGCATTTTCGTCGTTTAAGATCACAGATATAAGGTCTTCCATAGGTTCGCCCCACTCCTTGGTGAGGTCGTCATGGGTATCCAGCCCCGTGATAGGACAAAGGTCGGGCTGGACGTTTTTCTACTGGGCAATGAAATAATAGCGTCTCGCCAATGCCTGATCTCTCCAATTCCACAGCTCGTTGGAAACTTCATCTTTAAATAATAAGTCGACACCACTGCTCGGAGCGCATTCAATCGAGGTCGGTCAAGGATAGCATTATAGGCAGATGGAGTCTTTACGACTAGAAAATCGATCTATGCCTTAACCAGCTTCGGACGTTGCCCTACAATCACAGTCAAAGTTATTATGCCCTCAACCGACACGGCATCATCAGTGAAGCCTACCAATAGAAAGTTCACAGATCCCAAATGGTTATTGAGTAAGGACATTTTTAAGAAAGCATCAAAAAATAATACATCGATCGAGCTTTCATTATCTACCAAAATACGGCGTACATCATAATCGACAATATTTAAAGAAATTACAACCACATTATTGTGTGGAAACTGAACTCCTTGGGCATCTACCTCAGTGAAGATTATGGGTTCCTCAGTCCTCTATCTCTTCACTAATCCCTCAGATCCGTCGGCCTCTTCTCACCAAAATCCCCCCGAGATAGTATTGATGATGTCGAGAGGCGATCAATCTCCTTGTTGATCCTCCCCCCTTGGTGGTTCAGGCTGCGGCGGTGCCCTTGGCCGATCTTTCCATCCTACAGGCCGATGCCGCAAGAATCAGTCGAGTCTGCCTCGTCTGATGAGTCCTTGATCTGATCATTGAATACACTTCTCAGTATCGTGATCGTGGTTATGATAATAAAGGTAGAACTTGTTAAAATTGCACTTGCCGGGGTGAGTACGCATCCTTTTTGGTCTCGATAGTTGCTTCCTGATTTTCATCAGTAGGATTTTTGGAGCATTATGAGGGGCATAGTTGTAAAATTTTTGGAGGGAAGAACCTCGCCGCACCCTTCTATCGAGGCTTCCCTGCCTTTGAGCCTAAGGAGGAGTTCGAGCTCGCTTGCACTCAGTGGAAGTTTGGGAGCGCGGCCGAGCTTCACTCGGCTTTTCCTCCTCAGCGGGTCTATCTCGCTCGCCAATTCGCCGCTCTCCAATGGCTTCATTATCCTTGGCTTTGAAGGCCTCTTTTGCTCGGGCATAACCTTCAGCTCGAGCCAGTATATCGAAAAAGTTTTTGAGGTACTTCTTTTTCAGGAAGAATAGTAAATCATTCTTCTGAAGACCGCCCTTAAGTGCGGCCATTGCAACTGACTGGTCTAAGTTCCGAACCTCCAATATAGCAGCATTAAACTGGGTGACATAAGTTCGGATGGATTCCTCCTCTTTCTGCTTGATGTTTATCAAAAAATTCGAACCTCGATGGGAACGTCGGCTGCTAATAAAATGAGTCACAAACTGATGACTCATCTGATCAAAGAAAAAGATGGTACCCGACTTAAGGACTGAGTACCAATTTCTGGCTGCTCCCTTGAGGGTGGACGGAAAAGTCCGACATAAAATGACGTCTGATGCATCATGGAGCAGCATTATCATTTGGAAGGCCTTCAGATGGTCGATCAGATCGGTGGTCCCATTGTAACTCTCAAACTGAGAAAACTTGAAGTTCGGTGGGATCGGTTCCTACATAATCGTCTGGGAAAAAGGAGGGTCAGTGCAATATCATTACCGTGGGTGGAGGGAGCATGACCGAGTTCTTCGATTCATCGACTCATTTTCTGAAGCTTTTGATCAAGGAGATCTTCACGGTCGTTGATCTTCAGGATTTTTTGGTCGAGCGGGTGTGAAGCCTCCCCCTAGATCGAGTCATGGTCTGAGCAAGGGTCCTCCATCCTCTGCTTTTCTTTTTCAGAGATCAGCGATCGGACAGCCCAAGTCGGCCATCCCAAGATCGGATCATGGAGCTCTAGAGAGGCCTGCTCTGATCGAATCGGGACTGAGGCCTGCCAACGTATGGCCTACACCACCTCTGTAAGACTGCGAACCTGCTGAACCAGTAGGTTGAGCTACTCCGCATCCACCATGGATGCAGGCGGAGCTTGAGTTGCCGGAGCTAGAGTGGAAGCGGATAGGACTAGACAAGATCTGGCTGTAGAGATCATTGATCATCGGATCGAGGCTTTTCTAAGAGGCATTTTTTCTCGAGAAAGAATGCTAGAGAGGAGGAAGAGAGATCGCTGTCGAGCAATCCTTTTAGAACAAGAAAACCTCAAGAATATAGGAGCCCTTTCTCTAATGCCAATTCTATTGATGCAGAATCTGATTGACATCGGATCGAGCTAGAGTCGAGGAAGATGAGGTCACCGTTGGTGATCTGCCAAACAAAATTCTATCCGAAATCGATGGTGGTGGCTCCGACGGGATTCTCAGACGATCAAGTCAGCTCTTCTGGCCAATAGAAATAGAGTGCTCAAGAAAGAGTTCGACAGAGTTTCAGAAAGAAGAAGAAAGTTTAGAAAAAGTATATCTGGAGGGTTTCTTTTTATAGATGGAGCTTGTAGCGGATTGATAGTGACAGCTGCAGCCGTCTGGTAGTGGACTACTCGAGATCTGGTGGAATCTATCATGGAGGGGGGGCCGCCTGCAGCAAACTGATGGTGATAGCCATCATCGTTCGATAGCGGATCGCTGTCGTCTACAACGGACTGATAGTGACGGCCACAGCCATCCGATATTGAGCCACTCGAGGCTGTATGGAGGGATGAAGAGCTTTGACGTATGTCAATTTCAAAGAAGTTCGGACTCCCAAAGAAAATACAACTAGAGAGGATCATCCAGAAGGAATGCTAGATGAAGAAGTTCAGAAGGAGTTCGGCTCCTATAGAGATTTGACTAAAGAAGAGATACGAAAGGAGTTCGACTTTCGTAGAAGTCTGACTGAAGGAGAGATTCGGAAGGAGTTCAACTACTGTAGAAATCCGACTGAAGGAGGAGTCTGGAAGGAGTTCAGCTCCTGTAGAAATTCAACTGAAGGAGAGATCCGGAAGGAGTTTGACTGTCGTAGAAGTCTGACTAAAGAAAAGATCTGAAAGGAGTTAGGCTTCTATAGAAGTTCGACTGAAGGAAAAGTTTGGAAGAAGTTTGGCTCATGTAGAAATCCAACTGAAGGAGGAGTTCGGAAGGAGTTTGGCTCCTGTAGAAGTCCGACTGAAGGAGATCTAAAAGAAGTTCGACTCCCGTAAGAGTCCGACTGAAGGAGAGATCCGGAAGAAGTTCGACTCCTGTAGAAGTCCAACTGAAGGAGAGATCCGAAAGGAGTTCGACTTCCGTAGGAGTCCGACTAAAGAAGAAATTTGGAAGGAGTTTGGCTCTTGTAGAAATTCAACTGAAGGAGAAGTCCAAAAGAAGTTTGGCTCCTATAGAAGTCTAACTGAAGGAGAGATCTGGAAAGGAGTTTGACTCCTGTAGAAGTCCGACTGAAAGAGAGATCTGAAAGAAGTTTGGCTCCTGTAGGAGTCCGACTGAAGGAGAAGTTCGGAAGGAGTTCGACTCTTGTAAAAATTCGACTGAAGAAGAGATTCAGAAGGAGTTCGGTTCCTATAGAAATCCGACTGAAGGAGAGATTCGAAAGAAGTTTGGCTTCCGTAGGAGTTCGATTGAAAGAAAAGTTCGGAAGAAGTTCGGCTCCTGTAGAAATTCGATTGAAGGAGAGATTCGAAAGAAGTTCGGCTCCTGTAGAAATTTGATTGAAGGAGAGATTTGGAAGGAGTTCGGCTCTTATAGAAGTCTGACTGAAGGAGAGATTCGAAAGAAATTCGACTTCCGTAAGAGTCCGACTGAAGGAGAAGTTTGGAAGGAGTTTGGTTCCTGTAGAAATCCGATTGAAGAAGGATTCCAAAAGGAGTTTGGCTCCTATAGAAATTCGACTAAAGAAGAGATCCAGAAGGAGTTCGGTTCCCATAGGAGTCTGACTGAAGAAGAAGTTCGGAAGAAGTTCGACTTCTATAGAAATCCGACTGAAGGAGGAGTTTAGGAAGGAATTCAACTCCTATAGAAATTCGACTGAAGTAGTCCGAAAGAAGTTCGGCTCTTGTAGAAATCCGACTGAAGAAATAGTCCGAAAGGAGTTCGACTCCCATAGGAGTCCGACTAAAGAAGAGATCCAGAAGGAGTTTGGCTTCTATAAAAGTTCGACTGAAGGAGGAGTTCGAAAGAAGTTCGACTTTCGTAGGAGTTCGACTGAAGGAGAGATCCGGAAGGAGTTCGGCTCCTATAGAAGTCCGACTGAAGAAGTTCGAATGAAGTTTGGCTCCTGTAGAAATCCGACTAAAGAAGTCTAGAAGAAGTTCGGCTCCTGTAGAAATCCAACTGAAGGAGGAGTCTGGAAGGAGTTCAGCTCCCATAAAAGTTCGATTGAAGGAGAGATCCGAAAGGAGTTTCGGCTCCTGTAGAAATTCGATCGAAAAAGTTCGAAAGAAGTTCGGCTCCTATAGAAATTTGACTGAAGGAGTCTGAAAGAAGTTCGGCTCTCATAGAAGTTCGACTGAAGGAAAGATTCGAAAAGAGTTCGGCTCCTGTAGAAATTCGACTGAAGGAGTCTGGAAGGAGTTCGGCTCCTATAGAAATTTGATTGAAGAAGTTCGGAAGAAGTTTGGCTTCTGTAGAAATTCGACTAAAGAAGGAGTCCGAAAGAGTTCGGCTCCCGTAGGAGTTTGAAAGAAGTTTGGCTCCCATAGGAGTCCGACTGAAGGAGAGATTCGGAAGGAGTTTGACTTCTGGAGGTATCCGATTGAAGTAGAGATCCGGAAGGAGTTCGGCTCCTGTAGAAATCCGACTGAAGGAGGAGTCCGGAAGGAGTTTGGCTCCTGGAGAAGCTTGACTGAAGGAGAAGTCTAGAAGGAGTTTGGCTCCTATAGAAATTCGACTGAAGAAGAAATCCAAAAGAAGTTCGGCTCCTGAAGGAACTTGATTGAAGGAGAAGTCCGAAAGAAGTTCGATTCCTGTAGGAATTCGACTGAAGGAGAGGTCCAAAAAAAGTTCGACTTCTGAAGGAACTTGACTGAAGGAGAAGTTCGGAAGAAGTTCGACTCCTGAAGGAGTCCGAATGAAGAAAAAATCCAAAAGGAGTTTGACTGGGGTTCGACCGTCGGATGAGTTCAACTACTGAATGAGTTCGACCACTGGAGGAAGAATTTTCGATCGAAGCTCCTCCAGGATTACCAGTTGCATTAGTCTAAGCATCAGGTCGGACTTCGATGGAAGCAAAATTTATCTCCAACAGATGAAATGATGCAATTTATTTATAAATTTTTTATTTTTATTTTATAATTTATAAATATAAATATTAAAAATATAAAATATATTTATTTATAATTTTTTTTAAAAAATAATTTATAATATAATTATTTATGATGGATATTTTTTATCATAAATAAGCATTTATTTATGATGAAAAATATCTATCGCAAATAAGCTTTTACAATAGAAAATATCCATTGCAGATAAGCTTTTGTAATGAAAATTTTTTTTATCATAAATAAAAAATTATTTATGATAAAATTTTTTTATCGTAAATAATTATGTTTTTTGCAATGGATATTTTCTGTTGTAAATAATTGCATCTTTTGCAATAGATATTTTTCATCGTAAATAGTTTTTTTATTTGCAACAAAAATTTTTCATCAAAAAAATATTTATTTATGAAAAAATTTTTTAAATTTTCATCATAAATAATTTAATAAATAAAAAAAATGATAAAAAAATTTATTTTAAAAAATTTTTATTAGTGATGAAAATGAATTTATCGTCGCTAATTATTATCTGTAATCCTATTTTTTATGATGAAGAATTAGCGATGAAAATTTTATCGCTAATAATTATTAGTAATAAAAATTAATTATTTATGATGAATTTATTGCATCGCAAAAAAATGTTTTGTTATAGTGCCAACTTAGATGATCGCATAACTTCATCTCAGAGAAAGAGAGAGAGAGAGAGAGGGATTAATAGCTAGCTAGTGCTCATATATTTTAAGTAAAAAATAAATTATATATATATATAATAATACTCTATGGAAGAGTATTAATATAATGTTGCCACTTTAGAAAGCCAAAATTTTTCAAACACGCCATATGTCGAGCTCTAGCTTTTCAAATTTTTTATTTTTCATATGACTCTTAATGTCCCTGATTGCGCGGAAGAAAACTTGCCTACCCACGTAGATTGGAGGGGTTTTTGAGGTTTCGATTGGGTTTTTTCTCGAGCATATAGAATTTTGTGTGAGTTGTGGTGATGTGAGTGGTAGAGGAAGGAAGCCAAAGAGGGTAGCTGGAAGAGTGGTACCAAAGTTTGGAGGACTTGAGGAGGTCGAGGGCAATGATGGAGGCAGCACATGTTTGGACCTAGGAAAGAGAGGCAAAGACGTAGACATCCTCATTCATAATGGAGAGAGGCAGAGACAAGGGTAGATTTGGCCGTGGCTTCTATCGGGGTAGCAGCAACCATGGCCACAACGATCGTTGGATGGTCATTGAGAAGGACGGCGCGACGAGAAGAAGTAGGTACTCATAAAGAAGAAGTAAGAAAGGAGCCGAATGGATTCGGCTACGGCTTCAGACAGGGTAGCGGTGATCGCGGCCATGGCGATCATTGCGGTGGCTATCAAGGCGAGTTGAGCGATGAGAAGGAGAAGTGGGTTCTCGTGAAGGAGGAAGAAAGAAAACGAAAAAGTGAAAAGAAAGAAAAAAAAAATGAAAAAAAAAAATTAAAAAAAAAATCATGAAATCCTTGATTATTTTAAAATTTAACTCCATGCATTTTAAAATTTGGATGTATTTTAAAACTTTAACTTCTCAAATGAGTTTTATTGTTCCATTTCGAAATAATACCTCTTCAATGTCCATCCGGCTCCGCACAATGTGCGGATCTTCGACTAGTTAAATTAGTTATAAGCTTCATTTCTTTTTTAATAGGCATTATAAGCTTTATTAAAATCGAAAATAAACTTGCTTGTGAATTAACAACTGCACTAAAGCAATCTCGATTATTAACGCTTAAGTTGCTAAAGCAATCTCGATTTTAAGTTGCTAAAGACGGTGGCGTTTAGGTGAATTGGAGATTTTATAGTGACATTGTTTTTTTCAGAAAAACGTGAATTTAGAATGGCTAAAAACAGTGGATGCCCGGGGGATACTTGGATCGATCAACGAACCCAAGCACTGATGCTCAAATCCTATTCGACCTAGATCTAGCAGTTCGGAGGATTGAAGGGTGCAGGTCAATCCACTTGATCCACGGTGGCCAAGGATGGATCATCGATTTATCACGAAGAGTCACGAATCTATTTATGAAAAAAATATATAAAAAGATCCATCAGAGTAGCTCCAAACCTGGGCGGAACTTTAAAATAACAGTGAAACCTAGCAAGAGAATAAAAAGTATTATACTAGAGTGATCTCTCTGAATTATTAGGCCTCAAGCGTCTAGCTCGTGGACTGCTCAGCATCGGAAACAACATATGTGGAGCTTTTTCCATGATAGCTTAAAAGTTTTTCCTTGAGAACTTTTAACTAGAAAGTCTCTAGCTATTTTATTCTTATTTAAATCCCATCAAGAATTTATTTATTTTTAAATATTCAGTACGTATCAATCCATGATAAATGGATTAGATTTAGACCACGTCACCAGGAATCTAAGATAGAATTACAAGTCCACTAGCACATGATTTTTCTTTAAAAATAAATAAATAAAAAACTAATTATTATGTGAAGGTTCGGAATATAGAGGAGCGATAAGGGCTGATTGTGCTGATGATATCCCGTCCCTTGTAGGGGGAGATTATTATGCACCAGGACAGAATCATCCTCGCTGCTTGCACCACCACGTACGAGTTAGTAAAAGCACCAATGGCGATAGAGACAAGTCTAGCTTGTAAAAAGATCATGCCACCCTCGACCTTTACACCATTACATTCCAGAGCTAATCCAGCTTCCACAAGGTTGACTCGAGTCCTCATCCTCGTGCGGACAATTTGGATGGCGTTTAGACTTTTTATACAACTGGATATGACAATAACGGATGGAAATAGAGGCAGCACCTCCGGCTTCCCTTTTCCTTTTCACTCCTCTTTCTAAGAGGGATTGAAACCCCAAAGATTATATATTTGGAGCTCAATTTCGGGAATAAAGTCCCACCCAGGATACTCTACGTCTCTTTTGGGAATTTTCCTTTTTTTGGGGGATACAATTATGAGAATCTTTATTGGCCGAACAATTAGTAAATTAGCTATCATATTTGAAAATATAACCCGCTACAAAACCAAATGCTGTGTAATAGGATCTCAGCCAATATTCTCCGTGGACTCGTTTGATTCAAAGGAATATTTTTTTTTCTCATAAAGTAACTTCCACTTACTTCATAGAAATAGAATTTTAATATATTTAGTTAATTATAAAAAAATAATTTATTATGAAGTATTTTATATTTAGTTGAGCATTTATTTTCTTGAGATAACTATTTAGAATACCTATTATATCTTTAATACATATAAGATCATACATTTTTGTTCCTAAATTTTATATAAATAATATTATTATATTAATATAAATATTAATATATTAATATAAATACTATATTGATATTAATAAAAATATTATACTAGTATAAATATAAAAATATTATTAAAATATAATAATGTTGTGGTATCAACTCGCTCTAATACTAATTGATGATGATCTCGTATCAGATTATTACGGTAGGAAGAAAAAAGAAAATAAAATGAGAACAATCAAGTATATGGATCAACCTAAAAACTCGCTTTCACAGGATATGTAAAGCTTCACTATGAAAAAAAATAAATATAAGAGGAGATTACCCACTTTCTACTCGTGTATACAATCCTCTCTCAACTAAAAGCTATCCTCACAAAAGCTCTCTTAAAATCTTAAAAAAAATCCTCAGCAGCTACAGGATGCTCTGCACTCACGATCTTCATATCGGATACTATGCACCTATTGCTATCTGCAAGCACTACTGCTATCCTACCCGATGCTGCAATGCTGTCCGTCGCTACTGCTATAGCTCTGCACCTCAGCCTCTGTTCCTACGCTTACGGCCACTCCCATGGCTTTCACAAACTCACGACTCTGTTTAATGCCTCCTCTCTGTGAGCTGTACATACTCAGCGTTCTACCGAGCTTCTCTCGATGGCTATTAGAGCCTCTCTACATGCCTTTCCCCTCTTCACAATATCATAGTCTTTAAATAGGCTGAAAATCCTCTTGGCAGCTGTCCATGGGAGTTCTAATAGGGCTCTATCTCCTAATACAAGTCCAACATAGTTTTGATAAAGTTTGGAGTGTCTCCCGGTCTTTAGATCGTGATCGCAGCCTGATCCACGTACAACTCTCATAGACCCCTTGGATTAATGACAATCCAAGATCAAACAGAAAATTCTATCCTATTTTGTTTGCTTCTATCGAGCCAACTCGATCAGATGTCGAGCTGGCTCGACTACGTCTCGCCTAAACACTGTCTTCTATCTGCTTGAGAGGGCTAGCTCGACTGCAATCCAAGCTGACTCGATCTCAGTCTGAGCTAGCTCGATCCATATTCGAGCAAGCCTGATTGCATGCTGATACTGATCCTCTTCTGCTGTAGATCGAATTCGAGATGTCAAATTCTAACAATCTTCATCTTGACTCGATATTCGACCTCCACCTAACTTTGAGAGCTTTTGGATTCTCTCGCCCCCATGCCCTAGGGCAATCGCCTGCTATCTATAGATGAAAAAATATGAAAGTTGAGCTAGATTGCTCGATCCCACCTCCATCAATGGCTGTGATCCTCCTGATCTGAGATCTGCTCGAGATTGTCTCTGACGATAATAGAAACTTCACCTTATGATGTCGTATGTCATCCTTTCGAGTGTTCCATCTCATACCCAATCCACCTCCACTTGGAGCTCCACCTCACACTGAACTCTCTACCATGAGATAATATCCTCTATACTTTCTTTCTCTAATTACCATCCTATTGCCATGCATGACCTTCAAAATTCCTCCATTAACTTTTCATTTGAAGCTGATCGAATCCAGTCTACTCAGTAAAATTAGATTCTTCTTAAAACTGGGTATGTATCGAATCTCACCCAACTTCTTCACTATTCCATCATAGAGCTTAATGCCGACTGTCCTGATGCCTCTGATCGCACAGCTCGATCTATCTGATAGATGAACAGTACATTCACTATTCTTTAGGGAGTCAAACTGCTCCTTTCTACAATAAACATAATATTTACATGCAGAATTTAAAATCCACTGCTAGAAAGAAGTAAATATCTCATCAGATATCTTTAGAATATCATTCTCTGACTCGCTACTAGCCATCACTGCAGTAACCCTCATCCGATCTTTGAGTGTGGACAATTTTTGACTCGATACCTTAATTCATCGCACTGATAGCACCTGATCTTGCTAGGGTCCCTTGTCTTGGACTTGGATCGTCCACCTCACGATCTTCTACAGCTTCGTCTTATGTTGTCATCATTTTTTATCACCATCAGTGCCGAGTTATTACCTAAACTCAAGGCTTGATTCTTTCACTTGAGAATCTTGTTTTGGAGTATTGCAGAAGTCATCTCTTCCATCTTGATGATGCTCTTATCTACAAGAAGAGCAGTCACTAAAGATTCGAAAGAGGGTGGAAGCTATGATAGAAAGACCAACGCTCTGATCTTCTTCTTAACTTTTTCATCAACATTGAGGAGGTTGATGAGGATCTTTTAAAAGTTGGATAGATGCTCCTGTATGTTCTATCCTTCGTTCATTTGCAGTTGATATAATTGTCTCTAAAAGAATAGCACATTGGTGAGTAACTTTATCATGTACAACTCCTCGAGCTTCGACCATAATGCCGTCAGAAAAATCTGCCCAAGTACATGAATCACAACATCATCCGTTGGGTACAAGCAGATCATGCTCACCGCCTGCATCTAGATCCACTTTCAATCCTTCATCTCTATGGTGGTTGGCATCTCCTCGTACAAGAGAGCATCGATTAATCTATGTTGGATGAGGACATTCTTTACCCTTGCTTGCCATAAAGAGAAAGTGTCATTTCCATCGAACTTATTGATCTCCATCTTGATTACACTTATCTTCTCCATATTTTTCAATCTTTATTACCACTGCTGCAATCTATGCTCTGGTACCGCCTAACTCTAATATCAATTTATTATGGTATTAACTCGCTCTGATATCAATTGATGAGAATCTCATACTAGATTATTGTGGCAGAAAGAATGAAGAAAATAAAATAAAAATAATCAAGTACATGGATCAGTCTAAAAGCTTGCCTTCATAGGACATACAAAGTTTCACTATGAAAAATAAATACATACAAGAGGAGATTACCCACTCTCTACTCGTGTATAGAATCCTCTCTCAACTAAAAGCTATACTTACAAAAGCTCTTTCCAAATTCCTAAGAAGATCCTCAGCAGCTACAGGATACTCTGCCTTCACGACCTCTATATTGGATACTATGCACCTGTTGGTACCTACAAGCACCGCTGCTATCCTACCCGACGCTATAGTGCTGCCCGCCGTCGCTGCTACAGCTCTACTCCTCAGCTCCTATTTCTGTGCTCACGGCCACTCCCACGATCTCTAGGAACTCACGGCTCTATCTGATGCCTCCTCTCTACAAGCTGCACATGCTCGACACTTTGCCAAACTCCTTTCAGCAGCTGCCAGAGCCTCTCTGCACGTCTCTCTCCTCTCCATAGCATCACAGCCTTTAAATAGGCTGAGAATCCTCTCAGCAGCTGTCCACGGGAGTCCTAACAGGGCTCTATCTTCCGATACGAGTCCAATAGAGTTTTGATGAAGTCTGGAGTGTCTCGTAGCCTTCAGATCATGGTCGTAGTCTGGTCCACGCGCAACTCCCGTATATCCCTTGGATTAATTACAATCCAAGTCCAAAAAGAAAATCCCGTCATATTCTGTTTGCTTCTGTCGAGTCGACTCGATCAACTATCGAGCTGGCTCGACTGGGTCCTGCTCGAACACTATCTTCGGTCTGCCTGAGAGGGCCAGCTTGATTATGGTCTGAGTCAATCGATCTCAGCCTGAATCGGCTCGACTCGTATCCGAGCTAGCCCGATTATGTATTGATGCTAGTTCTTCTTTACTATGGATCGAATTCAAAGCATCAAATCCTAACAAATAAATAATATAATATTAATATAATAATTATATTATATTCATATAAATATTATGATGATATAAATATAATATTATATTAATATTTATTTAAATAATATTTTCGAGATCATGGCATATATTGTTATTCAATATTTTATCTCAACCAATGTTTTGTAACATCTTACTCATAAATTTTAAAAGATTATTTTTGCAGAACAAAAGGCATCATCAATTTCTATCCGTTGAAAGTTTCGAAAACAACTTTTTCCATGAGTTTTCATTTTTAATAAAACGTAGGAAACGTCTACGCATGAAGAGAGACTTTTCATTTTATTTTTTTTAAAGCTTCAATTAAATAAGAGGCCTCTTCTCGTTCTTTTTCAACCGAACCAGTCAGCGGTCCACAAATTGAATACCTTTATGAGATGCTTTAAATGCTAAAAGAACCATCTTAATATGCCCAAAAAAGTTGTTGGAGGCTAAGAATGCTAGATGCATTAATCTACAAGATCTTTGTGCGCAGGCCACCGAGTCTCCTTCGGTCCAAATTTGAGTAACTCAGTGCATAAGTAGCCTTGCTAAAAAATCGAGCAGCCTGCTCGACCTACTCAAGCCAAGTATATTTTGAACAAGCTTGATCTTTCAATATGGTGGGTCGGACCGAACAAGAAATTTGAGCCCATCCTTTGAATAGGGTAGATGGGTTTGCACGAATCCAATCCAAAACCATTTTTTAAATTAATAATAATTATAATTATAATTATAATAATAATTATTATAATATATATATATATATATATATATATATATATATATATATATATATATATATATATATATATATATATATTAAAATGACTTCATAGTTTTATAAACTTATATCCCTAACACTTAGATCCCTAATCCCATTGCCTCCTCGATACATTGTCCGCTCCATCTCTCATCATCAATGCATCGTCAGCTTCCCCTCTTGTCGCTATTGCACCATTTGATCTCCCTCTTGGCATGGCTGCATCGTTTGCTCTTTCTCTCGTCAATGTTGCATCGCCCACTCTCCCTCTCAGTGCAAATGCACCATCCACTCACTCTCTCACCATCATTACATCATTTGCTCACTCTTTTGTCATTGCTATTATTGATGCAGAATTTGATCGTCGTCGGAATCCGCTGGAGTGGAGACCGATGAAGTCGCCATCGGGGACCTGCAAAACAAAGTCCCGCCCGGAGCCGGTGGGGGAGGGGTGGCTCCGGTAGGACCCTCCGACGATCAAGTCAGCTCTGGTCAACAGGAATGGAGTGCTCGAAAATAAGTTTCGGAGCTTGGAGAAGAAGAGGAGAGCTTAGAGATTCGAGAGGTTCGAGATCAGCGTATCTGGAGGGTCCTTTATAGGCGGAGCTTAGTTGATGATGACGGCCATACCACCTGATAGAGAGCCGTTGGGACCGCATGAAGTTCGATACGAAGAGGAAGGCATCGTCAGGCGGATAGTGACAGCCATACTGACAGATCATGGGCCGCATGGAGCTGGTTACGGAGAGAGTGGTGTCGCCAGTAGTGGCGACCATATCGTCTGGTCTTATCGTCTGTTGCAGACTGATGGCGATAATTCATCTAGAAAAGTTTGGACTTGTATAAGAGTTCGACCGAAGAAAAAGCTCGGGAGGAGTCCGACCGCAGAGAAGTTCGGCCGGCTGAAGGAGATGTCTGGGAGAAGTTCGGCCCCTAAAAAAATCTGATCGAAGGAAAAGCTTGGAGGGAGTTCGACTCTTATGGGAGTCTGACTGAAGCTCGGCAGTTGAGTTTGGCTAAAGCCTGGCCGCTGGGAGTCCAAGGAGCTCGGCTGCTAAGTAGTTCGATCGGCTGTAAGGGTTCGGTTAAGATCCATCTGTTGAAGCTCTTCCATGGCTACTGGCCGCATCAGGCTGGGCACCGAACTTGACTTCGGCAGGAGCGGGGTTTATCCCCAATAATAGCCCCCCCACTTTCGAGTTCAAAACTCGAAGAGAGGGAGTGTAGAAAAGACGACTATCGAAGTTCTCTTCTGGGCTCCATGCTGGTTCAGGTCGAAGCTCGGAAGAGATTCCATCTCCAACTGAGGTTGAGGTAGGCCTCATCCGCTGCGATCGAAGTTGATACTGTCTCCAGCAGCCGAGGTTAACATGGGTGCTCGGGAGAGATCTGATCTCAGGATGAGGTTGTCTCCGATCTTATCTCTGGCCGAGGCTGACATGATCGCTCGAAAGAGATCCTATCTCTAGTCGAGGTCGAAGCTGAAGCTCTCCAGTCGAGGTTGGCCCGGTCGCTCGGGGGAGATCTCGTCTCTAGCCGAGATTGACTCGATCACTCGAAAGAGATCTTATCTCTAGCCGAGGTTGTTGCTCGCATTAGGACGAGGTTCTCCTCCTATTCCTAACCGAGGTTGACTCGGTCGCTCGAGAGAGATCTTATCTCTAGCCGAGGTTATTGCTCGCGTTAGGACGAGGTTCTCCTTCCTATTCCTAATCGAGGTTGACTCGATCGCTCGGGAGAGATCTTATCTCTAGCCGAGGTTGTCCATGGTCGCTCGGGAGAGATCTTATCTCTAGCCGAGGTTGGCAACGATCGCTCGAAAGAGATCTTATCTCTAGCTGAGGTTGTCCACGGTCATTCGGGAGAGATCTTATCTTTAGCCGAGGTTGTTGCTCGCGTTAGGACGAGGTTCTCCTCCTGTTTCTAACCGAGGTTGACTCGATCGCTCGGGAGAGATCTTATCTCTAGTCGAGGTTGTCCACGGTCGCTCGAAAGAGATCTTATCTCTAGCCGAGGTTGTCCACGGTCGCTCGAGAGAGATCTTATCTCTAGCCGAGGTTGTTGCTCGCGTTAGGACGAGGTTTTCCTCCTATTCCTAACTGAGGTTGACTCGGTCGCTCGAAAGAGATCTTATCTCTAGCCGAGGTTGTCCACGATCGCTCGGGGGAGATCTTATCTTCTTTGGCCGAGGTTGATGCGGGCGCTGGCATTAAGACGAGATTCCCCTCCTATTTCTAACGGGCTATGGGGGCATATTCGGACCATCGTCCGTCTTCACCCATCTCATCTAAGGTGAACGAGGCCTTCGACTTTGCTCGCGTTAGGACGAGATTCTTCTCCTGTTCCTAACGGACGGTGGGGGCACATTCGGACCGTCGTCCGTCTCCCCCCTTCTCATCCTTTGTGAACAAGGCCTTCGATTTTGCTTGAGTTAGGATGAGGTTCTCCTCCTATTCCTAATGGAGTATGGGGGCACATACGGACCGTCGTCCGCGCCTCTCCCTCCGTCTCGTCCTTTGTGAACGAGGCCTTCGACTTTGCTCACGTTAGGACGAGGTTCTCCTCCTGTTCCTAATGGACTGTGGGGGCACATTCGGACCATCGTCCGTCTCCCCCCGTCCCATCCTTTGTGAACGAGGCCTTCGACTTTGCTCGCGTTAGGACGAGATTCTTCTCCTGTTCCTAATGGGCTGTAGGGGCACATACGGACCGTCGTCCGCGCCTCTCCCCCCATCTCGTCCTTTTGTGAACGAGGTCTTCGACTTTGCTCGCGTTAGGACGAGGTTCTCCTCCTGTTCCTAACGAGCTGTGGGGGCACATTCGGACCGTTGTTCGTCTCTCCCCATCCCATCCTTTGTGAACGAGACCTTCGACTTTGCTCGCGTTAGGACGAGGTTCTCCTCCTGTTCCTAACGGGCTGTGGGAGCACATACGGACCATCGTCCGCACCTCTCCCCCCATCTCGTCCTTTATGAATGAGGCCTTCGACTTTGCTCGCGTTAGGACAAGATTTTCCTCCTGTTCCTAACACGGCAACTATCGGTTGCTTCTTTTCTGTCATCACATAGTTTTTGCACCCAGAGACAATATTATTTGTTGGAGGAGAATTTTATTGAGGGAAAGTTATTTGCAGCACATTCCCGTTTTAGGGTTGTGGTAGCATTATTCCTCCGCATTTCTTCAGCAGTAAGTCCTGAGGTGGATGACCTCCTCTATCTCATGTTGGCCTTCTCAATTTGGAGTAAGCTCTTGTCATTGGGAGACGACGAATCGTCGATGTACCAAGCTCCTCCCAGAGATAATGTGGATGACGTCGTGAGGTGGCCGACCTCCTTGCCGTCTCTGGCTATGGCAGCGTCGAGCTTCCTTGCCGTCTCTGGCTATGGCAGTGCCGAGCTTCCTTGCCGTCTCTGGCTATGGCAGCGCCGAGCTTCCTTGCCGTCTCTGGTTATGGCAGCGCCGAGCTTCTTGCCGTCTTTGGTTATGGCAGCACCCTCGGCCGATCTTTTTCTTCTTCAGACTGGTGCCGGAGAAATTTACCCAGCCGCCCCTTTCTAACGAGCTCCTCAATTTCATCTCGAAGCTACATGCATTCCTCAGTGTCATAGCCGTGGTTGCAATGGTAGAGGCAGTACTTGCTTCGATCGTGCTTGTTTGGGAGAGACCGCAATCCTTTTGGTGTTGGTAGCTGGTTCCTAACTTCGGTGAGAATCTCGATTCGAGGAGCGTTGAGGGGGGCGTAGTCATGAAATCTTTTGAGATGAGGGCTTCTTTGCGCCCCTCTGTCGGGGCTTCCTCGGTGGCGAGCTCGAGGAGTTTGAGCCTGCCTGCTTTCAGAGGGAGTCCTCGCTTGCCCTGGGGCGATCGTGAGCGCGACCGAACTTCATCTCACCTCTTGTGAAATCTTTGTAGGGGTCTTCCTTGGTAACATACTCGAGCGGGAGTTGCTTGCACCGAACTTCATTTCGATGATGAGATTTGAGGGGGAGTTCGACCTCACTTGCGCCTAACTTCATTCCACGGAAGAACTTCATTCCGCCCATTTGCGCCGAACTTCGTTCCGCTTTCCCACGAAAAAGCTTCCACAGGAGGATTTCATGCCTCTTTGTCGGGGCTTCTTCGATGATGAGCTTCGAGGTAGAGTTCGGCCTCACTTGCGCCGAACTTCATTTCGCTTTTTCGTGAAATTCTTCGTGGGAGAACTTCCTGCTTGCTGACGAGCTCAAGGGGGAGCTCGGCTTTCCTCACGCCAAACTGAAGAACTTCCTGCTTCTTTGTCCGGACTTCCTTGACGACGAGCTCGAGGGGGAGCTCGGCTTTCTTTACTCCGAACTTCATCTCGATGATGAGCTTCGAGGGGGAGTTCGACCTTAATTCCGCCGAACTTCATGCCCCTCTGTTGGAGCTTTCTCAATGGCGAGTTTGGCGGCGAGCTCGGCGGCCTCGCCCACGGCAAGCTCGTGCTCGAGGTGAAGTTCGGCCTCATATGCGCTGGGAAGGTCGTGGACGCGGCCAGACTTCATTCCGCCTCCTTGCGAAACCTTCCGTGGAGAACTTCATGCTTCTGCGGGAGGGCCTCTGCTCTCCGTTTCTCCTTCCTTAGGGTCCGAATGCTATTCCTTAAGGTCGGTTCCTCGCGTCCTCATGGCGGGTTTGCTGACAAAGTCTCCGTCGGAGGTTGTCGCACGGCTAGAATCGTCTCGACGGGATGGGAGCAGATGGATCTGGCGCGGAGGCCGCCAATCACCGAATCGAAGCTCTGCTGGGAGGTATTTTCTCTTTAGAAGAGGGCTCTGGTGAGGAAGAAGAGAGATCTCCGGAGAGAGAGAAATCATCACCGAGCACTCCTTTAAGAATAAGGGAACCTCGGAGGTTCGGGCCCTTCCTCTAGCGCCAATCTCTTGACGCAGAATCTGGTCGTCGTCGGAATCCGCTGGAGTGGAGGCCGATGAGGTCGCCGTCGAGGACTTGCAAAATAAAATCCCGTCCGGAGCCGGGGGTGGCTCCGGCAGGACCCTCCGATGATCAAGTCAGCTCTGATCAACAGGAATGGAGTGCTCGGGAATGAGTTCCGGAGCTTGGAGAAGAAGAGGAGAGCTTAGAGATTCGAGAGGTTCGAGATTAACGTATCTGGAGGGTCCTTTATAGGTGGAGCTTAGTTGATGGTGACGGCCATACCGCTTGGCAGAGAGCCGTTGGGGCCGCATAGAGTTCGGTACGAAGAGGAAGGCATCGTCAGACGGATAGTGATAGCCATATTGGTAGGTCATGGGCCGCATGGGGCTGGTTATGGAGAGAGTGATGTCGCCAGTAGTGGCGGCCATATCGTTCGGTCTTGTCATCTATTGCAGACTGATGGCGATAATTCGTCTAGAGAAGTTTGGACTTATAGGAGAGTTCGGTCGAAGGGGAAGCTCGGGAGGAGTCCAACCGCAGAGGAGTTCGGCTGGCTGAAGGAGATGTCTAGGAGAAGTCCGGCCCCTGAAGAAATTCGATCGAAGGGGAAGCTTGGAGGGAGTTCGGCTCTTGCGGGAGTCTGACTGAAGCTTGGCGGTTGAGTTCGGCTAAAGCCTGGCCGCTGGGAGTCCAAAGAGCTCGGCCGCTAAGTAGTTCGACCGGTTGTAAGGGTTCGGCTAAGACCTATGTGCTGAAGCTCTTCCATGGCTACTGGCCGCATCAGACTGGACATCGAACTTGATTTTGACATGAGCGAAATTTATCCCCAATAGCTATATTGTCCACTTACTCTCTCACTACCATCATGTTGTCCCTCCTCTAGCATCCACTATCTCACTCGTTACTGCCACGTCATTCCTCACCCCTATCTCCATCGCCGCCGCCGCATTATCCCCCCCGATATCGTCCCCTCCCATCTTGCTGCCAACACAATTCGAATAGCCCAAGGCTTAGCCCAATGTCTGTGGCTACCAAGCTCAGGCCCAAGTCGGGCAAGAGTCTGGCTATGTTTGATTATGTACAGAGCTAAACCCAATCTAAATTGGCTTCAGCCAGCCCATTCAATAAGTAAGTCTATGCATAAATAATTGTTACCTAGATCACTTAGGATATGAGATGATTCGCAAATTGCCAAATTGGTATAAACATACCAATTCAATATATTATTCACCGTGATTCATAAAATAGGGTGGTTTTATTTTTAAAGTAACATGTAATATGACAATCAAGAGGACTCCTAATTCAAACCAAGTACGAACTTAAAACCTTCGGAAGTCTATGTGATGTTTGAACAACGTGGCCAGGAGGCCCAAAATGGGTTTCCATGTTTATGATAAGATTGAGATTCCAGAGCTTTTGGGCGAACAAGGTTAGTTAAGACATTCCAAGCTTCGTCCTCTCGAAAATAAAAAATACCGCGAGGAAGTTGGAATAGGTTCCTAAAATTGCTTAACCGTTACAAAATTGAATGGTCTTACATGTATCTCAATTTTTATCACATGCCTTAATATTACGACAAAGTCGGATTTACATGTATCTCAATTTTTATCACATGCTTTAATGTTACGGCAAAGTCAGATTTCAGAAAGCGCTCAAACATATATATATATAAGAAAATAAGCTTATTTTAAATTTTTTGGAAAAATATGTTGTACTTTCAATCTTTCTAAATGGTTTTCATTAACAAATAGTGAATCTTAAATTATGGATAGGATGCTATGAGTTTACGTCAGTACCTCCGCAATTCTTTTATTATATGTTTAATTTATCTTTATATATATAACATGTCGGGGCTCTTTTTCTTTGCTTGGGAATCCTTCTTCAATCTAAATGTGCAGGTAAATATTATAAATATTTAAAATATCTTTTTATTTGATAAATACAAAAAAATATAGTTATTAATTAAATATAAAAGTTTATATCTATATTTTATTTTAAATAAATATGAATATAAATTAAATATAGAAAATATTGTTAAAGTTAGATAATAAAATTTTATATGTATAGAATTAAAGATATTACTAATTAGATGATAAATTAAATTAATAACATATTAATATAATTATATAAATATTTATAAATATTATATAAATTAAATATAATTATAAATAAAATTAAATATTTAGATCTGATAATTATATATATATATATATATATATATATATATATATATATATATATATATATATATATATATATATATATATATATATATATATATATATATATTAAAAAATATAGATATGAATATAATTTTTAATCGGATGCTTAAATTTTTTATAGGTTTGGACATTAAAATGGGTTGGACGGATGTTATCCATCTATTTTCCCCACTCCAAAGTGCAAATAAATTTAATCAAGATTTAGTTTCGAGCCATTAGATCTTAATCCAGTGGCTGAGATATAACCTCTAAAACCTGAAATCGGTAGGGAACTAGGGGTCGCGACGAGGTCCGCCGGCCCTAACCCGTTGGCGAGTCTCACCCGATCGATCCTTCTCAGCTCGCATCTATTGCCCTTTTTCTTCCTGCTTCAATCCATCCCTCGTGCCCGGCCTTCACCGTTTTCCGGCTCGCCACCACTTCGACGGTACTCGGGTCCTCACATTTTCCTGGCGTGAGCTTGAGGGCGGCCTGGCCAGCTCGTGCCGAGCTCGAGGGCGGTGTTGCTTCCCATGGATGCGGATACGGCCATGGAGATGGAAATAGGGGACGGCTCCTTGTCCCACTCCTCCTCCAAGCGTCTGGGCATCAAGAACACCATCCAAACCAATTTCGGCGACGATTACGTCTTCCAAATTGCTTCCAGGTATCTCCACCTATCACCGCCTTTGATGGAATCAGTTAGAATATCGGAAGATCTCTCTTGGACTCAATCTGTTCTTTTCGTTAATGTCATTGATGTCAATCATATGAATGGGTGATCGGCTTGTCGAGTTGCTTACTTGTGCCATACAGCCTTACTATTTTATAATATTTTTTAATAGTTGAGCCGTGTTTGTGTCATTAATTAATCCATAGATAAATTTTCTCTTTTAAATTTTTGTTTACATTATCTCAATCCAAACTCTTTTTCAAGCGCTCCTGCAACCTGAGATAGTTCGTCGAAGTGATGCCTTCTTGTAGGACAAAGCCACCGCCTCTACATGTTGCATCGAGTCCCTTGTCATTCTCTCCAATTACGGTGGTGGGGTTGGGGGGGGGGGGGGGGCGGTGGTGTTTGTGAGTGGAGTTAACTTTGCTCTTTGATGGAGTTCACTGTTTTGTGAGAGAATTTTCACTTGATATAGTTTTGCATGTTATATACCATTCTTGCAACTTGTACGGTTTGGTTGGGAGTTTAGAGAAGAAAAGAAAAGAAAAGAAGATATTAGTAAGGAGAGAAAAGAAAAGAAAAAAAAGAAAGGGTATTTCTTTCCTCTTGGTTGGGAGTTTAAAGAAAGAAAAGAAAATAATTTCTTCCCTATTTGGTTGGAAGCAAAGAAGAAAGGGAAGGAAAGAAAATACTACAACATTTTTTTTATTATTATACCCCTAAGCATAACACATGTAGTACCAATTGATACAAATTTCAAATCATTGCATTGGACAACCAAAATTCAGAATTCTTTCAATTAATATAATGTAAACCAACTAGTACGAGTTCCAAAATCAGCCGAGTAAGAGTTTCATTAATGACAATGAAAAAGGAGATGTAAAAAACTTCCTGTCCCCACATATCTCCTTCCCCACAAGTTCTAATTTTTTTTTTTCTAACAGCCAAAATAAATCTGTTAATCATACACTTCTACTACAACTCTAACCACAAATCAGAGTTTAAAACCATTCCAAGTTCCCATCATTTAATGGGAGAACATGAAAATTCTACAAAACAAAGCATACTTGCATTGTTGGGTAAGATTTAATGCCTGATCACATGCTAAAATGTCCATGCCCAACTCCTCCAGTGGCCCATTTAATAATTTAGCCCATCTTCATGCAGAATTTTTTTTTTTAAAAAAAAAACAAAGAAAGAAAAAACTTTTAACCATATGATTTCAAAGAGATAAACAAAAATGAAATGCATTGGGTTCGTTCATTTTCACGAAAATTGCAAACTCAAAGTATTTAAAACCATCATCGATGTTACTTTTCAAAAAAAATCATGGATACTTGCATCAATACCGAATGATGCCCTGTATAACCAAAAGAAGGGAAAAAAACTAGATTCAAAGGCAGCAAATAAGGGGAAAAGATAAGCAATAAAAAAAATAGGGGAGGAAAACTACATGCAAGATGGAAAAAACAAAATATAAGTGGACAAGACCATACCTTTCAGTTTTTTACGTCCTTCCTAATTTTCCTTGCTCTTCCACTTCAGTCGAGTGTGTAGAGGAGACGACTTTTCTATTTGCCAAAGTGGAGGCTGCTTTTTTATTTTTATCAGCAGAAGTTAAGTAGATGGGAAGAAATAAGCCCTAAGGGTATAATAGAACTATAAAAAATTTACTTAAGTTCCAATTCTTTTCTCTCCAAATCTGTCTGATTTAGAAGAGAAAAAAAATTAAACGTTTGAGGGAATTGATATTCTCTTTGTTTCTCTCCTTTTCCTTCCATTTCTTTCATGAAAAAACTCCCAACCAAGAGAAAGTGTTAACTTTCTCTCCTATTCTTTTCTTTTCTCTCCTATTTTTCCCTCCCAACCAAGGTGGTAGTTTTTGTTTCTTGATGTTTATTCGTTTTGTTGCAATCCATCTTCTGTTTTTTTATAAAATTGATAAAACTTATAGAAAATAATAGAACTTATAGTAAATAATATGTTTGATGTGATATTCTATTTCTAAGCCAGGAGATCTCAACATTGGCAGTGTCCCTATCAGCAAACACTATCAAATTCTACTCTCCAGCAACTGGGCAGTATTTTGGGGAGTGTAAAGGACATAGTGGAACAATCAATGAGATATCCTTTTCTATTCCATCCTCCGCACATGTTTTATCTTCATGTTCGTCTGATGGCACTGTTAGAGCATGGGATACCAGGACCTTCAAGCAGGTTTGAGAACTGTTATTTTTCAGCAAGTGTTTAAGTTTGCTCACGCTTTCTTGTTAATGAAAATGTTCTTCAAAGTTTGTTGGTTAGCTTTGGTATGTACTGTTTTTTGCTTATACTCCAACCATTAATTTCATCAGTGATATGTTAGACTTTTTTGTTTGTAAATGGCTGTATCATTGTTCTGCTCTTCTGAATCTTCCCTTGTCTATCAAAATCCAATGCCTGTTCAAATCCTTAGGAAGAATAAATAGCCTGGAGGCCAGTTGAGCGAGTGGAATGGATGGCTAGAAGGGATGTCAGCTCCTTTTTTACTCTCATCCTTCTTCATCTTTCCTTCTTCCTCTATATTTTCTATGTTTTCTCCTCCCCCTCCTTCCCCCACTTTCCTTTTGCTTTCCTCTTCTTTTTGTACTTTCTATTCCTCGTCTCTTTGTATTTTACATCCTGGAAAGCTTTCTTCTGCACCTTGTTCGACACTGGTGAAGGAAGGAAGCTAGATACCTCTTTCTTTGTATATGTGGGCTTCATGATTCCAATAGGTCTCTCAAAGCTGACCAAAATTAATTGTGTAACAAAGTAAGAAAAAAAGAAATGGAAACAACTATGGTGGAATATGTTCAGATGAAATCTCAGCCGTTGGATCCAAAACAACTTGCATACCCTTATTAGGCTCAAAACTGTTCTGTTAGGCTCACAAGACACCCAACTAGGCCTGAGATTGGGCTCATTGCATACCCTTATTGCCCCAAATGCATGATCTTCAACCTGGACTGTCTGGCTCTGTAAACTGAGAAGTGAAAACTGTTATTTAACAGAGCACAAAATCCAGGTCTTTCTGCATCGCTATGTTCTAAAAGATTATGTTATTTCAGCACAGCCAGAATCTCAGTGATAAATGTCAATCATCACAGAAGGGAATTCTTTGCTCTATTACTTTAATAATTTCACCTGACTTTTTTACTACTTCTTATCCCATTTATCATATAATTCATTTACCTTTTAATAGCGATGTTGGACCACTGAGAATAGTCAACAAATCCTTAGTTTCCTCAAACTCTAGCAATCTCGAACCATCCTTTTACCTCTATAACCGTGCTTTTCCCATGAATTCATGCTGTATGCATATGGTAGTTCAAATCTTTCAGTTCTTATGTGGCAAATATATATCCTGCATGAGGCAAGTTATTCAACTTGTTATTGGTTAAAATCTATTTTCTCTTTGATCAGCTATTTTTAGTTCAGAATTTATGGTCTAGGTCTCTTTAATTGGTTAGCATCTTGGGTGATGATATATATCTTGGGTGATGAATATATATCTTGGGTGATGCAATTCAAGTTGTTTTGGTTAAGAAAGTATATTTTTCTTCAGCTGTGTATTTCTTTAATTGAGTATTTATGACCTAGGTTTCTACATTAAGAGCTGGTTCCTCCCAAGAAGTATTTAGCTTTTCTTTCGGTGGATCAAGTGGTAATCTACTTGCTGCTGGATGCAATGCTCAGGTAGGTCTTACTGTTTAGGAAGCTAATGTATTATTTTTAGGGATAATGCCGCTATCTGTTAAGCCATATATTTCTATTTCTCACATCTGCATGTAGTGTCATATGCTTGAGCTTCTTATGTTAAGTCATTATATAAAAATTCTACACTTCATAGTTCATAACTTGATGCAATTGCTTAACAGTTATTTTTCTTTGATATTTAATGACTAGGACTAAGGTTATAAATACTATGTACTACAATAAGATTGTTGTGATTGGCACTATTATTGGCTATATTGGATTATGTGCATGAAGATACTTTAGCAATGAAAAGAAAATTCAATAATTTTGATGCATGTTGCATTGAGCTTATAGTACCAAGAATCAATAACGAACCATCAATTCTGAAAATTTTTATCGGTCTTAGGAATCTGATGGGTTGTTAACATACAAGGGCATATAATATTAAAGTTTTCTAATTTTCCTTCCAAAATTGATTCTATTTTCCAAATATGTGACTGAAACCTAAACATTCTAAAAAATTTAAACATTTTGATATGCTGATTTGATGAAAGTACATTATATAAATTTATCTCGCTAAAGAAGTCAAATGTACACTGAAGTTTTCAATCTAAAATATAATTTAAAGTGATATATTACTTGTTGATTGAAGGTTCTGCATAATTGTCCTTTGGTTTGCTACATATTAATTTATTTAATTTTCTTAAACCTGAGCAAATTTTTATCTGATGCTTTATATATCTATGCAATGGATGAATTTCTATTTGAATACAAATTGATTGATATGCCTACTTGCTGTACCATGAAGGCTGTCATGCAAGAACAAATAAAAATGCTAAATGCTATGTGGATAATACATGAATTGTTATGAAAAGGCCCACTGTGGAAGCTGTAGGATCTGCACTGTGCAGCCCATGCTAGCACGTCAAAAAAGCATACAGCCATTGAGTCCAAACTCCTGAGTAGTGTTGATGAGGTTCCATGGTTGCTTCATTCACCACGGCAATTTATAATTTACTTAAACCTTAAACAAAATACCCTTTTAGTCCACCTTGAGAGGAGAGAAACAAGATAAGAGCAACTCTCTAAATCAGGAGTGCATTTATCAAATTACAACTAGGATATTGTAGCCCTTGATGGTACTCTCATGTGTGTCACATGAACCAGAATTTTGTTTTGGTAATTTGAACCACGATTATTGCACTGCTGAACCATGATTATTGCACTGGCGGGCCTTGGCACAACAATATGTTTGCTCCAGTCTAACCTGGGTGTTGAAATATGAAAACAGCCCGCCTTACATCAGGCAAGGTTGCGTACATCTGACCCTCTTTAGACCTTACAGTGGCAGGAGCCTCATGCATTGAAATATCTTTTTATTGTTGCATTGTTGTTGCTTGTTATACCTTGTTTTATAATGGCTGGTTATTAAGTCCTTCATAATGTAGTAATACTTGTTCTTTCTCATACCCCTAGGAGACTTATTACCATAGAATGCATGGTATGGTATTAGTTTTGTGACATTGTTATGACTTGGGAGAATGAATTTTTGCTTTTAGAGAACATGGATCACAACTTTTGAGTTTAGATGGGAGGATAAGTACAAAATGGCAAATAATTTTAGGAAAACATGGTCCTCATTTAAAAGACTTATATATATTAATTGTTGTGAGATACTTTTAAGATTCCTCAAGAAGCTATATTTCAACAGTAATTGTTTGCAAAAGCTCAGCATTTACCTTTCTATGGCATCATTTTTTTGCTCTCTTTAAATGAATTATTGTGGTAAATTGCGTATTTCACATTTGGAGTAGGGGCTTTTAGTAGTACCAGAAAAAAGCATTTTGACTTAAAATTCATATGCATTTGTCATTCAGAGATGAATTGAATCATGATTACTCTGCAAAGTTTCCAAGTTTTGTTAGTCAAAGAGACTGGTATGTATTCTTTTGACGAGATGTGGGAGTGTGCCTCTTGAAAGTTTATGATAACCAAGTTAAAGTTTGAAGAAAATATAGGGGCCATGTCTTATATTGGAACCCCAACAAAGACCCAAAAATAAATTTCTTTCTCTATAAAGAAGAGAAATAGAGTTGGATAGTCAGATCTGAAATAAATAATTCCTGATGAAGGGTAAGGATCCTGTTAATCTAGTGGAAGATTCTGACCGAAGTTCACAATCTCGATATTGGACCTTGTATTAGTACCATCCTATTATAGTGTCAGTATGTGGTACGGTCCGAGACAGCGAGACCGTCGTTTGGTACCAATATGGTCTGGTATGGTGAACATTGGTTTTGATGAAGAATCTCATCAACCTTCTATAGGCAAATGCTATTGCACTTGATAGGAAACAATGGAGAAGCACAATTTGTAAACTCAGACAAGATAAAGGGGCCTGACAAAGACAATTGGCAATGCTTATGGTGCTTTTTTTTATTTGACAAAACTGATGGTTGTGGTAGCATTAATTGATTTTAAATCTGACATACTTATTTGACTTTCTAACATTTTGCAAACAATCTGCATTTCTTATTACCATGATAGTTGGATATGGTGTAAGCTATATACGAGCATAGACATATTATGTCATTTATGAAGTTCTTCAAGCTTGTTATGATGAGTTCCTGTGATCTTGGTGTATATACTAATTTTAAATGCTTTAATTTCTTGCAGATATTATTTTGGGATTGGAGAAATGGAAAGCAAGTGGCTTGCTTGGAAGAATCTCACACGGATGCTGTGACGCAAGTATGTTTGGTTGAAACTTATAAAGAATGAATCATTTTTGTTTCAGCAATTGTTTTTTTTTTTTTTTTTTTTGCTTAGAATGAGAGCAAAAATGTGTTTCTTGATAATTGGTTCACCGTGGAAACAGTCAAAGCTTTTTAAAAATTGCTGTATTTTGGGAAAATATAGAAGTAATTTTTCTTTTTCCTTTGATCACAAAGAGTATATTTTGTAATAGAGTGAACAAGTGGGAACCAATTGTTATCAATTTTTTAAATGTCATTTCCAAACAAGTCTGACCTTTTTCTTCCTTCTGAAGTAATTGGTTTAAGAGAAAAAAATGAAGCTGCATGATAATGAAGCCTTACATCTGTTGCCTGCCTCAGATTCTCTTGTAAGGGTTTGTATGCAAGTCGTTGAAGTTTTTCGATGATGGTTAGAATGATAATAATACGTGGGACTAGGAATGCATCATAGCAGAATTTCTGTTTCAATGGTGCAGGGGATCTCTTTTATGTCATAATTTGAAGATATTGTGCTTGTAAGGCATAAAGAAATAGATTAGACAATAAAAATAAGGTATTTTTGGAAGGCAATTAGAGGCATGCAACTCAATCCTTGAATAAGAATGAGATGTATGAGTTATTGGAGTTACATGCTACAGTTAAAGTACCAACATCTTCATCTGTATTTCAAAAGATCTCATCTAAAGCCCAACATGTAAAACACAAGGAAGGTGACACATTGCAAGAGGTATGGCTATACACCAGTTTCCTAAATCAATAAAGAAGAGATCAGCATGCCTTACCAGAAAGTTAGGAGCAATCATCCTTCTCTAAAGGTGAAAGTCTCTTTGCAAAATAATAGAATGGATGAAAAGAATTACTTATAAGAAAGATCAAAGATGCTGAAATGACAAGGACAATAATGATGCATATTGGAAGCACATAGATGTCTTCAGAATGATGACCAGTTGTAGTAAATGGCAGATAAGCTAATCTTTGGTGGGGGAACCATAAATCTTGTCCAAACAAAAGCAGTGGAAAAGGTAAATATGAAGGTGAAAGAAAGAATGCTTCCTATGGGTTTAAATCCAAGTACTGGGGCGTGTCCTTGTTTGGATTCATGTCAATGCAGTATCAGGATGGACCTGAACAACCATTAAATACAAGAACCAAGAGAAAAACATGGTCTGTTGGGATGCCAAGCCATCCCAAGTGTTGGGTCACAACCATCCTTGTTGGGGTGGACCTAGATAACCTGGTTCGACAGACCTTGGTTCCCAGAGACATCCCAGTCAGGAAGATCATGACTGTATGGTTGGAGCATGGAAGAAAACACTGGAGTCCACTTGCACCATCTGATATCACGGCATAAGATACAAGTTTATGCTGAACAATCAGGATGATTACACTAGTGGACTTAAAACTTTTTAGTTGGACATAAATATCTGATGCACGTCCCATCTCCAGCAAAAGAACCATCCTATTCTACATGGTTAGAGGAAGACTAATTTTCTGGAATAGAGGCAACTAAAGTGATCGAGTTGTTGAAGCATTTCTACAATTTTTTTTTTTTAATTTTTAGTTTTTCTGGTTCAAGTTCAAATTAGTCTTCTGTTTTTTGTTTTAGAGGCTTGCTTGATTACTGTTTAGATTAGAACATTTAATATTTGGAGGGTTTAGATAAGAGTGTGATACGGCAAATTAGCGAGTAGCGGAGGCCTTGCTAGAAATATTGGCTGGTAAGCAGGGATAGATGATCCTACATGTCCTCCTTTGTCTTTAAACCCTAGGAGTGGATGGTGACTTCTTTGTTGTTTTGGGAATTTTCCTATTCAACCAAACAAGAGAAAATTTTTAATTTTTCTTTTCTTTTCTTCTATTAGTTTACTTTTATTTTCTTTAACTTTTTGCGAACCAAACATGGCCAGCATATCTAAATGTCAGAAGTTTGACATGGTAGATGCAATGACTTTTAGGTTTTCTCAGGGATTGTGGGTTGTTTACATTTTTAAGATATGTGAAAGTATGACCTTTAAGATCCTTGGTTATTTTTCATGAAGACTTCAAACTGCTTTGCAATCTTTTGTCAATACATTCAAGAATGTCCGTGGGTATTCACGTGTCCTTAGGAATAATATATGTTTTCGAGGTTTCTCCTAAAGTTTGCATTCAAGATTAAAAAAACTAGATATTTCTTTTGTGAGAATATGCAATCCAGGGTAATCAACATTTAAAATTGAAACTTGTTGAGGAATTTGTATTGAGAATTTACCATACGAAACATTTTTGATTTAATGAAATCTTAAGCCCCTTTTTGTTTTTGATATTTCTTGTTATAAGGTACCTAAATTATTTTTGTATTATTTTCTAGATGTAGTTGTATATTTAATTTTTTTTGCTACAAGAAGTAAATAATTCTGTATTGCTCCAAATCCTTGGATATTATTTAAAGGTTCGTTCAATTTTATAATTATGTGAAATTGAGACACTTTAATCTATATTAGTACAACATGTAGCTTGACTGTGGAATAACTTTTTTCTGTTTTCCATACAGATGTTACAACATAGGTTCAAGAACTACACAGTTACCAATTTCTTTATTCAATAGGCTTATGCAGCAAAGTTGGCATCTCCATATTATATTCTAAATTATCCCTGTGATCTCTGATGTCTGCTAGGTACGATTCATTCCCGATCAGCAGAATAAGCTTATTTCTTCTTCTGAGGATGGATTGTTATGCCTTTTTGATACTGATGGACAAATTGATGATGATAACAATTTGGAATCAGTAAGTAATTAATGTTGATTTTATTGCCTTTCTTGTAGATTTATGCCATACTGCAACAACTACAATTACTTAAGCTGGCACATGTTCTACGGTGCAAGTAAAATCCTATCATTTATGAGCAGCAGGAATTTTAGTTAATTTGAGCTATTTAAGATGACATCTGCTAGACCTACTTGCAAGTGTATGCTAGTGCCACCTGCACACAGCCTAATTTTGAAAATGCTCCCTAGCAATATGAAACTTGCATCTAATAAACATGGGGTCTATGATTTAAGGGGGCAGAGTATGGCTCATTGTAACATACTTTTTTTTTTTTTTTTTTTTTTTTTTGTGTTGTGTATAATATATATGTTTTGTGTAAATTTAAAAACAAGAGACCCATTAAACTATAAAGCAATAGAGACTTGGCATTGAAACTCAAAGAAGCCATCTGATTTTTATCATGCATATTCCCAGCTATAATGAAGTAAATTATAATTCTAGTTATTCAGAACCTTTTTACTTCATATGTGCATTTTTCAATCTTTTTGGTCATGTGCCGGACTGTAAACATAATGTTTCTCCATAAAACTGGCTTCTTGTTCATTTTCAATTTTTTAATTTTCTGATATTAGTGATCACAAGTATTCAACTATTCCTGAATATTTAAGCATTGAAAGACAGAAGCATCTAATTTTACTGCATAGAAAACGTATGCATGGTGAAGGATTTATATCTGAATGTAACAGATGCCGTTCCTTATTAATGGACAGGTGATGAATGTTGAGACTTCTATTGCGAAAGTAGGATTTTTTGGGCAGTTGAATCAAAAGCTTTGGTGTTTGACACATATTGAAACACTAAGGTAACACTAGATCCATTGTTGGATTCAAGACACCCTAACGTGAAACATTATCACAATGGAACTCTTGCATTTTTAATTATCCAATTTTCTTTTGTTTCTTTCCTCCTTTTGATCTAGAGAGGATAGAACCTAAGGGGTGCAGTATACTTAATGCGTATGATGAGTTTCCACAAGATATGACTGACTGAATGATAATTTCACTATATGCTACTTTGACAGACCAGGGATGTGCAGAGAATTTAAATTTGGAGAGTGACCTGGTATATTGATTGGACATATAGATCTTGGTGTAAACTATGGTGACAATTTCTTTCAGATCTTGAGGCTTTTCATGAGGCAGATTTCCAAATTCACATGTTGATGCTTGTCTGAATTTTTTGTTTCAAGTGATTGGTGTCACCATGCTGCAAAAAACAAGCATTCCTATGATGCTTGCTTTTGTTTCTACAAAGTGAACCCGTTGTACGAGCATACATACATTGCTATTTGTAAATAACAGGAAGATTGCCTGGATTCATTGGTCCGAATTGATTTCTCTTGTATCATGATAACTTCATTGAATTGTTTTGATGGAGTCCTCATTTAGAAGTTTCAGGGTTACCGCAGTAATTGTTGCTGAATTTCTGCGAGGTGATTTCATGCAGTCTGAATGTAGGTAGACTTGATCTTTATTATCAGTAAAGCATGTTTAAACAGAATAGCCATACCCTTAAAACTTGTAAGTGAACTAAACTGTGGGCCTAAAGCCATTAGCCATTCAGGGCGCTATGCCAAAAATAAATGTTTAAAATGACTTTTCTTTTATGTTCTTTTTCGGTGAAGGAAAGTAAAGGGTGATGAAAATTTTGGGGAATCTTGTCAGAATATTCATATTTAAGTCATGGAATGAGCAGCGTATATATTTGTAATTTCATTTCATTTGCTTCAACTTTCCAGCATCCGAGCAGAGTGTGCATGTTTTTTATGAACAATTATATTTATTTAAAGAATAAGACTTTAATAATAAGACTTTAAGCATAGATAGCAAGGTCAACACAAAAATGGAGATGATTTCTGCTTCCAGAGTTGTGTACCTTCTGATATTCTTTTTAATACTGTTCTCTAGGCTATTTTTAACTGAGGCATTGAAAATTTCTGTTCATCCGGTCTCTTCACTTCTCCACTCAATGAGCTTTGCTAGTGAATGAAGCATTTGAAGGCCTTACAGATCTCTATGTAATGATCTTTCCTATTCAATATGCATTAGCCTTGTTCTAATGGTTTTCTATTCTTTTTACAGTATTTGGGACTGGAAAGAGGGAAAAAGAGAAGTCAATTTCGAAGAAGCTCGCTCATCAGCTTCTGACAGATGGAATCTAGACCATGTATGGTTATCTGCTCTTATAATAGTATTCTTATGATCCATTTCAGTTCATAGTTACAAAAACCAATTCACTGTACGCCATTATTATATTATTGCTGATTCTTTACATTGGTCGCTTAGTTATTTCCTATCTTTCTAGATGTTGTCTTTTAGCCTCATGATTATTTCCTAGATGATTTAGCGATGATTTTAAAGCTCCTTTAGTGATTCTGTTTACCTTTTTCATTTTTGTGCTAATTTTTGTTTCTAGCCATGATAACTTAATTGCATGTGGTATTTGCTACATGATAACTAAAAGCTTTGAAATGATCTAATCACCGAAATTGAAATTCTGCCTGTGGGACTGAACTGAAACCGAGATTTAGTAATTAGGTGCTGTGAACTGATATTTAACAGTGATGATATCATAGTTTGTTGATCAGAAGTGTCAAGGAGTGTCATAAGCTGTCCAGATGTTTGGACAAGTCAAAAACTGAAATTAGAAGTGTCTGGAAAAGCATTGCACCCAATACTAGTTATTTGAGTGGGCATCCGAAATATACTGAAAAGTGAAAACGCTTATTAGGAAATTTGATTTCCTGTTTGAAATAAAGTATTCAAATTAGAATAAACCTAGCTATTACAGCCCTTGAGCCCCATAAAGGCATTAAGCCTGCCTTGCTGGCCTTTTCTTTGACCAGCTATGGCTGTTGACAATGCCCTGTTCGGGTGGTTCTGTGCTGTCCTTTGCCATACCAAGGTCTGTAGACCAGTTTTGGTTATACACCTATACATACACATATGCAATCTTTTTTTTTTTTTTTGGCCCCCTCCAATAATCATCTGCAGTTGTACATATTTGGTGCTGGAGTTGATTGAAACTCCTTTAATCTTGCATCATGATTTGTTTTCATGCTTCCATTTTGTGCCCAAGAACCATATAACTCATGAATTTTGATTTGCGAAGCATACACCAAGATATGATTAAGCTCTCTGGCATATAAAGGTGATCAGAGCTCCATATCAAACCATGTCACTCTCCTTTAATTAGACTCTCTTCAAGTCCAGAGAATCCCAGCGGATTCATGAGTTTTCGATCATACAGCTGACAGCATTCTCTTCCTTCCCATTTCATCGAGGAAAATTGGAAAGTTTCCTCAGCTTGTTCTGCCACAAGGCTTTACTTACAATTTGGTATACTGAAATGAAGCTTACTGCTCCACATGATCTTTTTCATTTTAACTCTGCTTCTCCAGGCTCCTACCCTCTTGCCTGTCTATAGGTGGATTAAATGATTTCTTGTCCTTCATTAGCATGTTTTTTCCCCATTATAACTTGGCAGAACAATGTGATGTTAGATTTCTAGATATCATATCAGGCTCAGGCTTCATACCTCAGGTTGCAGTTTTCCTATCTGCAAAGAATATGGTTACCTTTGTCATTTAATATCCCGCATGATAGATTATTGAGATTAATTGAGAAAACTGGCATGCCAAGGTAAATATCCCGACCAAATTTGCTTCTTTTTAGGTTGTTATTCTGTTTTGTTGTTTGGCAGGTTAACTATTTTGTTGATTGTCACTACTCCAAAGTTGATGACCGCTTATGGGTGATTGGTGGTACGGGCTCAGGGACGCTTGGTTACTTCCCCATTAGTCATGAACCACTCGGAGTGATCGGGTCCCCGGAAGCTATTCTTGAAGGTGGCCATGCAGGGATGGTAAGAACTGTATTACCAGCCTCAAGCAGTCATGGCGGCCTTGCCCAGACCAAAGGTATTTTTGGATGGACCGGGGGTGAAGATGGTCGCTTATGTTGCTGGTTGTCAGATGACTCAATAGAAACAAACCGGTCATGGATCTCAAGTGCCCTAGTTGTGAAATCGCAGAAGGAACGTGGTAGAACCCGGCACCATCCGTATTGAAGGAGATCTGTGGGACATGGCTTCCTGGTTCAAAATATGCTGTAAAACAAGATTTTCCATTTCTTGAACGGAGAAAAACATTTTTGCCCCCTTGGTTTGAGTGTGAAAGTGATAGCAAGCCAGAGCGTTGCATTGAGGCATATCAGATGTATGTTATTGGCATGGTGGCATTAGCAAGTTGTTTTATGGGCATCTGTCCATTAGGGTCGGTTCATCTGATTTCTTTTTACAAGTTAAATCAGATTTTTGTAGCTATTGGAATTTTGAATTTTTATGATAATTAAACCTAGGAATTTTCAAAGTCAATGTTTTTGTAGCTATTGGAATTTGAAAATATTTTAGAAATTGAGATCCGGGGCACCTCCAGCCACAGCGGCTGTTGCCTGAGCTTGCAGCGCAGTGGACAACTAATGGCCCATTTTTTTCCAGAAAAAAATCACAACATGGTACGTTGCACTGAAGAAAAAAAAAAAAAAAAAAAGCTATATTTGACAAACTCTTATATAAACTTTGAGTAATTCTTTTTATTACTCTTTTTATGCTGTGTAGAAAAATTAAAATTAACATAAAAAGCATCGTATGATGATCTAATCGAAACTTTTTAATCCACATTTAATGTTCATATGATATCTATTCATATCTATTCATAAAAATTACATTCTATAAAAAATATAATATTATATTTAAAATATTAAAATTTTTATGAATAAATGTCATAATTTTTTATAAAAAAATATCATAATATTTTTTTAATACATATTTATTATTTTTTTTATCATATTATAATATTTTTTTATAAAAATTATGATATTTTGAATAAAATATTTTATATTTTATAAAAATATTATAATTTTTTTGAATATACGTTATAATTTTGTGAATGAATACGATAATATGACATGAAGATAAAAAATAATAAATATATTTTTTAAAAAAATTATAATATTTTTTTATAAAAATTATAATATCTTAAATAAAATATTATTTTTTATGTAAAATATTATAATTTTTGTGTATCGTTCAAAAGTTTAAATGCTGCGGGACATTAAATGCATATTGAATGGAATAACCTGATGTACTCTATGTTAGATTTATTACACTGAGCAAGCGATGGAGAAAGAATTACTCATAAACTTCACCGATACGGTGATTCGCACTCTCCAACGCTTGCTCATTAGAATGGCAGAGAATCCACAATTAAATCAAAAATGCCAAAACATTGGAGGTACTAAGTGGATAAAGAGTCAAGTTACAAGCGTATCAAGAGTCACAATATTCAGGACGCCATGGCTTTCTCACTCACGCTGAGTTCAAGTAGAAAGCAATGCCATGCAAAGCTTTCTAACTCACACTAAGGAGTTCAAGTAGAAAGCAATAGCAACGGACTGCTGACTGATAAACAGGAACCATTCACACTGAATACCTGCTACAACCCTTAACTAAAGGATCGCACTCTCTTTCCCCTATTTCACCATAAGACTATATAGTTATATATGCTCTAATCATCAAGGAGAAAGAGGATACTCTTAGTGCACTAACAATTTGGAATCGGCACGCCACAGGTGCTGGCCACCTTCTTACTGTTCTTGGAGTTGATATAATTCTGCAGCTTGGGGTTCTTCTTATACTGGCAGAAGCAAGGCTTTTGTTCCTTCAGCTTAGCACAGCAGGCGGCGGTGGGCGGTGCCGACGACAGGATGGCCCCTGCGCATGGGCTCAGCTCCATGGGGTTGCACGTCACCGACAGTGTAGTCGGAGCTCGGCATAGGAGAAGAGCTGTGATAAAGAAGAAGAAGAGTGCAGACTTCATGTTAAACACTGAACCAAAAAAAATAGAAGAAGATGATGATGAGAAAGGGGAGAGGAAGGTAAATGGAGGATGGGGAGAGAGAAAGGGAGGAGGGTCCTTTATAAAGACCATGGTGGCTCGTGGGAAGGAAAGAACAAAGATGACAGCACCGTGAGATTCCAACCCACGAGCCGAATGGCAGAGCCCTTTCACGTGGGTTCTTGCACTGTTCTTATGACCTCGAATTTGAACGTACCTAGTGCTTTGAAGTTTGGTCCCTTGGATGATATTTTTTGTTGTGGAGGTGGGACCGGAAAATGGTTCATAAAAGGTTCCACCACAAACCATAATCACATCCAATTGCCATCTAATTTGTTAGTGGGGTTTAAAGTGTCCTAATGATATGATTAGGGTGGAAGCATGGTGGACTCATCATGAATCTGTGTACAGGGCTCCGCACCCGTTAGAAAATGTCTTAACTTTAATGGTCCCTAGATGGCTTTCGGCTGTGTGAGAAATTTAGTATTATACGAGACATTAGGACTTGGAGGCCATAAAAGAGGCTGAATCCTTGCACATTTCATCTTTTCTATACTAATTAAGCAATCAGATCTTTTGGGAGGATGATTATCTTCTTCTTGATTAGTTGCTATTTAGTTTATATTTAATTAAAATCATCAAGATTATTTTAAAATTAAAATTTAGATTTTATATTTTTAAGTATTGATGCATGCAAAAATATTTTAAAAATATATTTCAACAGTACATACAATTCGTTGATGATTTTAATCAAACATAAATTAAATAGTAACTAATCAAGAAGAAGAAGATGATTGCCCTCCAAAAGATTTGATTGTTTGATTGGTATCTTTGAGGCACTCTTCCAATGGTGATTCATAAGGACTCGATCCATCAAGAACTCCCACTCTTGCTGAATTTGTTCTCAAGATTTCAGCAGCACCTTCCTTCTTTAATTGCTCACTCTCTCCTCCCTAACTCCCAACTCCCAATTTAGTTTTATAGTTATGGTGGTTGTGTGAGGATAACTCCAAGTTAGTTGGATAGCCTCAAACTCCTAATACGTAACCATCTTAACCATCCAACTAATTAACCATCTAACTAACTTGAACTTATCCTCTTATAACCAGCATTACTACCCAATTAACTTGGAAGTTAGGGAGGACGGGATAGCGAAAGAGAGCAGGTGCTGCTGAAAATTTTGAGTTCAGCAAGAGAGAGTTCTTGATCGTGTGTCATATGGTGGAGGGCACATACTTGAGTACCTCAAGGATATCAATTAAGCAATCAATCATCTCCACCTTCTTCTTGATTAATTGTTATTTGGCTTATATTTGATTAAAATTATTAAGATGAATTTAAAATTGGGATTTGGATCTCTAATGCATATAAAAATATTTTAAAATCTATTTTTGCTGTGTAGATGAATCCTAACAGTGATATCTATTACCAATAATCTTATGTCTTCGTCCTATAGAAATTTCTTCTTGAGTAGTGGTTGAGGAAATTAGAAACTTCTCCAATTTATTAATGCATAAAGATGAATGCATAGATCAAAGTTTAGAGAAGTTTTGAAGAATTTAAAGAGCTGAAAAGATTAAGGCCGCAAGGGGCAACAACAAAATGCAAATTTAAAGAGCTGAAAAGATTAAGGCCGCAAGGGGCAACAACAAAATGCATTGAGAATGTCATATGTCAAAAAATTGGCACCCTTCGGATGAGGACCGCTCTCATTCCTTTTTTTTCATCTTAGCTTAGGTTGAGAAGTTCATGCTACCGACGTGGCTGAATCATGTCTAAATGCCGACACGTCCCCTAAAATTTAGGCCGATAGCTTCTACTCTATCTCACTAAATTCATGACATATAGATTTTTTGTTTTGTTTTTTCTTTTTTGTTTTTAGAATTAGGATTGGCTCGACCCTCATACACCGAGCAGCCTCAGCCTGCTGCAGTTGGGACGAAAATAGAAAAATAGTTCTAGGTAGCGATTGAAATGAAAAAACAAAAAAGTTTAATACATCAATTCCCCCACTCAACCGATTCCGTGTTCCTAATTGATGCACTCCTACCCTATCAAACGTCTATTGGTTATAGGTACATCAACTTCTACGAATCACATCAATCTCTGTGAACTTGAGGCGTTCTATTAATATGAATGGTGTACACCTGGTTAGCAATATAATATAGCAACTCTTATGAATCTCACCAACAGTCTCCTCTTACCATATAAGAAATGCGCAACCAAGTGGATGACCGCATGGGGGAAACTGTGGAAATATAATGGAATATTTTAGGGGTAAAAAGAAAGAGAAGGGGGAGTCACGGGGTGGAGTCGGACTTTGCGAGTACTGGCATGGCAGGTTCAGCGGCAGCACGAGATCACTGTAGTTGTTTTTGGTCAGTTTGAGCTGTCCGCTCTGTCCCGTCCGTCTGAAGGGGCGCTAGCGATGTGCTCGGATACGAACATGGACACTGTACCGTAGAGCAGGAGACCGCGTAGAGAGAGAGAGAAGAATTCACGAAGAAATTATTGATTAGAATATACCTTGCATCAGCCAATAATCGATCGGCACATCATTTAAAAAAAGAATTTTTTTATTCAAAATAATAAAAAATATTAACCGACCAATCACAATTAACGGTAAATTTTTTTATTTAAAATTTTTAATTAAATTTAGATAATAATATATTTTTTTAATAATAAATGATGCACTGATTTATTATGATATGGTGCAAGATATATATAATAGAAATATTCTAACCAATAATTTTACGGATCTATAAGATTGCAGCTTGAGTTAGCCCATGAGAAACGAACATAAATGCTTTCCACATTGAACTAGCTCTTAGAAGCCTCTTTCCCGTCGCATATACCCATTATCTCTTCAAGCATTGATCTCTTCACGAAGATCAGGATGCACCACAATCACAATGATAACTATAACATGCGTGCATGCATGTGCGTGAGAGAAAAAGAGGGGAAGAGAGTTTAGATTAGGACGGACAAAATATGATCCAATCCATCAATTCGATCCGTTATAAATAGATTTGAATTTTAACTAAATAAATTTTAGTTATAAACATATCACCCTTTTAATCCATTTAGTATTTGAGTTGAATTTGAAATTGAGACATCCGACCTGTTTAATCCATTTAATATTCGAATTGGATTGAATCAGATAATGTATTAAAGACATATCTAAAATATGATTAATCTATTTCTATTTCATTTAATCGAATCTATTTAATCTATTTAAATTATTTAATCTAATTGAACTTATTTAATAAATAGATAAAATAGATCGCATGGAATTATCTATTCAATAAAAAAATTAGATTTATATTTAAATCTTTAATCTATATAATAAATAAATTAAATTTAAATTGATGATTTTTTATTTTATCCGGCCCGCATTAATCCAAACCGACGTGATCTAATTGGCATCCCTAGTTTAGGTGCTAACATGTCTAATGACCAAGCCCCTCGTACGGAAACTGACCTATTTCTCTTGAATAAAAATGATTAATTGTGATCGTCTTAGGCCCAGGATTGTAATGATTGAAAAACAAATGCAACCGCCCCGTTCCCATCAGCTAGATCTCGTGTTAAATTTCGGAACTTTATTTATGATCGAATAGCAAGCGGCAAGTCGCAAAAGGACGAAGAAGATGAAGAGAGAGAGAGAGAGAGAAATAAAAGAGGGGAAGAAAGAAAGATATTAACCTCACCCTGATGATCATATATGGAAAAGCAGTCGGTTCACGAGCCCAGGCTTTCAACAATGATCTTCTCTGCATGCCATCAAGTAGATAAGAGCATGTTACAATCCCCATCAAACATCATCAGGGTTAAGCTTCAGCTTCAGCTTTATATCCTAGACTTCCGCGCCTGCCATCCACGCGACGTAGGAGGAGAGAAATAAAATGAAGATGTCGAATGGATGACCCGCTTCCATCGCAGATGATGATGCTCAGACCAGGTCCAGCGACGAACGGAAGCAGGCTTCGGGCCAAGAAAACATCATCAAGCAATTCCATGGCATAGGTGTCGGGTGGAGTAAATGAAAAGGAAAGATCAGACTGGCTGCCAACTTTAACCATTCAACCATCCAACAGGAGGAAATGATGGCCGATCTTGACGTGCACAGCTAAAAGTAACCCTAAATGAAGAGTCATCGGACGTTCTAAATGAGGTTCATAGACCAAACGATGTTATGCAGAGAAGACGAGACGGAATGCGGCACCTTGGTGATGGACAAATACCGGTCGAAATCACACGCATCACAATTGGGAATCCAATTTTTTTTTTTTTTCTTTTTTTTGCCCTTCTTTCCATGTAGCATCAATCCCCCGATAAGAACTTTCTCAGCAACTATTAACAAGTATCATAATGAACCAAGAATACGAAGATCAATGTTTCATCTAGATAAATTATTGCATCTGACGTGTACAGAAAATAAGTACGCTATATCACATTCCCCTACTTTTTCTAATCTCGGTGGATGATAAATCAACACGGAACCTCTCTGCTGGAATGGAGATAAACATGTCCTTCAATTCTTCAGGAATATCAAAATCTTCAAGAACCTACAAAATGACAACAGTCATGGTTAATTTTCCTAGAAATACCGTATAAAACACACCTAATTCTCCATATATATATATATATATATATATAACCATACCTTGAAAACTCCATCGACCTTTCGACCACCCACAAGAAATTTGCAGCCTGTTCTTTTGCACTCAAGAAGTATTTCCACCATTTTACCATAATCACCACCATAATATTTAGGCTAAAAATAGAGTAACAGAATCTTTTTTAGTATGCATCATACAAATCAGTCATGTTCCATCCACGTTCTCTAGGTTACAAGGAAAGGAATTGACCGACAGAAACAACTTTCAAGTAAGAAAACCTATATCATATAAGAAGAATATATCAACAGGTCCAGTAGTTTCTCTAAGTAATAAAAATTTAGAAATTGATGCATCTCTACTGCACCTACCTTCTTTCATTTCCAAAGTGAAAGTGACTACGCTTGCCTAATCTTTTAAGTGTTCAAAGGATGAAGAATTACATGGGTTCAAGATTTAAAATATGAAAATAAACACTTCCTGATTCAAGTATGACAAATACAAGCACACAAATTTCTCCAACTTAATATTTTCATCAAATGACTATGATTATGTTCACAAAACATGAACTTCCCTTCTGCTGATTTTATTTTACAACATAAAAAATGAGTACTAGTGTTGGAATTTGGAAAGAAGAATGACATCCATCATGATGCTGAATATCTTACGATATTTATATTATAAAATAATGCTAGCTACCCTGTTAGTCAAGTTTGGGATAAGGATGCACGGCAAGCAATGAGTCCCCAAAATACATGAAATTTGGTCCGTAGGGTTTTAAGCACTGTAGACCAACTTCGACCATGTGGAACTTCATTTGAGATTCTCCTTTGTTAAATTTGAACCTGATTTGCCTTCAAACCCAGTTGAATGTTGCTAAGTGCGCCTCTCTCTCTCTCTCTCTCTCTCTCTCTCTCTGCACCAAACCTTCAGTCGTTTTGAAATGCTAGACATACTTGCATTTGGTACATGCAAATGAATGTGATATTTTGATTGGACTTCAGGATTAGACACAGTTCTGAGACTTCCCTTTCGAAACTCCTTTTCTATTAAAAATAAAATAAAACATCCATTCAGATTTTCCATACACAATTATTCATGAGAGAAGTAACAAAGTTACTAAATAGTGCAATCTAAAAGTGGGTGTGTTGCCTCTCAATTTCCACTATAACAGAAATTGAGGGCAAGACTATAAAATCGAGCAAGTTCATAACTAATCGACAATTGGGGAGTCAAGAGTTCTGTTGCTGGATCTTAACATTTGGAGCATCATAGACCACTAAAATGTCACCTTGCATGGATTCAAGAAATTTTGGTGAGTTAATCAGGGGCACCATAATAAACATAAATCTTTAGTAATGAAACTAGGAACTACAGAAAACACATTGAAATATATTTATGCAACATAAGAAAGAAGGCAGTAGAAATAATCAGCTCTTTGTTCTAACAAATTGGCTTCAACCATTGTATAAGCTAATTACATGCCCAAGGAAAATTCTTTTTTTGCTAAAAGAAGGATTTTTTTAAGCTAGTGACCTCTTACATCAATAAGCCTTGCAGCAGTGTCCGCACCAATTACAAAGGCACTTCCAGGAAAAAGTTCTGCTTTTTTATAAAAATAAGGCTGATTTGAAATGATAATAGTCTTCCCTGCATTGAAGAATAGTAAGTATAAATATGACATTAAATACTGAAATTACCAATAAAATGAGACATCACTCAACATATTAGTAAATCAAGATATAAGAAGTCAAGCATGAAGTTAAAATATATGGAGAAAGATTTGGATTTCTATAAAATATGCTAACCAGCTATTGCAATGTCCATAATCCAAAGAATTTCATAAGAATCACAGCCACGCACATCAAGACATGAGAGACCCTCGTATGCTTATGAACAGACGCAATCATAAGGGCACATAAACATGTCCAGAGCAGATGCTTTAAGATCTTACAGGCCTGCCATAGCCATCCTTGAAAATCTATGGTATATTAAAGAAATTTCAACATCCAGAACACTTTTTTCAATGAAACTTGTATGCTTTTCAGTCTAGTCAAAATAAAATTTAAACTTATTTTATGGTACAGCCCCCTTTTTCAACGATTGGCCAGCCCCAGACCATCAATTCTGCACATCCTTTATATTAGCTAGGTACTTGTATAATTTTGTGATGTGACATTTTACCAAGCATTTTGCCACTTATAAGAGCATAACCATCGTCAAATTAAGCCTAGACATATGATAAAGCATCTTTCACAAGTCTGCCAAGCATACATATAATTCTTGGTACAAAACTCCAAAACCTACGGACATCTATTTAGCAACATACCCAATTTATGTGTTTCAATCATTGTTACCAACAAATAAAATTTATTTTTAAATGCAATAATTGTCAACGGTGCTCTTTCCATGCTGAAATTAATAAAACCCCAAGACAACAGGAATAAATCTGTGCAAAAGAAATGTTTCTTGATGATTGCTTCCACTTTTCCCTTGTGTCCAGGGATCCATTATTTATATGCCATCAAGATAATGGCAGGTAGCACTATATTTCTGTCCCATTATTTTTATCGATGTATTAAACTTTATGCCTGTTGGGGATAAACCCCGCTCCTGCCGAAGTCTAGTTCGATGCTCAGCCTAATGCAACCAGTAGCCACGGAAGAGCTTCAATAGACTGGTCTTAGCAAAACCTCCAGCGGCCGAGCTTCTTCAAACCCGTTCAGCCGGCCGAACTACTTAGCGGCCGAGCTCCTTCGGACTCCGCAGCGGCCGAGCTCCCTTGGACTCCCAACGTCCGGACCGAACCTCTTCAGCCGACCGAACTACTTAGCGGCCAAGCTCCCTTGGACTCCCAGCGTCCAGACCGAACTCCTTCAGCCGGCCGAACTACTTAGCGGCCAAGCTCCTTGGACTCCCAGCAGCCGGGTTTTAGCCGAACTCAACCGCCGAGCTTCAATTAGACTCCCGCAAGAGCCGAACTCTCTCCGCGTCGTTCCAGCTAGGTGCCCGCGGGAGCCGAACTCCCTCCAAGCTTCCTCTTCGATCGGATTTCTTCAGGGGCCGGACTTCTCACCGACCGAGCTCCTACCGAACTCCTCAGCGGCCGAGCCTTAGCCGCGCACCTCCAGCCAGACGCCTACGGGAGCCGAACTCCTTCCGAGCTTCCTCTTCAGGAATCCGAACTCCTCTGAAATGGGCACACGTCGAAGCCCTTCCCCTTCATTCGGCAAGCCCACCAGTCGCCGAGGCCGCCCGCCCGGCGATGGGCACCCATCCCGTCTGACTCCGCCGCCTCGAGCCCCAGCACGGCTGTTCACATCAAGCTCCGCTATAAAAGGACCCCTCCCGACATACTAAGGCTAAGCTCTCTGAACTCTCGACTCTCTAAGCTCTCCTCCACATCTCTAAGCTCCGGAACTCATTCCGAGCACTCCATTACTGTTGGCCGGAAACTAACTTGACCGTCGGAGGGTCCTGCCGGAGCCACCACCCCACCGGTTCCGGACGGGACTTCGTTTTGCAGGTCCCCGGCGGCGCCCAGCGGCCTCGATTGCGGCGACCTCCGGCGGCGACGGATTTCTGCACCAACAGATTGGCGCTAGAGGAAGGGCCTGAACCTTCGAGGTTCCCTTGTTCTTAAAGGAGTGCTCGGCGACGATTTCCTTCCCTGCTCCGGATCTCTCTTCTCCCTCTTCAGTATTCCTTTTCTGGAAAGAAAAATGCCCCCCAGAAGAGCCTCGACCCGGAGGTCGGCAGCCTCCGCGGCCCGATCCCGTTCGGGTCCGTCCGCTCCCACTCCGGCCCCGGCGACACGGGCCCGCTCCGTACCCGCGGTGGATGCGGAGCGGTTCGACCTGCTTGCCCAGCAGGTCCGCGATCTTACGGAGGCGGTGCGGGCGGTGCAGGCCACGCATTCGCGAGGTCCGGCGCCCACTCGACCGGCGCGGGGTTCCCCGGAGCCCGGGAACCCAGTCCAGGAGCGACCGATGTGGGCTACCCGACCTCCGGCCCTCGGGAGAGAAGGGCAGCCGGCAAGGAGAGCCCCTGCTCGGACCGCGGCTCGACCCAGGGAGAGGCTTCACACCTATTCCGCGAGAAGACCTTGGGGATTAAGGATCGCGAAGACTTCCTGGATCAAAGGCTCTTGGAGATGGGACGACGCATAGAAGAACTTCGTCATACTCCTTCCTCCCGCGGTAACGATATTTGCACTGATCCTCCCTTCTCACAGAAAATTATGCAGGAACAGGTACCGCCGAACTTCAAGCTCCCGCATTTTGAAAGCTACGATGGGACCACCGACCCGGTCGACCATTTGGAGGCCTTTCAGGACTACGATGTTGCTCCATGGCGCGCCTGATGCCATCTTGTGTGTCGGGCTTTCCCTTCTACCCTCAAAGGAGCGGCCAGGAATTGGTACTCGGCGCTTAAGCCGGGCACCATCCTGTCGTTTGACCAAATGAGTCAACAATTCGCGGCCCACTTTGTCAGCAGCAAACGGCCGCGCAGAGGCTCGGATTCCTTGTTGGCCATCAGGCAAAAAGAGGGGGAACCCATCCGGGCTTACGTCACCCGGTTCAACGCTGCCGCGCTGGAAGTCCGGAACCTGGACCAATCAGTTGCTATGGCCGCGCTCAAGGGCGGCCTTCAGAAGAACGACCTGTTGTTCTCCCTGGAAAAGAAATATCCCAGGGATTTCGCTGACATGCTAGCTCGGGCGGAAAGCTATGCCCGGGCAGAGGAGGCTTTTGAGGCCAAGGATAAGGAAGCGATAATGAAGCTCGCGACAAGCGACGAGTAGGCAGAGCGGGAAGGCCCGCCGAAGAAAGAAAGCGCACCGAAGCTTGGCCGCGCTCCCGAACTCCCCCTGGTCGCGGGCGAGCCCGGACTCCACCTCAGGCTCGGGGGCGGGGAAGCCACCGACGGAAGGGCACACCGAAGTCCCCCCCGACGCCGAAGTTCCCCCCGGCGCCGAGGTTCTCCCCCGCGACGAGGTTCATCTCCGCGCCAAGGTTCTCCCCTCCGGCGGCGTTTTCACAGCTACGCCCCCCTCAACGCCCCGAAGGCTCAAGTGCTGCTGGAGATCAAGGGAAGACTTCCGGAGCCGGAGAGAATGCGTTCCCATCCCAGAAAACGCAACCCCAACAAGTTCTGCCTTTACCACCGTGACCACGGTCACGATACCGAGGAGTGCATCCAGCTCCAGGATGAAATCGAGGAGCTGGTCCGGCGGGGCAGGCTTGGCCGATTCCTGCAAAGACAACCTAAAGAGCGGGAAGATCGGCCGAGAATGTTGCCGCCGGATGGGGAGGATCGGCAGGAGGATCGGCCGCCTCTTGGCGTCATTAACACCGTCTCGGGAGGACCGCAGCAGGGGAAAGACCGACGAATCCGAGGGACCGGCGAAGAGGCAGAGGACCTCGGAGCCCGTGACCTTCACCGAGGCAGACGCCCAAGGGATCCGATTTCCACATAACGACGCGGTTGTAATCTCTTTAAACGTCGCTGATTATGATGTACGCCGCGTTTTGGTGGATAATGGAAGTTCGGCGGACATATTGTTTTATGATGCCTTCTTAAAAATGTCCCTACCTGACACCCGCTTAGGGCCTGTAAATTCCCCCCTGGTAGGATTTGCCGGACACGCCGTTCCGGTCGAAGGCATGGTGACTTTGGCGGTGACGGCGGGCCAATCCCCAAAATTGGCCAAGGCGCGGATCGACTTTCTGGTCGTGAAGACCCCGTCCGCCTATAATGCAATCCTTGGGCGACCCGGCCTAAACGCACTACGGGCGGTTGTGTCAACCTACTACTTAAAGATGAAATTCCCGACGAGCCACGGAGTCGGCGAGGTCAGAGGAGACCAGGCCCTGGCAAAGTACTGCTACTCAGTTGCCCTGCGCGGGGAGACCGGCCCGACCCTTGCCTTGTTGATGGACTGGACGTCCGCGACGACCTCACTGAAGAACGGGGCGAACCTGCGGAAGACCTCGTCCCTGTGTCCTTACACGACGGAGACCCGGGGCATGAGGTGCGGATCGGCTCCAACTTGGCGGCCGAGGTTAGGAGACAGCTCGTCGCTTTCCTCAGAAGGAATGCGGACGTCTTCGCCTGGGCCCCAGCGGATGTACCAGGGATCGACGCCGATGTTATAGAACATCGGCTGGCCATCGACCCAAGGCACCGACCCATCAGAGAAAAGTTGCGCCACCAAGCCCCAGAGAGAGACAGAAGGCGGTAGCCGAAGAAGTGGATAAGCTCCTCGAAGCCGGACTCATCCGGGAGGTCAACTATCCGACCTGGGTCTCGAACGTGGTCCTCGTCAAAAAAGCAAACAACAAATGGAGGATGTGCGTCGACTTCAAGAAGCTGAACAAAGCCTGCCCAAAGGACAGCTACCCCCTGCCGAGGATCGATCAGCTGGTGGACGCAACCTCGGGCCACGAGCTCCTCACTTTTATGGACGCATTTTCTGGTTATAACCAGATACGCATGGCGCCCGAAGGATGAAGAAAAGACCACCTTTATTACTGACCGAGGTCTCTATTGTTACAGGGTCATGCCTTTCGGACTCAAGAATGCAGGAGCCACCTACCAGCGCTTGGTCAATAAGGTCTTCAAGGGGCAGATCGGCCGCAACATGGAGGTGTACGTGGACGACATGCTAGGTCAAAAGCCGAGCCTCGACAGACCACCTCGCCGACCTTGAAGAAACCTTTCGGTGCGCTTAGGAGGCACAAGATGAAGTTGAACCCGACCAAATGCGCCTTCGGCGTGACCTCCGGAAAATTTCCTAGGATTCATGGTGTCGAGACGCGGAATCGAGGCAAATCCCGAGAAAATCCGAGCCATCCAGGAGATGACTGCCCCGAAAACAATTAAGGAAGTTCAGCGCCTGGCTGGGAAGGTGGCGTCCCTGAACCGCTTTGTCTCGAGGTCGGCCGAGCGGTGCCTGCCTTTCTTCCAGGTCCTCAGGCGACCGAAAGATTTTTGCTGGACAGCGGAGTGCAAACAGGCATTCGAGGAGCTTAAAAACTACCTCGGCGCGCCCCCACTGCTGGCAAAGCCCGAACCTGGAGAAGGGCTGCTCCTATACCTAGCTGTCTCTCCAATGGCCCTGGCGGCTGTCCTGGTCAGGGAAGATGCGAAGGCGCAACAACCAGTCTACTACGTGAGCCGAGCCTTGAGGGACGCGGAGACCAGGTACCCAGGTACTCCAAGTTAGAAAAACTAATTTACTGTCTTCTGATCGCAGCCAGGAGGCTCCGACCTTACTTTCAGGAGCATACCATAACGGTCCTCACGGACCAACCAATAAGAGCCGTCCTCCACCGAGCAGACGCTTCAGGAAGAATCGCCAAATGGGCGATCGAGCTCACGGAGTTCGACATCAATTACCGGCCCAGGCCATCGATCAAGGCTCAGATACTGGCGGACTTCGTGCTGGAATGCACCGCACCAGTTGAAGCCGAGCTTGAATCAAGCGAGACTATCATCGGAGGGAGACCAGGCCCCAACGAAGCCGAGCTGTGGCGGTCGAGCTTCCCTGAAGAAAGGGCCGACCTTCTTGAAGGCGCCTGGGTTCTGCATGTGGATGGCTCATCCAACTCTAGCGGGGCCGGCGCAGGGCTGGTCCTGGTTAGCCCCGAGGGGATCGTCACCGAGTACGCATTGCGCTTCGAGTTTCCCACAACCAACAATGGGGCCGAGTATGAAGCGCTGATAGCCGGGCTGCAGATAGCCAGGGAATTGAAGGTGGGTCGGCTTCAAGTCTATAGCGATTCCCAGTTGGTGGTCGGTCAGGTCGGCGGCAGCTACGAGGCGCGGGAGGAAAGCATGGTGATGTACCTCGGGAAGGTGAAGAACTTAATACCAGCCTTCGACAGCTTCGACATTCGGCACATCCCAAGGACCGGGAATACAAGGGCCGACCTCCTCTCCAAGTTGGCCACCTCTGCCCCGGCCGAACTACCAAAAGAAGGTGTTTCTGGAAACTCTGAAGTGCCCGACCACCGAGGAACCTCAGGCCGTCCTGCGGACGGACTTCGAGCCCAGCTGGATCGATCCGCTGATCGCCTACCTCGAAGAAGGGGTCCTCCCCCACGACCGGAGAGAAGCTCGGAAGCTCAGGAGTCAAGCCTCCCGCTACGTCTTGTACGAGGGCAGGTTATATAAAAGGTCGTACTCCCTCCCGTTGCTGAGGTGCCTCCGACCCTCTGAGGCCTGCATCGCGCTACAGGATGTCCACGAAGGACTCTGCGGAAGTCACGCGGGAGCCAGATCCCTATCGCAAAGACTACTTCGGCAAGGGTACTACTGGCCGAACCCTACTTCGTGATTCCACGGAATACGTGAAGAGATGTGACCGCTGCCAGAAGAACGCCAGCGTGCAAAGGCAGCCGGCATCCGAACTCACTCCGCTCACTGCACCCTGGCCCTTCGCGCAGTGGGGGATGGACATCCTCGGCCCCTTCCCAACGGCGTCCGGACAACGGAAGTTCCTCCTGGTCGCGATTGACTACTTTACCAAGTGGGTCGAGGCGGAACCACTAGCGAAGATCACCGAGGCCAAGGTGCAGGACTTCGTCTGGAAGACGCTGATCTGCCGGTTCGGCCTGCCCCGAGCCCTCATAACCGATAATGGGCGACAGTTCGCTGGAGCCCGGTTTGCCGAGTTCTGCGAAGGACTAAACGTCTCCCACCACTTCACATCGGTGGCTCATCCGCAAGCCAATGGGGAAGCCGAAGTGACCAATCGGACCCTGCTGCAAGGCCTCAAAACGAGGCTCGACAGGGCAAAAGGGGCCTGGGCAGACGAACTCTACCACGTCCTCTGGGCATACCGAACAACGCAGAGGGTACCGACCGGCGAGACACCCTTCGCCTTGGCCTTCGGCACCGAGGCAGTCATCCCGATCGAGCTCAAACTCCCGTCTGCTCGAATCGTGGGCTTCAACGAGCAACTCAACCCCCAGGACCTCAGAGCCAACCTCGACCTTCTAGAAGAAAAGAGGGAGGCAGCCCGCATCCGGATGGCCACCTACCAACGGAAGGTGGCTCGGTATTACAATTCCAGAGTCAAAAACAAGGCGTTCAGAGTTGGGGACTTAGGTGCTCCGACGAGCAGCCGTCTCTCAGCCCCAGAGTCAAGGGAAGCTCGTCCCAAATTGGGAAGGTCCGTACGAAGTGGTAGAGGTCATCCGACCTGGAACCTATCGCCTAAAGGAGCTCGGAGGACTAGCGCTTCCCCGACCTTGGAACTCAGAAAACCTGAGAATGTACTACCAGTAGTTCCCTTAAAAACCCTTGCTCGCACTATCGATTTCTGGTACAAGGATTACGTAATGGCAGAAAAGAAATGAGCGAAAGTGGCCTGTTAGGAACAGGAGGAGAACCTCATCTTAACACGAGCAGGTCAAAGACCTCTAAACCTCGACTGCAGGAGATAAGATCTCCCCCGGGTCAACCTCGACCGCGGAAAATAAGACCTTCCCAAAGTCGAAGGCCTCGTTCACCTTAGACGAGATGGGGGGAGAGGCTCGGACGACGGTCCGCATGTGCCCCCATAGCCCGTTAGAAACAGGAGGACCTCGTCCTAATGCGAGCAAAGTCGAAGGCCTCGTTCCACCTTAGGACGAGGATGGGGGAGAGGCTCGGACGACGGTCCGCATGTGCCCCCACAGTCCGTTAGGAACAGGAGGAGAACCTCGTCCTAACGCGAGCAAAGTCGAAGGCCTCGTTCACAAAAGACGAGGATGGGAGGAGAAGCGCGGACGACGATCCGTCATGTGCCCCCACAGTCCGTTAGGAACAGGAGGAGAACCTCGTCCTAACACGAGCAAAGTCGAAGGCCTCGTTTACAAAGGACGAGACATGGGGGAGGCGCGGACGACGGTCCGTATGTGCCCCCACAGCCCATTAGGAATAGGAGGACCTCGTCCTAACGCGAGCAAAGTCGAAGGCCTCGTTCACATTAGACGAGATGGGGAGAGGCTCGGACGATGGTCCGCATGTGCCCCCACAGCCCGTTAGGAAGAGAACCTCATTCTAACGCGAGTAAAGTCGAAGGCCTCGTTCACAAAGAACGAGACGGGGGGAGAGGCACGGACGACGGTCCGTATGTGCCCTCACAGTCCGTTAGAAACAGGAGAAGAATCTCGTCCTAACGCGAGCAAAATCGAAGACCTCGTTCACCTTAGACGAGACGGAGGGAGACGGACGACGGTCCGAATGTGCCCCCACAGCCCGTTAGAAATAGAAGGAGAACCTCGTCCTAACGCGAGCGCCCGCATCGACCTCGACTAGAGATGGGATCTCTTCCGAGCGACTGGACCAACCTCAGTTGGAGAGCTTCAGCTTCGACCTCGGCTAGAGATAGGATCCCTCCTGAGCGACCGTGTCAACCTCGGCTGGAGAGCTTCAACTTCAACCTCGGCTAGAGAAGATCTCTCCCAAGCGGCCGAGACAATCTCGGCCAGAGATAAGATCGAAGACAACCTCGTCCTAACGCGAGCGCCCGTATTAACCTCGGCTGCTGGAGACAATATCGCCTCCGAGGAGCTCAACCTCCGACTTCGATCGCAGCGGACGAGGCCTCCCTCAACCTCGGTTAGAGATGGGATCTCCCCAGAGCTTCAACTTCAATATCAACTTTAGCCGGAGATGAGATCTCCCCCTAGCTTCGACCTGAACCAGCACAGAGCCCAGAAGAAGACTTCGGCAGTCGCCTTTCCTGCACTCCCTTCCTTCGAGTTTCGAACTCGAAAGTGGGGAGGGCTAGTGTTGGGGATAAACCCCGCTCCTGCCGAAGTCTAGTTCGATGCTCAGCCTAATGTAACCAGTAGCCACGGAAGAGCTTCAGCAGACTGGTCTTAGCCGAACCCCCAGCGGCCGAGCTTCTTCGAACCCGTTCAACCGATCGAACTACTTAGCGGCCGAGCTCCTTCGGACTCCGCAGCAACCAAGCTCCCTTGGACTCCCAACGTCCGGACCAAACCCCTTCAGCCGGTCGAACTACTTAGCGGCCGAGCTCCTTCGGACTCCGCAGCGGTCGAGCTCCCTTGGACTCCCAGCGTCCGAACCGAACCCCTTCAGCCGGCCGAACTACTTAGCGACCGAGCTCCTTGGACTTCCAGCAGCCGGGCTTTAGCCAAACTCAACCGCCGAGCTTTAGTCAGACTCCCGCAAGAGCCGAACTCTCTCCGCATCGTTCCAACCAGACGCCTGCGGGAGCCGAACTCCCTCCAAGCTTCCTCTTTGGTCGGATTTCTTCAGGGGCCGGACTTCTCATCGACCGAGCTCCTATCGAACTTTCCAACGGTCGAGTCTTAGCCGCGCACCTCCAGTCAGATGCCTATGGAAGCCGAACTCCTTCCGAGCTTCCTCTTCAGGAATCCGAACTCCTCTAAAATGGGCACACGTCGAAGCCCTTCAATCCTTCATTCGGCCCCAAGCGGCTCAGTATCAGGATAGTTGCAGCCATCACCATCAGTCCGCCGCAAGCGACAGCGACTCGCTATCAGGCAGCGATAGCTGTCACCATCAACCTACTGCAGATGGCACCTTTCCGTGAGACTGACTCCGCCGGACCTCAAGCGGCCCGTCAGCACGCGGCTACAGCTGTCATCATCAAGCTCCGCTATAAAAAGAACCCTCCAGATATGCTAACGCTAATCTCGAATCTCTGACCTCTAAGCTCTCCTCTTCTTCTCCAAGCTCCAGAACTCATTCCCAAGCACTCCATTCCTGTTGACCAGAACTGACTTGATCGTCGGAGGGTTCTGCCGGAGCCACCCCCCCACCGACTCCGGACGGAACTTTGTTTTGCAGGTCTCGGACGGCGACCTCATCGGCCTCCATCCCAGCGGATTCCGACGACGACCAGATTCTGCGTCAACATATGCCATCAAGATAATGGCAGGTAGCACTATATTTCTGTCCCATTATTTTTATCGATGTATTAAACTTTATGCCTGTTGGCAAGTTGATGACGAAGCTTGAGTAAGAAGCTTAACGAGTTCATTGAATTTTAAAATCTAAGCTACTATATAGAATGGAACTGGGGTTTGTACAAATGCATTGAACAAATAGCGCATGATCTTGAAGTACTTGGTATGAAACATAAACATCCAAAAGACTCTGAATAACTTCTACATAACGAGCATGGCAAGAAAATTTTAAGCCATTAAAATAATTCATATCCAAAACAGCACAGACCTGCCTTCTTAAATTGTTGGACTCGAGTTTTAATTTCAGCTACTGACAGTGGGGGCTTGTCTGCATTGACTGCTGATATCTCAAAACATGGAAGCCCATCACCACAAATACTACAAGGAAAAAAAAATAGAGATACAATTAAAGTAATGTTTAGTAGTTATGTCTAGATAAACGAGGATATGAGTGTAACCAACAAAAAAATGATGAAAACAAAGGGCAAGAGTGTCATGGGGCAGTAGGGCCAAGATTTAAATTCTTGCACATAATGCATAATGAGGTGTTAAAAAGATTCAAACTATTATTCAAAGCCACAAACAATTTCAGCAAACACCCCCACTCCTTTTATTTTTTTTTAAAAAATACATGAATCATTGTAGCTTGTTCAACTTCTGAAAGAATCTATAAGTTTTATCAAGGTATATAACATTACAAATTAAGTTAGGCCATGAAGATTGCAGTAAAAAGCTTTCAGTTGAGGTGCATACCTTGATGCAATTTCCAAAAGTCTCAGATGGCCATCATGCAAAGGATTAAATGAACCAGATAATATTATCTTCCTTTCTGAATGAGATGCTTGTGTACCTACAAGCTCAGATGAATCATAAGATCATAAAAGAGCATTAACCTATTTAACTATGATTATAAGCAGTCCAATCAATGATAAACGGGTGATGTCACAATACCACAAGAGAAATGATAAATTTTCATGCATAATTTCCCATCAATAATTTGTTGTAACTCCTGGTCCTCATCGAATTGTTTTTCACATTCATTGGGCATCTCAGACTCATGTAACTCTGATTTAATGGTAGCAGAAACTTTGCAGGCATCTGCAATTGCCTTGGAAAAGGTAGATGACAGTTATTCAGGATAGTTCCAAATACCACAATCAACAATAACAAAATATAAATATGGCATATGCAATAGTTTGTGCTTCTTTTAGATCTCAGGAACATGTCCTCAACAGTTCATGCTTCTTTTAGATCTTAGGAAGAATTAGAGTAATTTTTTGGTTCAAAGATTCATCTTAAAAGATTCAATTAACATTAACAGTGGATAAAGTGTCATAAATGATGAACAGTTCATTAAAGGATGACCGAAAATAACAACATGGAATGTCTAACGCCATTTACAATAGATACCAAAGTAACCAAACACTAAGGAGCTATAATGTCCTTTTCCTCTCATAGATCTTGTGGGGTAGCCTCTATTGCATTGTGTCACAACATTATCGTGGAAATTAAAAATGTTATAACAGAATCATGCATTGACATACTTAACAGGATATAAATTTATTTTTAAATTGAACAATTCTGCCCCTCAAAGTATTATTTTGATTCATATGGTTACCAAAATGTCCATTGTGTCTCTGAATATTTCCATGGTGGTTGCCTGATACTAATATCTTCAACCATAGTTATCAAAATGCAGCTTAAATGGCTATACATTACCTAGTTATTCAAGAATTATTCAAGAACTAGCCAACTAAACATTTCTTAATCATTACAGTACACAAAGCCAAGATTGCAAGCTAGAACAAGGAACATAGATACCATGACAGAGTCTGAAAAAAAAAAGAAGCTCCCGGTAGATAATATAATAAAAGGTTGAAATTGACTAATACATCTTACCTTAAGTAAAAAATGGCTAGAGACCTTGTCTTCTTCTTCTCGAGTCCGCAAACCCTAACCAACATATAAAATGTTTAATTAATCTAGTAGAATCTATTGGAGAGAGAAAACAGGAAGTGGATACCTTCAATAAAGTAACATCTGAGGTCCATAGGCGATCACAAGTTCGTGTTGACAAGTAAAATCTGCATGGTTGAAACAAAAAGGTTAGTGGGAGAATAAAGGAGAAAAGAGCCAAGGCACTGTAAAATGTTTATCAAATATGCACTACATAAGTATGACACGCTGAAAGGCAAAGACAATTAATTGATGATAAATATCACAAAAAACATAGTTATAGGCATCTTGTCCCAATAATTTGGGTCAGCTTTACGCGTCCTTATTTTCTGGTCATTTGTTATGAAAGGCAATCTGAAATTGTACTACAAGCTATTATAAATCCTTTCTCAGAACCTTAGCTTAGATCTTCTGCTCCTTTGTCAAGGCCCCTTGAAGCAGGTTTGAGTACCTTGAACTAGGGCTACTTTAGTTTGTCACATATGTTTAGACCATCTCAATTAGTCATCAACATTTCATTCTCAAATGGTTCTGCTTCTACACCTCCTTTAGTATAGACTAATTCCTTATCCTATCCTTCAAGGTTCCACCACATATCCATCCCAACATTCTCGTTTCTACTATGCAACATTGCACACACATGAAACACTCTGTAATTCTGAATCACAAGGCACAGTGATGTTAGTCTGAATCCAATCACACAGTGATGTTGCTTTTTTTTATCACCCAATAAAAATTCTTGGTTGTCTTCATCTTTCTCTCAAATCTTTTATGATAAATCGGGCATGTTTAAGACAATCAATTCTGACTGTGGCTAAAGAAAAGATACAAAAACCACATTATAGACATGAAAAGGATCTGAAATACCATAGTACAAGAGCATACCAGCCATGGGATGATGTTGTACATACTGTGGTATAGCCCTATATCTAGTCATGGGTTAGCCAACACAGACAATACCAATGTAGATATGGGGAGATAAGGGACATGGTACAGGGTGGTATGATGCATTATGGCACAGTCAACATATTTTACTCATTCATCATACTGTCCTACTCCTACCAGCTATTCATGTTGTTGCTGGTAAGTATCACCAACCATATCCTCTCTGGGTTGCCAGACTGAAAAATATAGGATTAGAAACATCTACACAAAAACAGATATACATACATAAAAACACCTATTGCAAGAAGAAACACTTTCATTTCTGTAAGCAACTTCAATCCAATCTGATGATGATAGAATTTCATGTCCCAGAGAGAAGGGGAAAAAGAGAGAGAATATCAAAAAAATACCTATGATCCCCATGTTTTGGATGTGTGGTAGCCAAAGACCCAGTAAATCCAACACCTAATACTGGTAAACCTATTCATAAAAATCTCAAATTAGTTGTATTTAGCACATGTTTATCATGTAGAAGCATCAATAAGCATGAAAAAAAAACATGAATTCTATAATAGTACATTTCAAGTTCATGAATCTACCATAGAAAAAGTCTCTCTTAGAATCTTATGATTTCAATAATTGACCACTAAATGTTTCTTTCAAGAATTACTACCATGGATATGGACCTGCATTAAGGCATTGAGGGTTTTTCTGAAGCAAAAAAACCCTCAACTTTGACTTGCACAGATTAAATGCAGTGTTTGTAGTTACTTCAACGATCAGATAAGGTATTCTTGCATGTTTTATTGCAATTCCATCAGAAATGAATAAAAAATTGCAAAATTTAAAGGCCTTTTAATAACCATACAATAGAAGTAAGCTAAATGTTGCAGGTAATAACTACTAATTATGCTTTCCACATCTAAAACTTCACACAATAAGACTAGAATGTGAATGCAACATAACTGAGCTTCATCTCATAACTCATAGATGAAGTCAACCATTGTCTGAAAAACATAGCATACGATCTTTAGAAACTCAAGCAATGGTTGTCAAACCTGGTCTAGAAAGCTTCAATGCACGATTGTATGCTGCTAATGCCATGTCCTCAGCAGTTTGTTGGCTGGCAAATTGTGCAGGAATCTGAATATAGGGCATGCACAAAATGAACTCAAACAATAAATGCTTGACATCTCATACTTGAAACAAAAATTTTATCATGTGAGAAACATATAAAAGTAAACCATTACATGTTAATTTGACCCCCCAAAAAAATATTTATGAATAACAATGCTTGGAAGGAACACATTGGCAGAAAAGGAGAGTGGGAGAGGGGAACCTGGCTCAAACAATTATCACAGACAGTAATATATTTCACTAACATTTCCTTTCTATCAAGAAGCATCACATGAAAGCAAGGGTGTTCTGTACCATAGCATCAACTAAAAGGCTATGTAGGTTGATCAGACCTTTCTAGAATAGTATTTTGTTGGTTGCTATATTTTTCTGAAAGTTTATTTCATATAAGACAACAGAATAGTTTTTCAGGAGGCAGCTTCAAGAAATACACAAGGGGAGATAATGCAGTTCAATGGAAATGGCATATTCTATCATGCGTCGAGCAAATCTCCCTATCTTTTGTTGGGGTTTTGCACTTCAGAGTGCATCGTAGATCTTAAATGATGTTTTATGTCAGCAAATTGGCTCCTTATCACAAATGGATGGGGCAAAAACCTAGTTTGCAGTGCATAAGGATCTATGGATTCCTGCATACATGGAGAAGTGAATTGAGTATTAGTTAGAGCATGAATTAGAATTGGTATTTTGTAATCATAGATCATGATCTTTCAGGTCAGCAAATTCACTCCTTATCACATATGGATGGGTCAAAAACCTAGTTTGCAGTTCGCAAGGATTTACAAATTCCCTGATGGATGGACAAGTCAATCGAGTATTAGTTAGAAGCATGAATTAGAATTAGTATTCTGTGAATCACATTAACAAGGCAAAAGAATAAAACAATACCCAGCAAGCCTTTGACAGACAAAACAAAATTCGTTTGGAAAGCTGATGCTCTCCTTTTGGGGGGAGACTTTCAGGCACTGAATTGATGGAAATGTCATAGACTACTCAAGCATCAAAGATTTGGAGTAGATTGGTACTTCATCGAGGTCAAAGGGAACATAAAAGTCTCAACTATAGATGCCAAAGTTGACCAACATTCCTAGATTAAGAGAGAGATTTTGCTCTTATCAAGAGTTTACAGATGATAAATATGCAAACATACATTGAAGCAATGGAGTTAAAAACTGACTGCAGCATGTTGATACATCTCAATTTGTGAGTAGATGAAAAGTATGGATGAGAAGATAGGGTACTGATCATAAGGAAACCTTCTTACCAGCAGTCATGTTGAACTAGTGGTATTCTTTTAGCCACTGCTATACATTATGATTGCAGACGCTAGCACATATATCCAAAGATAGGATCCTCCTTAATATAGGCCTTTAAATAATGCCATACACAAAAGAAAGCCAAAAGGGAATTTTCTGATGAGGTTGTGAGAATGAAGGGTGCAAACTTGCCAAGTCAATGAAGCTCCAAACTAGCTCCTACCCAATCAAGAATTTTGGTTTTTTTCAAAACCCTGAGGAACCTTGTGCTGAAAAGGCAGTGGTCATGCTATTTTATTTATTTTAGGGATATATAGAAGTCATTATGCCTATGAAAAATGATACAGGTTTTCTGTCAAAGAAGAGGTCAGGTTTGACCCATTAGCTTCACATAAAGGATCAGACAAACATCATATGTCCCAAATATCAGGTATATAAAGTTAGTCCAAAAAGGCATACCAGCTTCAGTTAATATTTTATCAGCAAGATTTTATCCATGTTTGCAATGAATCAAAGTGAACGGGCAGAGGTAACCTTCAGAAGTAGGATTACTGCTTTATGATTCAATTAGCCTCAAACTGGAGAGGAGATCAATCACATGGATATTGTCCCAATGCCTTCATTGTGAAAAGCTTGACACATTCCATCTTGTGCATGCAACAAGACATCTAACATGCCATTGGTATAATGTCCTCATACCAGAATAACTCTAGTAAACTACAGTTGCTAGGTTCTCCTTACATACCTCCCCTACCAACCAGGAGTCTAAGGCAAGTTGAACTCCACAAGGTAAAGTTACTCCTGTAGTCCAACCACCACACTCTAGGGAATGGAAAGGGACCAAGATAGATTTTACATAAATTTTATATCAGCAATGGTTGTTAGTTGTTGATAAAAGGTAGCCCCTTTTGTAGCATAATATCATCATAACATCATCGATCATGGTAAAAGATTTTTAAATCCGACGGATGGAGACAGGGAGAACGGAAGACGCAATATGAAAAGATGAAAGCTACAAGGAGAGGCATATGCATTTGCTGGCGCAAGAACAAAGAAAAATCTAGAAAGAATTATGATAGAGTCAATGGAAAATTCTTCAAATAATGGGGCAACGATAGCAAAGGAAGCATTTATCAATCACCAAAACAGCATGATCTAATAGAAGGATTAACCTACGTGGCAATATGAGATTCTAATTAACCACCAATCACTCCAGCATATCAATTTCCAAACAAATTCCCATGGAATAGAAGAGAAGGGGAAAAAAAGGAGGTAAAAGATCGAATACCTTGCCTAGCAACTGAGCCATAGAGGTTCTGGAGTAGGGAACGAGGACTTCGAGAACGGTGTTAGAAGCTCCGGGAACGCACATCAGCCATCCAAGCGCCTGTTACCCATTATCCTTATCATCCGTAAACCGATACAGATGGGGGCGAAAAATATCAAGGAAACGCGCGGGAGAGAGAAAGAAGTAAGACAGCGGGGAGACTTGGGGACCTGAGAAGCTCCGCCAGAGAGGTAGATAACGGCCTGTGTGGGGCTGGAATGGATGGCTTCGACGAGGGAACGAATCCACCCGTCCATCATCTGACCCCCCCTTCGGCCTCTTTGGCTTCTCCTTCCCTCGTTCTGTTTGTTTCCGTGCCCTGTATGCTCGTCCGGCAGCGTTTGAATAAGCTCGCGGTTGAGCGTGATCAGGTGCCCTAATTTTTTTGCTCCGATTTAAGGCCTCGCCGGGGCGGCATGGTTTCTGGGCGCGCCTTTAACCCGAGTGGAATCACATTAGAAACGGGGTAGGCCGTGGGACAAGGTGCTTCACTCCGGACATAAATGTCTAAAGACCAGGAAATATGGTTTGGCTTGCTTACTTCAAACAGTTTAATCCAGTTCCCACTATAATTAAATATCGATAACACTTCAAATATATGTTTGTTTGCTTGAAAATTTATTTTAGTTCCTAGAAACTCGCATTTTGTGCTTGTTTATGTTATTAGAAAATTAATAAATTTGAAAAAAAAAAAATCAACAAGTTTTCTAGATTTTTTCCATCCAAGTCTTTTCCTGTGAAAACATCCTATTTTTCCATTACCATAGATTGTTACAAACAGTCATTATTATTTGATTAAGTGAAGAATTAACTAGAAGCTAGCCATATTTATCTCTCTTGGAATCATTTTGGATCCTGAACTAAAAGGCATCCATTTTTTCTCACCCAGAACAGAAGACCCACTAAAGCATAATATCTAAAATGTAGAACCACGTCGAGAACACAACCAAGACCCCTTGGTTTTTTTTAGAGACAAACAACAGTCATCAGATTTTCTCTCAAAGGAGCAGGAGCTGCCACACCGAGTCTAATGTAACATTCAACTTCATACTCATTTCGTTCAACTCCCTCCAGCATGGCATTCATTCCTTCTCGTCTTCTGTCCCCTGTACAGCACCAGTGCATCACAAGCCTATACGCTGGTCAAAAGTATCCATGTCGGCTCCCTATTCTGCAAAAAGTCCCACCCACACCTACAGAGCTATCACATCTCAATTTTATTTTTGAACACACTAAAATTCCACAACTAAACTACCTCTTTAACAAATATCTGTTCCACTAGTCTAAAGAATAGAATACGGCTTCTAATTTGGACCAAATAACGAGAAAGAGATCCCTAAATTTCTGAAGATGTACAAATGAATGAACAACTGTAATTTTCCAAGAGTAACAAGTCCAAAGAATGCTGGATTAATATCAAATACAATGGAAGAATGAGAAACATTCTGAGATTACAAAGATCTTTCGTCTCTGCAGCATTTTAAAGAACATCAGCTTACAGCCGTACTGCCCTGTTTACCAACTCCCAGCAACCTCTGATTGAAAAAAGATGTTTGACCCCCGAAGAAAATTGACAAAAATCATCTCCATGGATGATGCGGGATAACAACAGCCACGAGGGAAGCCGTTTCAATTGCAGAAAAACACCATTAGCACAACTTTCTGTCCTTCAACCCGATTGTTTTGGAGAATCATCATGGCCTTTCCCTTTTACCCTTAACATGTCCCCAAAGCTACCCCTCATGATTCGCTGGAACCGTGTACCATCCTGTTGGGCTGGTGGGCTGGGCTGCTGAGAGGCCACATGCTCTGGTTCTCCACCCTCTTTCTTTCCAAGAAGGCTACCCTCGCCAAAGAAGCTACTCACAGAGGACGCAATGCCAAGATGAGCTCCCATCACCTTGCTGATGCTTTCAAATGTTCCTCCTGACCTCTCCTTCATTATAACCTCCAATGCTTCCTTGTGTGCAGGATCAAGAGAATCCGGGTCTTTTAGCAGGTTTTGTATGGCAGGTAAGAGGAAATCTCGGATGCTGGTTGCAGGAAGATCTGCAGCATATTAAAAGATTACAGAAAGAAAATAATCACATTATAGAAAATATAGTGCACCAAATAACCTTGACTATAACAAAATGATTCAATTGCTTGCTAGAACTACCTAGTCTCACATCATTGATTAAAACTTACACAAGTTGTAAAACTCTATTGTTCAATCAAAATCACTCTTTCATTGGATTTCATTTCCCATAACAAGGATGCAAAAATAAATAATAGTAAGACAGAAAGAGAAGTGCATTATCAGAAAAAAGCTGCCAGCTTTCTCCACCTAACTCCAACTAGCAAGACAGCTCTGTTTCCCCCAGCATGCAAGTGGTCAGTTCTGGGTTAATACAATGAGAATTAAGAGTGCATGTAGATCACTGACTGGTGTGTTTTGGCCGAGTACCCAGATATGATGGCATGTCTACATGCCCAAGACGTCTTCCAGTAAGTAACCAAAACGACCATTTTGAATTGAAGGAAACTGATATTATTCAATAGGCTAACATCTGAAAGGGGATTAGTCCATCCAACTGGAGCATTGTAGCAGGATGTATCTTATAGGTCAGAAAAGTGGGGCATGAATATTTTTCGTTTTCCATAAGCAAGCAAAGAAATTAAAAACCATAAACAATGTATAAGTGGAACACCAAAGCAAAATCTTCAAGCAACGTTACAGGTAATGTTAAGTAAAGAAAATGAGACAAAATCTCATTTAGTCTAGTGGAAACAATTAAAAAGATAATAGAAACAAAGTAATGTAATTATAGATCTCAGATCGCATTAATAGGCAACCAAGTATAGGTTCAATCTATGAATACAACAAATGAACGTGAAAGGCAATCTCATTGGAGGAATCAACCTGGGCCAGACGCAAAACTAAGAAAAAAAATGGTAATGGGATTGCATATTGTGGATGATTCAAACACAAGACTTAGACCTTGCTAGGTGCTGCAGACTCAAATTTGTTAAGAAAAAGAAGAATAGAAAAGAAAGCATGGTTTTGAAACCAAGGATACAAGTATTGTTATGTTTACCAGTTGTATCGAACCAGATTGGTTAAGGACCAGAACTTGAAAAGACACCCCTAGGTACCTGTTTCTTGGCAAACTGGCTAAACTGAGGGGTGCTTCTTGATATTGACTGAAACTGAGCAGAGCTGAGGGGCATCTGCTGATAAGGTACCAGCACAGACTGATACCAAGTCAAATAGGGTGAAAGACCAATCTTTTTTCCTTCCATACTGATTCATACCGGTCTGTACTGGTAAGTGCTATCACATGACTTGACCTGACCAATACAATTCCCCATGCCAAGATTTCGCTTGAGACATTTTATTTCAAATATTTTGTTAAAACCAATTCCATTAACATATTAAAAGAGAATATTGATCCAAGTACCGAATACTTTTGTTATACTCAGCATCACTCCATAGCTCGTTGAATTCAGTCAAAAAATATTTGCATCAGGTAGAAAAATATGAAAAGAAAACATTATCAGATAAAAAAATATAATAGTTAATCATATTTTGGAGGCATAATTTAGTATACAACTATTGCAGTCAAGGTATGGTCAATAAACAATAAATATTAAATGACACTCAAAACAGACATCATCCTTCTTTTCTGGAGATTTTAAAAAAAAAAGAAAAAAAAAAAGAAATACACAAAGGAAATTACACCAAAGGAAGGAAATTTAATGGATCCATATATCCCATTTGTCTGAAGTTCAAGTTTATAAATCCTAAAAAAGAAATACACAAAGGAAATTACACCAAAGGAAGGAAATTTAATGGATCCATATATCCCATTTGTCTGAAGTTCAAGTTTATAAATCCTCGGCCACAGGCCACTCATCTCCATTAGTGGCTAAATCATCAAATGACATTAGATCCTTCTTCTCTTGCAACTTCCATCCAAATGTGATTGCTACATTTGACAAGTCCTTATCCTACATGCCACTATTGGCCTCCAATCTCATGACAAGAACATGATTTATGGTTCTTTGCTATAACAATACAATATCCATGCAAAACTAGTCCCTCCACAACATTCAATGTAGTAACTCTTAATGTTTCTTGTCTCTTACAAGATTCATATTCGCACAGCACTAATGCACCATTGGCCACTGTTAGAATATTATCTTGAGTTGTTAAGATCAGAATATCATGCCTATTATGGTTGTAAAACTACCATAGTAGTCTTTCTACTTTTGTATATTTATAGAGTTATATTCATGAAGTTGATAATGAGAAATACAAAATCATTCTTTTCTTTTCTCTCAATTCAACTTGATATCAGAGCCTAACCCTATTTCTAATCAAGGCTGCCTCCTCCACTGCCTTCCATCTCGCCATCTCCTTGCAGCCTACAACTTCTCCATCTACGGAGAACACTACTTTTGTTGTTGGTACTCGTAGTGGCCGAGGGAGTCGTGGAGGTCGTGAATGTGGACGTAACTCTTTCCCACCATGTCCACATTACATCACAGACGCTCAAATCATCCTATTGAGTATTGTTGGCAGAAATTTGAAAAGCCTCCTGCCTCTATTCTTGCTAGTGCTACATCCTCTATAGCTCCATCTAACATTGGTGCCTCTCCTACCATTGATGACTCGATTATAATTTCATGAGCCGACTACGAGCAATTTCTCCAGACCACCAGTGCCTCCACATCTTCAACTCCTCCAATTGTATCTTCTACTCTTGGGATGGCTACTGCAGTCATTCCTAGTATGTTCTAGTTATTAGATTCAAGTGCTTCTTTTCATGTCACAGATAGGTCTTTTTTCTCTATACACTTCATTATCTCATATGCTATCAGTCACTATCACAGATAGCACTTTAGTTCCTATTTTGGACGTGGTACTGTGAGGATTTTCCCTACTCTCATTCTTATAGATGTCTTATATGCTCCTAAATGTCATTTAAATTTGTTATCTATTGGATGCCTTGTTAAATCCTTAAACTGCCCAGTTATGTTTTACCCTTCTCATTGTCTCTTTCAAGATCTCAGCATGAGGAAGACAATTGATGGCGATGTTAAGGTGGATGGAGTTTACTTTCTTACTGGTACTTCATCTCCTGCTTGTGCGATGTTGTCATCTTTCATTTCATCTTATCAATGGCACTGTCATCTTGGTCATCCATCTATAGAGGTCTTGAAGAATCTTGGTCTTCTCCCTAGGTCTTCGAATAGTCTTAAATGTGAAGCTTGCCGGTTAGAAAAGCATCACAGAGTGTCCTTTCCTTCTTCTATTAGTAAGCATTGTTCTTCTCCCTTTATGTTAATCCATTCGAACATCTGGGGTCCAAGTTTTATCCTGACTCAATTAGATTTTAGATATTATGTGATTTTTGTCGATGAACACACTAGGATGACCTAGTTGTATCTCCTCAAGTGTCAGTCAGAAGTCTTTTCTATATTTCAAAACTTTTATCATGAAATAAAAACTTAGTTTTATGCATCTATTAAAGTTCTTTGCACTGATAATACCTCCAAATACATGCAGCCCAATTTTTTCGATTTTTGTGCTTCTCATGGTATAGTACATCAGACCTCAAGTCCTTACACCTCTCAATAGAATAGATTAGCTAAAAGAAAACATAGACATCTTTTAGATGTGGCGCGGACTCTTATGTTCACATGCAGGCACCTAAACCTTACTGGGGTGATGCAATAGCATGTTATCTTATAAATAGGACTTCATCAAGTATATTGGAGGGTAAATCTTCATTTTCCATTCTCTCTCTCTCTACAGATCCCTTCCCACTTATCTCATGAGCGTTTGGATGCCGTGCTTCGTTCATCTTTTTGGACCTGGCAGAGACAAGTTATCTCCTCGATCTGTTCATTGTATCTTTCTAGGATATTCTTGTACTCAGAAAGGATACCGATCTTATGATCCTCTTTCTAGACGACACTGTCTCTACTGATGTCTCATTCTTTGAGACCACTCCATTTTTTCCTATCTCTTCCGAGTCGTCTGGTGTTCCTCTACCACCTATTGCTCCTTCTCCTAGTACTTCGATAGCTCCACCTTCTAGTACTTCTATTTCTCTACCTTTGCAGATTTACAGTCGTCACAGGAAAAAGAGCTCCTCCACCTTTACCACCACTAACTATATCATCTCCTTCTGAGACTCTTGCTGACCATCTCCCAAATTCAAATTTGTCCATTGCATTACGAAAAGATAAACGATCTTGTACTTTGCATCCAATATCTACCTTCATGACTTTTAATTATCTTCTATCTTTTTTTCGATCTTTTGTTGGATCTCTATCTTTCATATCCATGTCCAAAACCTACTAGGAGGCTCAGTCTCATCCTAGATGGAGACAGACCATGGATGAGGAGATGGCTACTCTAGTAAGTCATGGCACTTGGGAGTTAGTATCACCACCATCCGATGTTCATCCTGTTGCATGTCGATGGGTCTTTACAGTCAAATACCAACCTGATGGCACTATGGAGCATTTTAAGGCTTATCTTGTCGCTAAATGATACACCCAAATCTATGGTTTGACTATTTTGAGACTTTTTTCCAGTTGCTCGTCTCAACTTAGTCCGAATTCTCTTCTCCATTGCAATTAATCAAGGCTAAAAACTACATCAGATGGATGTAAGTAATGCATTTTTATATGGAGATTTGTTTGAGATTGAATATATGGAGCAACTTTCAGATTATGTTGCTTAGGGGGAGAAAGTTTGCAAGCTAAAGAAAGCTCTGTATGGCCTCAAACAGAGTCTAAGGGCCTGGTTTGACAAGTTTTGCCAGGTAGTTGGCAAAACTGGACTTCATTGCAGCAAGTTTGATCACTTGATTTTTATAAAGCAAACGTCCTTGGGATTGGTTGTTCTTGCTGTGTATGTCGATGATATTCTTCTGACAGATAGTGATTATGATGAAGCTGTTCGAGTCAAAGAACACTTAGAGAATCATTTTATCACCAAAAATTTGTGCCAACCTCGGTATTTCTCGAGAATTTAAGTGGCATATGTGTTGCAAGGAGTGTTTCTTTCTTAAAGAAAATATGCCACTGATTTATTGATAGAGATAGGGTTACTTAGTTGTAAACCAAGTTCTACTCCTATTGATTCTCAATTACCATCAAAGATTGATGATTCTGGAGATGATTTTGAGGATGTCACTCGGTACCATAGACTAATGGGGAAGCTTATCTATTTGACAATCACAAGTCCTGACATTTCCTTCACAGTGGGGGTAGTTAGTCGGTATATGCAGAAGCCTAAGGTATGTCATTGGGATACTGTGTTAAAAATCTTCCATTATATTAAGAGAGCCTAAGGAAAGGCCTTTTGTATAAAAGAATGGACATTTATAAATTGAAACCTATTCTGATGCTGACTATGCTGGTTGAGTGATAAGAGATCTACATTAGATTTTTGCATCTTTGTTGGAGGAAATCTTGTCACATGAAAAAGTAAAAAACAAACAGTGATGGCCCGTTCAAGTGTTGAGGTTGAGTATAGAGCGATGGCTCACACAGCATGTGAGATGATGTGGGTCAATTTTTTATTAGGAAAACTTGGTATATCTTGTTCTGAGCCTATGGTGACGCATTATGACAATCAGTCTACTATATATATTGTAAACAATCCTGTCTTTCATGAATGGACTAAACATATTGAGGTCGATTATCACTTCATTCGGGATGTTGTTCTGTCAGGAAAGATTGTTACTCCCCACATAATGTCAGAGAATCAGTTGGCTGATATTCTTACCAAGGCTTTTGGGCCTACTTGTTTTTCTTTATGTACCAAGCTGGGAATGTTTGATATATATGCTCCAGCTTGAGGAGTATTAGAATATTATCTTGAGTTGTCAAGATCAGAATATCATGCCTATTATGGTCATAAAATATCATAGCTATTTTGGTCGCATCACTAAAAGGATTCCAGCATCAAACTTACTTTATTTACTTGATTATGATTATTAAACATAATTGTATAGCTACCATATTTGTTTAGATACAATTGTAAAGCTAACATAGTAGCCTTTCTACTTTTGTATATTTATAAAGCTGTATTCATGAAGTTGATAATGAGAAATAGAATATCATTCCTTTCTCTTCTCTCTATTCAACTGCCACAACAGCTGACTTGTGGTATAATCTTGTTAGTAAATATTAACATTATCATAAATCTCCTTATAAGTATATGTTTACTTATTCCACATCCATTTGCCTTAAAAATAGACTATTGATAACAACATATTGGTCATTTATTATACACATTCACATCAAAATTGCAGTCTTACTTGAGGGTGAGTCAATGCACAATGGGTGAGGCTTGGCTAGGCCATGAGAATCTAGGGACCTGGCCCTTACACATGAAGAAACCCAACCAACAACAATTATTTTAAATTCGAATACATTTACATTGAGGTGTGACTGGTCCATATTCAGTAGGATACTGTCTTATTTTGTGTCGCAGCATCTTTAGGAACCACAAGGTGTAATTGCTTGACTAGCAGGTAACCAACTGCTAGAAAACTCCTCATATTGAAAGAAATGGCCAGCCATGATTGTCATAAAAGAGGGCAGAACTGGTTAAGAAGGCGACCAGGTTAAAAGTTCCAATTAGAGTCATGGATTCTAGAAGTATCAAATCCCCTATGCTCCTCCCTCAATTTCTTTTCTCCTTCAAGCTTCCTGCTATCTCTATTACTAAACAGCAAAAACAGAATCCAAACAAGAGATACTTTACTTTTATACTACCAAATCTTCATTTAAAAATTTCTTTTCCTCTTGAAGATGCATTGCACACGTAGCATGGATGCATTGCCTATTGATATCTAGGCTAGGCTATGGCAAGCTGTTGGGCTTATAAGCTCTTGATCCAAGATGGGAAAAGAGAAGAAGAAGCCCAACATAAGTTCTTGATCCAAGACAGGAAATACTGCCAAATCTTCATTTATAGATTTCTTTTCCTCTTGAAGATGCATTGCCCACATAGCATGCATGCATTGCCTATCTGATATCTGGGCTAGGTTAAGGCAAGCTCTTGGGCTCATAAAGCACTTGATCCAAAATGGGAAAAAGAGAAGAAGAAGAAGCCCAACATAAGCTCGTGATCCAAGATGGGAAAAAGAGAAGATGAAGAAGAAGAAGAAGAAGCCCAACATAAGCTCTTGATCCAAGATGGGAAAAAGAGATGACAACAACATGAAGAAGAAGAAGAAAAGAAACCCTTAAGTCAGGCCAATTTTTTCAAAGCCCAAACTGTGCCAGCCAAATGGTTTATTGGCATTGTACAGAACAGAGGCTAGGTTGAGCAGAGTATATGGTTGCCCAGCACAATGTGCATTCCTGGGTGGAATTGGAATCTGAATGCTACCAATGGGAGATGAATGGTCAGTCTTTAAATTTGAGGATAGATACTGCTTATCATGATATTTAAAAACAAAAGATTATGTATTTTGAAGATCTCTTACTTACGCATCAATTGGAAAAAAATGAGCAATGAAAGTAAACCTAGTCTGCTGAGGTACATTGTAGGCCACAAATTGAGAAGCCAAATCATTGGCAATGATCTAGGCATCTGAACCCATCTAGAAACTAAAATCCAACAGATTTTGGAATCATTCATTATTTAGACTACATGTCAAATTACAAGAAATTGCATTGTGCTTGTAAAATTGTCTATCATCAGTGTACTTGGTGCATAAGAATTTTCCAAAACATTCTGCTATGTGGTTCTAAGATTTTAGATGCTGTAGCCCAAAAAGCTTAGCTCAGCTGGAGTCCTGGATATGAATCTGGGTGGTGGCATCCTAACCATATATCTCAAAAAATATATCAATCATGTTTAAAGTGTGACATTTCAATATAAATGTTTGACATTGATTTTATATAAAGCATCGATTCTACTGTACTGATAAACATGATGGTGTTTTATCAGCAATACTACTGTACTGACAAAAGAAATGAAAGAAAAGTATTAATCTGCCAGGCACACCTGTAGCATCCAAAGCACGGATTGCTTCACAAAATGCATTTGCTCTCTCACGGCGGCGCATAACATCATTTCCAGGAGATGGCATGCCTGTAAGCCGAAAAATCTTTGACAAAAGATGTAAAAAATGTCAAAGAAACAAATGACAAGACCATTTTAATATACAAAGATATTTTATTTTATTTTGAGTAGCAAGGATATATTCTTGTAGCCTATCAGTTGTATGCGGTACTGCCACCACTAATGCATGAATAACAGAAATAGTAGCTTCATGTGATCCATCTTCAAGAAAAGCATCCATCTGTATGCGTATCTTGTCAACAATCTAACAAATAAGAAGTTTGGTTAGCACACATTAGGAGATATTAAATATTAAGGTAGTATTTCAAAGCAACTTGCTTGGTACCATGTCGTTTTTGAAATGCTGGGCAACAGCTCCAAATGCATCAATACTCGCATATTTTACATTTAAATTTTGATCAGAACCGAGAGTGACAAGTGCAGGCAATACATGAGTTGAAGCAACTTTAGTATCAATATAAGGTACCTATTGGTTGAACAACATAGTTGTGAGAACATAAGATAATTCATTTAGAACAAACAGTTTGGTTTAATTGGTGTAACGGCAAACATACAAGGACTTTCAACAAAGCTGCAGCATTGGTCTTCATGTTCACATTGGAACTCACGACCATTTCCCATAAAATATTAAAAATGATTCCATGATGCTCCTCAAATGTACTGCATTAAAATTGTTTTCAGTTTGATCCAGCAATAATATTGATCACTTAAAAAGAATGGCAACAATCTTCTATGATGCTGGGTATTTCAAAAAGATACCAACCAAAGGAAGCGAACAGCATCAATGAGCTCGCTAGTGCGATACATAGACCAAGAACCTTCGCTCATTGTGTTCTGCACTAGTAGTTTTCGCAAGTATTCTGATAGTTGTTCATGACCGGCAGGAGCACCCAGAATACCTGACAGTAACAATGGAAGTACACACATGATAGCAAGTCTCTCTGCCATGGCAGTTTTTGGTCGTAAGCCTGTAATCAACCAAGATGAATGAATTTTTTTGATAATGAAATAGTGATAGAATCTCTAAAAGATTGTTGTTGATACCTTTGATTCTAGATTGGATGGCAGAAGGGAAAAATGACAAGTCAGCACTATCACTGTCCCCAACAGCTACCAAAAAAACTGGCAACATTATGTGCACAAGATAATGTTCCCCAAACCGTTCAGAAACATCCAAAAGGTACTGCACGTATAACACCAAAATAAGAAATGGACCATAAGTAAATTCACTCATAGAGAAATTTGGATGAATATTGAGTGCACTAGCATGAATGAGCATTTAATATACACATTTACCTTTGTGATTCGAGTTCTTAGATTGTCTTCCTTACTAGGTAAGAGGCAAGCAAGTTGGATCAAATCAGGAAGACAGTCGATGTGCATCCAATCAAATGCAGGCCAATCCACATGACCCCTACCCAAGCAAAGTTAAAACGTATGTTTGTTAAGAGTTCAAAAATCAGATAAAACCGAAAGAAAGAGATACACCATACCATTCAATAACAATATGTTCCAAAGCTTGGAAGAAACTAAGACACCTCAGGTGATGAAAGGAACTCACCCTGCATATAAGTGAAGCAAGGAAGCAGAGAAAAAGGATTTTCCATTCTCTGAACTTGTAAGAGACTCAATTGCAGAAGTAAAAGGACACGTTGCAATAGCTTGCTCATGAACAAATGGAAGCAATTCCATCAACATCCGCAGTAGCACATCAATATTCCAGCGCCCTCGTTCTCCTAGAACACGAAGATGAGAATCTACAGAACCTTCAACCCCCGAAAGAGGTGGACAACGCTGAAATTATTGTAAAGACATATCAGCAAGCAATTCCGAAACAAGTCAGTGCTCAAAGGGTGGGAAAATGTTACATAAACAGCACATGTACCTGAGCAGAACCTAAGATGTGGGAAAGAAGGACTCGTAGGATATGGTCCAATTTACCTCCCCATTTTATTACTGCAGGAACAAGTTCTTTAAGTGTAGTATCAACCACCACTCCTGAAGGATCGCAGGCCAACTGGAACATCAGCTCCTCAACCTATTAAACAAACAGATCCATCTCAGATTGACCTTTCAAATAGAATTGTTATATTTTTTATCAGGAAGTAAGCCTCCACGCCATCATGAAGCCATGTGTTCCAGCCTGTTATATAGCTTACATTGCAGCCAAATCTGTGAAGTCAATTTTCTGCTCCATGATTGCCTCTGAGCATTAGTGAGGCTGACCTTAAAATATTTGTCCATGTTTGGGAAGAGTGGGAGCAGCAATGCCAGGTTATGAGCCGCAGCCTCTCGCACAATTGTGGCAGAATCTTCAATTAGTTGTTGCACAATGGATAGAATGAGAGAATCACGAATCTCAAGCCGAACGAATTCTGCCAGCTCTCCACATGATTGGGCAACTAGCAGCCGACGCTCTTCATATGTATGATTTATCTGCAGATATACTCACATTATGTAATGGTGCTCAAACAATAATATATTAGGCAAATAGACTAAACAGTGTAAACAAACAATATAAGCACCTGTTCCCAGCACTGGGGAAGAAGCTCTGTTTCAGTTCTCATCTCTCCCACATTCTTAGCTAGGCTTACACAGGCCTGCAAAAAAGAAAAGAAGAAAAAAATAAAGTGAGCAATAATGAGCCACTCCACTACTTCTGATTCATGGCTCAGCAATATAAAATGCAGAAGGCATTATGGCCTGCCCATAATTTGGACAGCTTTATAAGGACCTTACATCCATTATAATTCGTCTCTGCTGTTCATCTGGTCGTTTAATTAGATTAAACAACGTGTGAGTTAGAGAATCTCTCACACTGCTATCTGGATGACGTTCAATTGCACACATGATGAGTGGAAGAAGCTCCTGAAGCCACATGTCATCTTGTTAATAGAAAATTAATGTCTTACAAGAAGAACAGAGACAAGAGAAGGGACATGCAGATAAAACCTCACGATGGTTGATCAGAACATAAGGTACAATCTTTGGCAAAGCATCTGAAAGTATCTGGATGGTCTCCAAAGCCTGTCTCAATTAATAACATTTTTATTTAAATTGATCCCATATATGTAGTATATAGTATATGTGGAAAAAGAAGATGCTGATCCAGGGTCTTACCATCTTATCAGAAGTTATTACCCTCTTAGGACTCTCTGACTTTTGAACAAACCCTCTATCTTCAGCTGGTGAATCGGAAATGTGATTGTGGAGATTCTGTTGACTTTCAGGAAGCAAATTACCATTACAAGAAATTGTCAAGGAATCAGAAATTGTATCATTAGATTTAGTTCCATCTTCATGCGTACTTCTGTCATCTTCAGAAGTATGTTCAGCATTCTCAACATATGATCTAGATACCGACTCAATGGGATTAGACAATAAGGCTGCTTCATTAGCCTCAACAACTTTTTCTTCTGGCTGTGTATCCCCGCTCTCTGAGTTTCCTGTGGATGTCTTTAAGTTTTCTATTTCACTATGCGAGGATTTCATTTCTTCCTTAGATTTATCAATAGAAAGAGATTGTGTGCTTTCACTTTCTCCAGCCCACCCTCTACTAGCTCGGGCCCCTTCTATGTGCATCTTTAGTGCAGTGATCTCAGCTCTGCAGTCATTGAGTTCCTTTCTCTGAAGATCCAGAGACTGCTTCAGACCTTGAACCTTTGAAGTAAGGCAATGTATAAGTTTTTCACGTATTCATGTAATTAGTTTGACAGATAAGTATATAACAATTAATTAGCAAGAAATACCAGAGTTTCTCTGTCCTTCAAATCCTTTTGGGCAGCTTCCAAGGACTTCGTTAGAACTACCATTTGGCCATCAGCGAATTCCTTGTTTCTAAGCAAGGAGGTTTTTTCATTATTAAGCCTCTCATTTTCTTTCAATAGTGATTCATTTTCTCGAAGAATAGACATCTTCTCCTGCAGAAAACAGCCATTTGCAAAAAATAAATATAAGTTATGGCATTTCTTCATTTATGCATGTCATCCATATATGCCATAAAGCTTATATATAGTTACTTGAAACAAATAACAAGAATCTTGCAACAGTCAAGAATTTTTTCCCTCCACCAGTAGTGGGTAGATAAGGATCAACAAAATTGACTCTAAAAAATACATGATAAAAACTTGTAAATTGCATTAAAATAATGACCTTATGTAGACTGCCTCAAGGTTTTCAGTACTACCCGTACCAATTCCTAAGTAGTTCAGTGTTGGTAGGGTCTAATTCTTGGTACCAATACTCAATACAAAGGGGCATACCAAGTATTGATTCCCTATCAGTACCAATTCTCTACCACTATAACTCAGTATGCCTGGTACAGTCTGCTGCTAAAAGCCATGGACTATCTAAAAACTTGTTGTGTATCAGAAATGAGAGAACGATTAACAATGTGAAACTATGAGAGACTTCAGGTAAAACTTTGTTCATTTATTCATCCTTAAAATGGAAGAGGTATCCATTATTTGAACATAAAAGCCATACAGAATAGACTGTTATTAAAGATGCCGGTAACTTACCTAACCTAGAAGCAACAATGCAAGTGGATTTGGATCCACATGAGCCAGAGCATATATTTTGAGAAAAATTAAGGAAGTACTTAGGAAGCAAGTACCGAACTAAAGTTTCCACACAGGTTTCAAAGCAAATCTAACTAGAAGTGACCGGCTACTACAGGTTCACCTAGATGACCATAGATGTTGAAATGTTTTATTTACTATAAAGAGAAATGCTGCTAACATGGCACAATAACTTGCCCATGCAATGGACAAAAAATCCACCAAAATTGATCTAGATCCATTCCATGTCAATATTGGCCTTTACTTTTAATCAAAACCTAAAGAGAGGTAGAGGCTTTTTAGTTTCTTAGGCTTTAGGAAAGTATAGTTCACAAGAAGGGAATCTTGTAGTTTTCTGTTAACATGTTTAGTAAGATGCCAAATCAGGATTTAGGTATAACAAGAATCTCATAAAACTTAAAAATTGGACTTTTATGAAATATCTAGGACCTGTGTCTTTCTTATGATCTTGAACCCCATCATAGAAACCAAATATTTATGATCCAATCATGTCATCCCATCTTCTTCTTGCGCCCTCTTCATCCTCTCCTTAAAGCATCCATTTTTCCTCATCTTTTCTTCCATCTCCATCCAACCCCTCCTCTCTCACCTCTCCTCTGCCCTTCTTCCCATCCACCTAGCAATAGGAGTGGCAAAACATGACCCGACCCATCAACCCGACCGGCGTTCGACCCGCCATAAATAGGTTTGGATTTGGATTAAATGGGTTCGGGTCGTAAACGGGTCAACTTGTTTAACCCATTTACTAAATAGGTCGGATTTAGGTTTAAATTTTTCAACATGCCCAACCTGTTTAACCTGTTTATAATTTTTATTTAAAATATTTAAGATAAGGGCCTGTAACTTTGTGATAAAATTTAAGCCGTTCATTTGAATTTTAGGCGTGGCTGGTTGGTTAAAAGTTGGAGACCCTGATTCCAATCTCACTCCCTTCCGTCTCCCTAGAATCCCATCTACCCCTCCCTGTGCTCCTCCTTCCCCAAATCCCTTCCTAGCTCCTACCTTCCATCTCTTTGTGGCGCTTTCTCCAATCGCATCGATCGCGCTTTAATCCCATCCCCCGCCCCACGATCCCATCTCTTATATTAGAAGCTGGACTGCCGGAGCCCCTCAGAGAAATGCCGCATCCCTTGAAGCTGAAGGCGCAGGGTGTGGATTCGCCAGAGCCGGAGGGGGGGAGTGAGGTGGTGGTCGCTCGGAGCCGTAGGGTGCAGGTGCGGGCTTCGCCAGGGCCGAGGGGGAAGGGGGGGGTGGTGGTCGCGTGGACCCGCAAGAGGCGCTCCACCACCAACCATGAACCAATTTTTTTCCTTCTCGTCCCTTCCTCCTATCCTCAATGATCCGCAGCCACCTCGTGAGGCCCCGCTCGCACCCCGCCATCATCCACACCGCCGATCTGACGATAGCTTACGGCGACACTGACGCGAAGATGAAGCAGCAGGCAACCGCGTTCTGGCAAGAGCCCTTCGCCGACAAGATCCACCGCTACCATGGTGCCATCCTCAATCTCTCCATCCCCTTCCTCCTCGTCTCCTTTGTTCTCTTCCTCATGCTCCGATCTCCTCTGTCTGTGCCTCCGCCTCCTCCAAAGGCCCACCGCACCATCAACGCCTCATGGGCGATCGAGTCGAGAGCATCGGACGAAGGGGTAGTCGGGCCAAGACCGCGGCAATGTAGGCGAGGGCAAAGGGGGGTCAGGCAAAGGGGCGAGCACGTGGCGTCGCTGGTAAGGGCAGAGGGGTGGCCGCGGTCGGGCCGAGAGTGTGGCGAGCCACTAAGATCGGAGTCAGCTGAGAACTAAGAAGTAGATTTTTTTTATTTTTTTAAACGGACCACAAAGGCACAAACAATTTTTTTTTTTTTTTTAACTAGGTTATACGGGTAAAACGGATTTTTTTTAACTAGATTATTAAACGGGTTAAACAAGTCGGATCAGATGACCTATGTATTAAATGGATCAGGTTTAAGTTTCAATATCTGACCTATTTAATAAATAGATCAGGTTCAGGTTTGGACATTTTTGACCCGACCCGCATTTGACTCGACCCATTTATGACCCAACCCGAGCCGATTGCCACCCCTACCTAGCAGTCTGGCACCCTTACTCTTCTGCCCTCCATCTTCTACCTCTCCTATGAAATTCAGATTGAGTTAGAACTGAAATCTTTTCTGAAATCTAATATATAAAAGGAGCTAAATAATTACCTTCTTGTTTAGATTAAAAAAGGCCAGAATCAGATCTGAAGCAAATTTATATTTTGTAGCCCCAAATGTAGATATGATGTGGCTAGAAATGCATTGACATAAGGAATTCAATTAGCCTAGCCGGCATACCTAGAAGGATTCTCATTCATGTCTTAAAGAACAGCACAATATTTTTTAGTTGGGCTGTGGGGCTAATTTAGTCTAGTTGCGAAGCTAATGGTTAAGTCACTGAAGCAAGGATTCTCAAATTTCTGCCCTAATAGTAAGTAAATGAAGCAAGGATTCTCAGATTCCTGGCATGGGGTGCACAGAATCTAATGATGATGTTTTCCATCAAATATTTGTTATAATATTACTAAATTTGTTCAGCATGCAGAATAAAGTGAATCAAATCCAACCAAATCTGAAACCTTTTAATAGATGTTATATTTTATGAAGATCATCCTCCATGAGGTAATGTGGAAATCCATGACATGTAAAAATTGAATTACATATAGGATAGGTTTAGCAATGTGGGGCTTTATTATTTGATGTATGGATGCTAAATAAATAATTGGATTATTTAATATTGTTTTTTATTAAATTTCAAAGATTTTTTTTTTTACTTTTTATTATCTTTATGAGCTATGACATCATGTATCAATGTTTTGACTTCTGGTTGAATGGTGGACCAATGATCCAGCCACTAAAACAGGTTGTCAGGGACAGGTTTCAGAACATCTTTTGGTATGCTCTAGAAGCAAGTAGCATCATGTTTTAAGCCAAAAAATATATGATAGTTTGCTGATGCAACAAATAAGAGATCATAAGTAATGGTAGGTCCTCATGCATGACAACCCAACAATTGGATATAACAAAAAGAATGCTAGCAATTTTGAGAAAATTATAAATCACTCAAAGAAAATTCCAACTTGCAAGGCTCAGAATATGCTCAAGGCATACCTCAGCAGCCTCTGAGGTAGAAGAAAGGTATTGATAATAGTAACGGCGCAAAGCATCAGATACACAAGCTGAACTGTTTGGCCAGACGTCAAGGTTTTGATCAGTAACCTGCAGTGTAACACGGTCAGATGAATGCTGCACTGGTATTTTATGCAAATCGAAGAAAGAAAGAGGAGAAATAAATAGATCCAGGTAAAATCCCTTGCACTGAAGAATTTCTGTTAAAATTCTGCATCACCACAAATTTAGTTTGAAATGCCAAAACATATGCATTGCTAAAAACTTAAAAATCTTGGTCGAACACAAAAAAATGCAAAAATGTTGATTGCCTCTGTACTCTCATGAACAATAACTGCAGTAACTTCGTACAAGTTCATGAAAATTGAAGACAAACCACCAGTTTTGTGCATAATTTAATAAATATCCAAACTTTTGGTGAACTATATTGTCATTTAACTTGAGGAGCAAGTGCCATAGTGTCACAATAATGCACCGAATCAAGATTTGCCATCTCAATACTGGACCCTATATTATTACCACTCTATTACTGTATCAGTACGCCCGATACAAAGGCCAGTTTGGAGTACCAACACTTGGTACACCCCCTGTACTACATACCAATTTAATACCAATATGGTACAGTTATTATGCACAGTACGACCATTCAGTGAATCCTGTATGCATAACTATTGGTTTACAAAAACCCAACATAACCACATAACAGTGAATAAAGCATGCATCCCTGATGCCTCCTGAAAATTCATGGTGGATCAAAGGCCAAGAGTCCACCCAGTTAAGCTGAAAGCATGTATCATACATGTTCACGAAAAATTGTTCAATAGCATAATAGAAAACAAATAGGTGGCTGCAAATCAACTAGTGCTTTTCTCCATTGATGACAAGATGAGTGATTGCGCCTATATAGCAGTATTCTATTCATAATGGAGAAAGACAGGAATTGTAGAAATTATGCTCAAATTAGATATAAAGCACCAAATGCAAACTCCATCGTGGTATGATCATCACACAAATACTTGGCTTTGGTGTTGATCTAAAAGACAAAATAGTGCTTCTTGCTCAAATGAGTTAAAATGACAAGAATCATGTAACAGCCAGCTGTAGAATATAAATCAGTAAGTTCACCAGTCCACTTGACCTAAATGATAGAGAAGAGCACTAAGAAATAGGGGCCTTAGCACAAGTTGCATACAAAATGTCAAAACTAGGAATTGTTAGGCTGCCGACCAGCTGATGACATTGAATACATTGTTCCATAGCTTTGCAGTTATCAGGGTGAAGCTTAAGATGAAGCTCCATCAATACATCATCAGTGTTTCTATGAAAATGACACACAAGATAGATCATGTTGAAGTGTATTGCAGCAAAAAGATGTGACCTAGGGAAAGGAAAAAACTTGAGTCCCATAGTCAGTGAATCAGTCATGAAAATATTGCCAAACCCTACATTCTGCATAAAGAAGAAAGAGTTCTCACTGCAAAACATTAATAACCAAAATAATAATAATAATAATAACAACAACAACAACAATGACCACCTTTGAGTTGCTTGATTCTGCTCTCACTCGTGACTTGGGAGCATGAAGTTGTCAATTCTTTTTGCATCATAATAATCACCCACCTTATCTATTTAAGCTCTTTCTATCTCTTTAAAGTCATCCACCCATTCGCTACTTTTCCATGCCAATCAAAGTCATCAAATAAGTTCTCTCTTTTAGAATTATAGCTGTCAAATTGAACCCTCTTCTCCGTTTAATGCAACTCAAACTCATTAACCCTGATATCCTTCCTTTCATATGGAGCGGCAAATATTCATCAATTCCCCATTACTATCATGCAAAAATGGTGGAAAACATGGCAATCTATCATTTAATTTTGAGAGGCACATGGCCTACCTAATTTCAATGAAAATAGATACCTATGTTTTGGATGGACCAATAAAAGGTCAATTTGCCATCCAGTGATAGGAAACAAAATGATACTACAATCTGAAATGAAGATCCATGCCTACTTTTGCTGCAAAACTGCAAGCCCATACAAAGACCCAGTACAATCAGTCCCGTCTGGAACTTGTGCTTATTAATCTAGAGAAAAAATTGTAATAAATCAGTTGTAGAGGTCGTAGAACAGATAGAGGGTGGTAACACACTCATAGAAGCTAATTTTTCCTCAAAAACTTGGATCAATCAATGAAGGATGGTTTTGTATTTGACTTACTCAACATTATATTGCCTGTTGAAAATTATATGGCTTCAGCAGCAGATGTTATCCCTACATTTTCTAAGGATTGGAGTGATGAATCGGATGCATCATGGTCATAGAAACTCGTGTTGACATGTGCACTTGTAGGTTGATACTTGGATCAATGCTTGATCAAAGATGCAGAAGACATTATTCAAAAGAATCTTCTAAGCAAAATATCAGTATAAAGGGTATGAGGAATACTACAATGACAGAAAAAAAAAAAAAGAAGAAAAGGAATGAGAATTATTGAAAAAGAATAAATGAAAAGGAAATGCTATGAGGATATCTGGGTTGACAAGTAGACCTACAAATTAATTTTATCTTGCATGGTATGTCATCTGCTATGGTGTATTTCACTCCTTTTGTTTTGACTACTGGTGTATTTCATATTTCTGCTTGTGGATCTAGCATTTTGATGCTATGCAGCAAATATTTTCTACTTTTTTTTCTGAATGGAAGCCATCAAAGCTTTGCCTGCGAAACTTTCATACATGCATTTCATATATTCAGTAACATATTTGTTTAGGCAACAAAAATGTACCTTGTATTGACTATTACTTCTCAATCCATTATCAAAAGTTTTGGTTAGTTGATATATCTATGTGTGTATATATAAAGTGTGTAACATATGAGATTAATAGCCATATAAGAAGATAAATCCTTTGCAATGAAGCATGTGAAACAGGATATTTAACATATTCCTTATTTTCTCAGTGTAACATTTTTTCCATAAAATTGACTCACGATGGAACTCATGTTAGCATACGCTTTTAGTTGAGCTTATCTTACACATATGTCAAACAATAATTAAACAATCATGAATAAAAACTACCAACCTCCTCAATAAATGTCATGGCAGTAAGACGGTACCCAGCAAAAAGCAGGTACTCCTTCACAGCACAATTTAGATCTCCTTGTTCGGTGTCTTTTAGTGGGCCTAAAGAAGACAAAGTGATCTCTCTCTTATCCTGTTGGTTTTTAGGATCATCAGCTACAAAGACATCTGAATGTGGTCCTGCAACCAAAAAAGAAGTTTGGCATCAATCTAGTGTTGCAAAGGAAATAAATTTGTTCAAGCAAAAGTCACAGGAATGCTTCAGAACGTAATTGATTGGTTATAATAGATCTTGGCCATACATAACACTAACTTAGGACACATTTCCCCCACCACCATAATTTTATGCACTTCTGTCACCTCATCAACTAAAATTGGCCAAAAAGAATCTATATTATAAAAGCATAAGTGATACAACCATGAAAGCAAAAGCTGTGTTTTGAGAGAGAAAGTAAACTTCTCACTTTAAAGGTGCACCATTTAAAGATATTGGTATTGTTTTCCAATTGGAATGAAATATATAAGAATGTCTGCCGCATATAAATTTATGTGAGAGAAACATAACATTAGCATGAGAAGTGCCTTCTCCCATCCCACCATCTCTTTCATGATAACATCTCACGATCATAGTTTACTTGATTTTTGATAGTTTGCATGAAACAGTGGTGTACCATTGCTTTCATCGGGATGGAACTCCCTCTGTTTTTGCAACTCTGTTTTCAGTCTTGACAAATCTTCTTGGGCTAAACGAAGCTCATATTCACTGATTGCCAATTTTTCTTCTACAGCTACTTTCTCTTCTAGCAAACTTTGTGGATCTGCAACTGGAACAGGGTAGACAAATATCAATGATCAAAGTTCTTTACATCTGTCAAGAACCCAGAATTTTTCATAAAACAACTTTCACTACAAACAATTGAAAAAACATGTAGCTTATATTTAAAAAATCATGAAAAGAAAAACAACGATGTGGCAATGTGCTTCTACTAGGTTTATAAAATTGTAATTTAACCATACTATATGTATTATCTAAAATAACATTGTAACACAATTTATCAAATAGCCAATGTGGTCCTCAGATGTGGACTTAGCCTCTCAACCAAGTGGTTGCCTAGCCATCAAGGTACCTTCCTTGGCAATGGACTTGGTACACTGCTGATCTTGATTCAACTTTTTCATCAATAATATCAGATTTTTGTACTGTTTAATAACTTAGCATTCCAGCATGCTCTAAGATTTACATGGTGAGTGCGTCTAACATCTACAAAAAGGTTTCGTCTAGATCTTGTCCTTCCTCTTCTTGAACCTTTTTCCTCGCATATGCACTCCTTCCCTTGTGCATGTAGTTTAGGGTCCCATGAATCTTTATGTTGAGAACTAACTAATTTTTAATAATTTTTTCATAAATTTGTAGCTAGAACTTTAGGGGACCATAATTTTAAATCTAGAATTCTGTTTGAGACAGAACTTTTTGAAATATGTAGGAGACCATTCCCAAGATATTGGAGATGAACTAATGAAATTCTCTCACTCTTTTGTCCCACTTTTATTTCTTGCATAATGAAAACCGCACTTAAATCTATCCTATCCACGTTTGAGGACTGTTTCTATGATCATGGAGTCAATCAAGTATTGATGTCTATCTTATTCTCTTGTTTCCTGAGATAACATAAATTGGATCAACATTTTTTTGTAGTTTCCATTATCAAGGTTCAATCTAAATTAATCATCATAAAATCATTTGATGTCTATCAAAAAAAGCGTCAATCTATATCATCTTCAACGAGTTCTTGGAAATAGTCTTATGCGAGATTTCTGGCTTAGAGAATCAGGAGAAAGATCTCGATGAATTTTAAGCAGTTTTTGAATTAGAGTATATGTTTAGACGATGATCTCAGAGCTCTTGATATGACTATTCAGAGAAGCCTAGACTTCTGCAAGAAAAGTAAATATAATGAAGACAAACAGATTAGAACAAATATCCACATATAACAAACGCAAGAGAAAAATTGTGACAATAAATACCACAAGATCTACCGTGAATGATATGAGAACAAATTTAGAGATCCAATGTGTGGAGAATTGTGCGATTTCTTTGCAATGGTAAGCACCCAAAAAAAAAAAAAAAGATTCATGGATAAACATTGGGGAAAAATAAGTAATGTCCAGTGATCATGTTCAATTCCTCTAAATTGGCGATCCAGTGTCAACCAGCTCAATCTTTGGGGGAAAAGAATAAAGAAAAGACAACTGATTCAAGCTGCCAATCATAACTAAAAATTTCTGAAACAGATCAAGATCCAGAAATTGTATCAAGAAGCAGAGACGAAAATGACTCAACACAGCGGCAAGAAAAGCGAAGCAAGATTCAACCCTGGATACATCGGCAAAAGGAGCGATTGGCATACGGGGAGGAGACCAAGAGACGGAGATCTAGGAGGGGGAGGAGGAGGAAGAAGAGGAGGATAATGATACCTCGGAGGGCGTTGAAGCGGGCGATCTGGTCGGGGGGGAAGTGAGCGGGGTTGGAGAAGAACTCGCGGAGGCGGATGGCCTGGTCGTGGCGGCCGTCCTCGAGAAGCTCGTGGAGGAGCTCGAACGCGGTGAGCAGATACTTCTCCTGCAGCAGGAAATTCACCACGCAGTTGCACAGCGACGACTGTTCCACGTCCATCGCCCGCGACGACGGATCCATCATCGCAACAACTGATGACGATGCCCTTCTTCTTTCTCCTCCTCCTCCTCTCCTCTCTCCGTCCTTGTGGTGTGGTCGGTTGATGAATTGATGATTTGATCCTTCCTAGCTAATTAAGAGGGGAGGCCGCGGATCTTGATGCGATCCCCAGCACCTGGAAGGCGTTCTTGGTGTGTCTCCTTCCTCCCACCCAAGCTACACCTGATCTGGTTGGACGAGAGATTTGGAGGGTTTAGTCCATGTCCCACGGGGGACTTTTCTTGTGGATGGGTCGGTGGTGCCCCTCCCTGGGCAGACGTGGAACAACGAGAAATTATGTGATGGACCTGGTCCTGTGGACCGGTCTCCGTTTTGTGACACGTTTACGGTGGATGATGCATGAATCATGAAAAGTTTAGATACAAGGGTGGCGAGTGACTGTTGGGTTGGTCCACCGATCCGGGTCTAATTTCTCCTGCAACAACCATGTTATTTTTCATTTTGCTTCTTGCTGAAGTGTGCGGTACTTTTTAAGTACCGCAGAGCATCCCGTTCCCTAACGATTACCGACCTGCTCTTTTACACGCGAGAGGGAAAATCCTTTGGAAAGAGGATCCTGCAAAGCAATAAAACGCTGGAGACCCTTTTAAGATCCGATAACTTTGGTGCTCCTTCTTCGGATAATTTATTTATAATTTTTTAAAAATAAATATTTTTATATAATATTTTATTTATATAAAAAATAATTTATTTATATATTTTTATATATTGAAAAATGACTTCAAAATTTATTCCCTATATTCTTTTATATTGCTTCTTTATTGAATAAAGTGTTAAGATTTATCTATATTTTCTATGATATCCTATATTATATAAATAAATGAATATATATATATATATTAAAATTTATATTATATTATGTAATTCAATATATCATAATACATAATATAAATAATATAATTTATATTATTATATTATATTATATTATATTATATATCATATAATATATTGGATAATGTTATTATATATTATATTAAAATGATCAATTATCTTATAATAATATATTATATTATAATAATATAATATGTTATTACAAAAATATATTATATATATGTTATATTATTATATATATTATATGATTGTTATATTATTATTATATGGATATCGGTATTATTATAGGAGGATGGCATTTTTAATCCTACATCGGTTGTGAGTCAAGAGAAAATATAATTTATATGGATTGGAATCTTCTTTCGCACGTAAGACATCTTTTAAACGACAAAACCATAAGGCCCCATGCCATAAGTCAAAGGTCGAAGCATAGGCATCTTTAGTCCCACATCAGTTGTGAGTTAAGATAGAATATGACTTATATGAATTGAAATCTTTTCTCCCGTATAAAGATAAAAAAACTTATTTTCTTAATTGATGAGAAAATGACTCACTCATCCTATAAATGGATAAAACTTTTCTCTTATTTTATGGATAAATGCTATCCATGAAAAAATAACCTATCCATTTAAAGAAGATAAGTTAATCAATAAAAAAGTTGATTAACCTTCTCATGATAGTTACCCGCTAAAGAATGAATGGTTTAGATAAGCAAAAAAATCATATGAAGCAGGCACTATGAAATATTATATGGGGCTACGTTTCTCTCGATACTAATCTTATATATAATTTACCACATAAAAGCACATCCATAAAAAAACACATTCTGAAAAATTATGTATTAAATTATTTAAATATATATATTAAATTTATTATTAATTATGCATCGAAGAAGCTTACAGTATGTATCAAAAAGTCAATTAATGTGTATCACAATATTATGTAATATGTAATGATAAATATAATATTCTAGAAACTATATATCGATTTATTTGGAGGTATATATTAGATTGCTAAATGAATAATTAATGAATAATTCATTAATATGTTTCTTATAATCTCGTACTATATATTGATAAACTCCATGTTCTAAAAACTTTGTATCAATTTACTTGAAAGTATGTATCGGATCACTACTAGGTATGTACTAAAGAAACTTACAGTATATATCAGAAAATCGATGAATGTATATCACTATATCATGTAGTATGCATCAATAAAATAATGCTATAAAACTATCAATTTATTTGAAGATATATATTAGGCTGTTAGATGATTAATTTATTAGTATGTATTGTCTGACCATGTATATTGGTGAACTCCATATTCTAAAAAATATATATTGATTTATTCGAAGGTATGTATTGACTTATTTGATGATTAATTTAATATTATGACTATATAGTATATACCAATAAAAAGTATATTATGAAAATGAGAAAGAAAGAGTACACTATAGTTTTTTTTTTTAAATTTTTTTTTGAAAGTAACAGTTTTGTTAGGACAAAAAATCTTTGACTTTTATGTTTTTCCTTTATGATTGATATTAAAAAAAATATAATAAAATATAAAGTCCGTTCTATATAATATTATATAGTGCCCATCCCATATAATTTTTGTTCCTTAGAAACTGTAAAATCTAACCCCTAGTCTCATTGAAAAAATAAATATATTAGTTCACATTTAGTTCAAAGGCTTAAGGGATCATCATAGTTCATCTAGTTGGAACTTGATATATTTTTTAATATTTTTTTGATATATTTTGGTATGGTAATTAAAAATTTTTATATATAGATATATTGTACCTTATGTAGTTGTATTTTTAAAGCCCATGATTGTGATATAATCTAAATTTATCATAATAATGTTTTTTTGGTAAATATTATGATAATATCTTGCAAGTTAAGTGTGATTTAACTATTTGCAATATTAACATATTATGTTTCTTTTGATTTTTAGCTTTATGTGCATTAACTAGCCATAGCTTAAATGGATTGGTTGATAGATGAATGGAACGTTTATTTATTTATTTAAAAAATAAATAGATTGATAATCTTTATTTTCAAACCTATTTATAAGTGGTATGATGGAATTTTTTCTCTCTTTCTCTACATGGACAACTAGAGTCCGGACTAACGCAGCTGCAACCATTCTAAATTCAATGTGGGTCTTCTCTCTCTCTCTCTCTCTCTCTCTCTCTCTCTCTCTCTATATATATATATATATATATATATATATATAAAACTCTAATTAGAAAGATTGATATGATGATTTTCTGGTTTTGACTGCAGGTAAAATTACGAGACAGCTTAAATAAACAATGCAATCATCTCACATGCATAACCCTATCACTTATGTAACATGGACTTTTGCTAAAACCGATTTAAGTGCTAATCCTTCCCAACTTAACATGATATTAAAGATGCATGCACCATAAATCGAGTTATTGCTAAGATATCCAAGTTTGTCTAACTTTCCATTGAATGGACGCATGTTTGGAGTTTTCTGAAATGATGTTTAAGTTTGCGAGAACGGAGGAGGGTGAAAAAAATAATATTATAATGTGTGTATAAAGAGATATCCACAGGTGAAATTCTCTCGACGTATACATGATCATAGAAATTACATGGAAAGGTAATTTTTTCAATAAAATCCAATTCTCCGTTTGTTTATCTCAACATACAACTGGCAAATTTATAAACTTTATTTCCAAATATTTTGACAGCCTCAGGAATGTTATAGTTTTTCATCATTTTACTTGCAATAATACACCTTGATACCAGGAGTCACGTGGAAAAGGACTGCCATGCGGCCCATACCTGCTTTCTCTGCTTTGATAGAATCATCCCCGTGATCAATCCTAGTCAAAAGCAATCCAATCCAACCCGATCTCAAAATTGAAATGGATTGAGTTAGGCTGGGTTGGAGCTGTTGGATGCAGTCTAATTAGATCAGTATGCAAGTTTTTTTTGACAATGTGTCAACTTTTTTTTTATGTAATATATGCCCTCCACTTTTATCAAAAAAAAAAAAATTATTCCGACGATTTAGGATAATTATACGATCTTATTTGACGTTTTGAAAATAGATACATAATTTTTATTAAATATAAAAATTTAAAATAAAAAAATATTAATATAAAAATATAAAATATTTTAAAATTTAAATAAATTAGATAGTGATGATATTAATAAGATCATTTGTTTATTTAACAAAAAGATGTTAAGTGCTCCTATATAATAAAATTTAAAGGACAAAATATTTATTTATAAAATATTAAATAAAAATTTATAATTATTTTAAAAAATAATTATACTTTATTTAAAAATTTATCATACAAGATTTGCGAGTCTGGATATTTTAGCCTAAAAATCTAAGGTCCACCACATTATTATTAGTAGAACTAGCAGACGGGAGGGGGGAGGGGCGGTATATTCTGTAGTTTTCTATTTATGTGCGAAGAACGGAGGAAAAAAAAAAAAAAAAGCTAGGCAAAAATGTCGGACTCCCTCTGTGCTCTTTTCGTCGAAGCCTCGAAGCCCATCTTCTTGCTTGCTGGTATATGAATACAAACCGATAGACAGATCTCGCTCTTTCGCTTCTTTTTGTTGAAGTCCAGATCTCTCTCCGGTTCGAAATCAACATCGCCATGAACTTAGATCCGTGGATCTCCAAGGTCAAGGAAGGCCAGCATCTCATGGAAAACGAGCTCCAGCTCCTCTGCGAATACGTACGTTCCCTCTCGTTCTCTATCTCTAGGGCATTCTTATTTGAGTTTGGGTGTTTCGTCACTCTTCGAGCTTAGGGTTTGATACGTAGTTATGGCGTCTTTCGCCTCCATGGTGTTTTATCTGTACTTTGTTCTTAAATCTGGACGGCTATTAGGTGGAAATTTAGAAAAATCAATTCCTTTTGAGAAATTTAAAATGGTGATGCAAGTCCTAGATTACAAAAAAGGAAAAAAGAGTTACATATGATTTTGTTGCAGGTTATATTAATTTTCCGTGCTTTAAACGAAACTAATCAGCGAGATTCTTCAAGCTTATGCACTATGCAGTACATCATCCGTTCTTGTGCGGGTATAGAGTAGTGGTTGTGTGATCCTATGTGCCACCTTTTTTTTTTTTCCTCTCTTTTTCTGTGAAATATAATCTATGGTGTGGGAGGCGTCATCTATTGAAGCGTAATTCGAGAAATGGTACCTGAACTGTTAACAATCCATGTGTACCTGGTAACTTGATTATGTAGAAAACGATAATATTAAAGTATGTGGATCTTTGGAGCATGGTGGTATGCCTACATGTATATATCTAGGAGAAAGGCTGCATAAATCACAAACTTCTCTTCTCGATATAAAGCTCGCGTTGGGGACATCTGGGGCCCATCTGTTATGAGGGGAATGGTGGGTTGATACAGTGTTTAGGCCTCTTTTCCCTGCACATGCACGTAGTTTTAGCCTCCTTGTGCATCGAGAACAAAATTCATCACCCTCCTTGCAAGAAGCAAAGCTGGACATACACATACATGCACATGCATAAACAAACACTACTTGGATGCATATGAGATTCTAGAGCTCCTTTGTTCCCCCCAGAAAAAGAAGAGGGATTAAATTGAAGAAAGATCACATTGAGTATTTGTTTTTTTTGTATGGGACATGTTTCGGAACAAGGGGGAGCCTTCAGTATAAAATGGAACGAGCATATACCTTTTTTTTTAATCACTATTCATGCAATGAGTTTATCTAAATATTTTTTTTTTTTTAATCAGGCATCAAGCTAACGCTTTAGAGCATGGTATTCCGTACCGGCCTACACTGACCGGTACATCCCGTATCGTACTAGTAGAGAATCGGAATGGTTCAGACTGATTTTTTAAAAAATAGTTTGAATCAGACCAAACCGGTCAGTTTGGTGCGGTATGGTACAGGCCGATATTAGACGGTTTGGTCCGGTATAGAATGGTACGGCACTGGCACGGGGCGGTTTTCTTTTTTCTCTTTTTTTCTTTTTTATAGCCGTTGGATGGAATTTTTTTGATTTTTTTACTGGTGGTACAAGACGGTATGGTATGGTGTAGTACTATACCGGCCAGCAACCGGCACGGATTGCGATACCGAGTTCGTGAATCTTGCGTTAGAGGGACTACTGCAATAAGCTTTGGCTTCTAGTTCTTTCGGTTTCACCATGTTAGTTGACATTGAACTTCGATCTTCAAAACAGAGTTTGTTATACTTTATTCTAAATTGTAGATTTGTTTTTGTCTTTTGGGCAAGGTTTTCATCTCAGCCAAGATGTTGGTTTGTGACAATATTGGGCACTTTCTGGTACGATATATATAAAAATCTTGCTCCTATTATCTCGGCCAATATAAATAGATAAAATCTGGGATATCAGCTGATATGATAATTCAATCATTTTTCACTTCCTTAAATAATTTTTAACTAATAAATTAAGAAGTTAATGCTTAAGTATAGTTTTTAATCACATATTTATCATCTCAGCTGAAATTTCAATACCTTGTTCCAAAAATATCAGCCGAGATCTTAGGAAATCTTGGTTCTCTCCAAATTTCCCCGCTTCCCATATCAGTTGAGATCTTGGTTCATGTTGGTCTTGGACACGCACTGAGATAACTGATAAATCGAGAATTAAAAACCTTGCCTTTGGGTGGACGAGTCTCATATGTTGTGTAGGAATATAAAAGGAGATCTGATAAGTGGGTTGTTGTTGTTCTAGTCTAGCCCCGGTGAAAATTGAGCAAGGTTGATGTTAGTGGTAAGGAAATAATATGAAAATGTCAGATTAAGAAGTGTTCATGTTAGTTGGATGACAAAAAATTTGTCTTCATAGCTCATGTTTCAGAAAGCAAATTTTCTTGATTGTGAAGCTTTGCGAATATAGATGATGATGCTTATTGCAATCAGTTAACTAAAACAATTTCTTGATTCTGGTTTTCTCTCTGTCATTTTTTTAGAAGGCACCTCAATAGCTAATCCAAATATGTGGCCTTTTAATTTTCTTTTTTTTTTTCAGCTTCTTTTGATTCCTTGATGTTCAAAAGAAGATATATGTAGTGTTCATGTTAATTAATTATTCCTGTATTTTTTTTAATAAATTGAGAAACTCTTGTTTGGAAGTGGGATTATTGAACAAGATATTATCTTTAAGTTACCAGAATATAGCGATTGTACACACTGAGTAACTTCTATCCAACTTTTGTTCCATTCCTGTTCAAGAAAATGGAAGTCCATACTAAGAAATGTGCTCTGGTCATCACTTTGTCACTTCCAAGTTCTAAAAATGCTATTATCTGCATGGTATCATTTTTCCCTTTTAAAATATGTCACTTAAACTAACGTGTCAACTCTGTCATCAGTTTTTAAATCTTTGATACCAGCATATTTTTCGGAACAAAAACCAATATTGTCTATTCATCCCTAACCTGTCTTTCCCAAGTTGGCTGTTTTAGACGTTTCATCGTGCATTGAACTGGAACTATTATTTTTTCTGTTAAACTTTTATATGATACCAGCATATTTTTCGGAACAAAAACCAATATTGTCTATTCATCCCTGACCTGTCTATTCAGGTGAAAGAGATTCTTATTGAGGAATCAAATGTGCAGCCCGTTAATAGCCCTGTTACCATTTGTGGTGACATCCATGGACAGTTTCATGATCTAATGAAACTCTTCCAGACTGGAGGTCATGTTCCTGAGACAAATTACATTTTCATGGTATACTTCTCATGCTTTCCAAACAATTGTAGCATTGATGATAAAACGTACTCCGCATGAAGAAGCTGTATAATGGTCCGATGATTCAGATTCTACCTATGTTACTGCCAGGGTGATTTTGTCGATCGTGGATACAACAGTTTGGAAGTCTTCACAATTCTTTTGCTTCTGAAAGCCAGGTATTCCTGCACAAGAGCAGTGCTTGTAAATGCTCTCTACTTTGGATACCTGCTTTTCTTATTTTTTTTGTCAAGTAGTATTACTGTGCTTTGCTTGCATGGGTGTGAGAAAGAGGAGATCAAAATGTGAAATAGGGAAAGATTTTCCCTTTTCTTTTATTATGTTAAAGTCGGTTTCTTCTTCTTCTTCTTTTTCTTTTCTTTTCTTGAAATATGCCTTCTGGTGAACCTTTCCTTCCCTCCTCTGCAATTAGAGGAGTCTTCCTTGCACAGGACCATCTAGTTACTGGTTTCTGATATCTCTTGATTTTCATCATCTGCCATATATTTTTAGGACTTCTACCTTATATCTTTGCATCTTGTGGATAAGCATGTGGCAGTGTTATCTGGACCTTAGATTCTACTCTCAGATTTCACTTTTCCCCCCTCTATTCTTCCTATTATTTCTGCTATTTTAAGCTACGAACGGCCTAAACTTTCAGTTGACGCTCTTGGGCTCTTGGGACTTTCAGACACTTTTGTCTCATTCACACCTGTTATCAAACGAAGAATATATCATTCTATTCGCAATTGGCATTTCTGGCAAAGAGGCATGTGATCTGACAATATATCAAACTCGATATTGTTAAGTTATTGGGATGAGGGACAGTTATCCTAGTGTTTCACAGATTATTCTATTCCAATCATGCATGCTAGAACTTGATATGTGTGGACTTGTTGCCTTTTTCCAGTAAAATGTTAATTTACCAGAATTATGAGGTTCTTTGATATTTGACATTCCTCACATGTTCGGATTTTTTTTTTGTACAATGACGATTGCATTTAAACCTTAGATTGCTGTTGTTTTTTAGCTGATGATGTATGAAATTGGTGCATGTCTTCTTCATGGTACTGCTTCTGTGAGTTGACGCTATCGCTTGATTGTCTATTTTTATATGCTTTATTATAGTATGGTTGTTGGAAAATATCCCTCCAGCTTGTTCTGATAATAGCTTGTGGCTTATGCTAGATTCTAGTTTCTCATAGATTTTGTTGCCTTATATTACCCCTTTTTTTTTGTTTTGAAGAGAAGTTTATAGTTCCATACTGATACTATTTCTGTACTGTTATCATTTGTTTGCCTGTTTATTCTTGAACTTTACATCATTCGGTTTATCTTTATTACATCTATTTTACAAAGGTTTTTATGATTTGATATTTTTTCTCGGCTGGCCTTTTTTGATTTGCAAAATTTGGCTGACTCCTTTTTTCACGTTCTGGGACTACTCTCAGCCGTTCCCTTTAGCATGTGAAATCATTTTCTAATGTTTCATTGGTTTTCATGTGTATTAGATACCCTGCAAATATTACACTTTTGCGTGGGAATCATGAAAGCAGGCAGTTAACACAGGTATGCTGTTATTTTAAGTGATACAGAATTATGATTGTTAGGTTTGAGTCCATGATATAATTAGTATCCTTATACAAATTGTTTTATGGAGCATTTATACTTTATACCTTCTGTCAAAATTAATGTGTCCATTACTTTAATACCTTAAGCATCTGGTGGAATATTTATTTTGTCACATTGCAGAGTTATGTAGCTTCAATACAGTAGGTTTGCATATTAGGCTTTCTGCTTTTGTAATCAATTAAGAACCAACCTACCTAAGAGCTCGTATGGTTTTGTTTAAATTTATATGTGTTTTTTTCTTGAGGGAAAATTGTTATGTTTAATTTGTTAAAAGTTCATTTTAGCACTAGAGTTCTCAAACAATTTATGGTGAAGTATGTACATGAATCTTATGCTCTTCTGCCTTTGAAGGTTTTAGCATTTGATCTATGGACATGTAATACTATGGTGGCATTCTTTATAATTTTACTTCTTGGAGTTTCTGCCTCCTATTTATTGTGTTACCTTTATACTCAAAAATGATGTTTCTTTGGAGGTTAGACAGCTTGCTCGCTACCTTTCCCAACTTGGTATTTCCTTTATATAAATTCTATCTTAGGATAATTACCCGATCCTCTTATAAGAATAACAAAAGAGCTCCTTAACATGACTTCACAATTGGCTGAATGGTATCAAATTCAACCATCTGGACTCCAGGTTGAATCATCAACCTAATTAGGACCCTTTCATATGGTTATGCTGCATGCATTCCTCAAGCTTGAGTTTATATTCTGCTTTAATTTGGACATGTACGGCTTTGTAATGTGTCTTTTTGCTTTTCATATGTAAGACCTGACCTTTTGAAATTTGTTGCTCTCTTTGTTAAAATTCATTTTAGTTTTCCAAATAGGTTCTGTTTGCTTGTTTGGAAATCTTTGGAAAAGGAAAACAAAATGACAAGTTCAATTTTCTTCTTGCTTCGCTTATCCAGGCCAAATTTGGCAATTACGTTTCTACATTAATCTAGTTTTCCTACCATCCAAACAGCTGGGAAATTCAATTTCCCAACAACTTAAATTTTGTAGGACCTTTTCCTTGTAACCAAACTGACCCTTACAAAGGTGGAACTTACTGAAGTTTCCCACTTCTCTGAAGAGAAGTCTTCAGAAAGAACAACCTGGTAATTTCAATTTTTGGGTTTGCAAAAGCCTAAAATGGAAGGAAATCAATTTGCAAAGAGGTGTTGAACAAGTCAGAATTTTTGCAGTGGTTTCTTCCTGTTTTACTATTTTCTTTTTTTCCATGGTTTCTTATGATCTTATCCAATTTTTCTGTTTCTATCTTGTATTAAGTTAGTACATGACGCTATCCTCATCAATCCCACTGTTTGTTTCTGTTTTTCTTATTGTTCATTTGCCATCGAGAATTTGAGGCTCATTAAGGCTGATTAAAGTAAGAAGAAGGTGTTTGTTTATTTGTACATGACAACTGGTCTTTTCAAGGTGATTGCATGGTTTGGAGGCATGGTGCATGAGTACCAGTTTTTCCCCTCACTCTCTAATTTATGTTTTATACATGATTACACTAATCAATCTCAGTGTTTATATTAATGGTTGATTCAAATTCTCATACTGATGTTATGACATTTTCTCCTTTCTATGTTTCCAATTCAGAAATAAATATAATAATGAGTTTGTTTATGCTCATGAAAAATGCTGTTTCTCTTAGGTCTATGGTTTTTATGATGAATGCCAGCGGAAGTATGGGAATGCCAATGCATGGCGGTATTGCACTGATGTTTTTGACTATCTTACCTTGTCAGCAATTATAGATGGAACTGTAAGTCACTCTCACAAGCACAAGCACATGTCCACATGCATTCTTTATACTTATTCTAATGCCAGTTACGCCAAATACAATATTGTTGTAGGTGCTCTGTGTTCATGGTGGTCTTTCGCCTGATATACGAACAATCGATCAGGTTTTTGATCTCTTATCTTTTTAGTTGAAATTTTATCTTTGGCATTGACATTTTCTAAATCCTCTAGTTTGGGACATAGTGATTTTACATCAATGGGCATGATCTACACTTTGAAGACGAGAATCTTCTGTTATTTTCAGAACTTGTATATCTGTGTACGGTGGGAAGACACAAGCATATCCAGACCAGCATGCACTGACTTAGACCATAAGCCGTGTTTTTTTTATGTGATCAGAATTTTAAATTTGTGATTGTAATTTTTTTTTAAAAAAAAAAAATCAGTTTTAAGAAATTTATTTGCTGTTTTTGTGTGTGCGTGCGCATGCTTTTTTTTTTTTTGCTTTTATGGTTGATCTAGATTATCTAATTTGTAGATAAGTCTATAACGTAACAGCTTAGAAGGGGTAGGTGGCATTTATTAGTTTGAGGGTCATCTTTATTGAATTGGCCATTAGTTAAAACAGAGGAAAGAGGAGAAAGGGAGGAATGAACAGTCTGCCCCTCTCATGTGTCCATTCACACCTTATACCTTATGTTTTACTGGTTCAAAGCAAGAAAATATTATTGTTTGTTTGTTTAGAGACTTATGTGCTCGCTTGTTCTGATCTTCCTTGAATTTCCTCTTTTCTTTTTTCTATTATCCTTTCACCTTTTTTCTTTTAAAGTAGGGCATGTGCTTGAATTTTGGTTCATTTCGGCCGTAAGTATGAAATCAGACCAATTCTATACGCTACTCAACATCGAGCTCCAATGCTGCATGAGGTATATCACCATAAAGTTGGTGGTTGAAACCATTAGACTATTGGTGTTCTATATGTTAGCTACAACACCCTAGTTATTCCTAAACATATTTTACTTATCTAACCTATTCAACTATGCCTTTATCGCATCTTGATGCCTACGGCCTTTGTTGTTGACACCCCACCATCACCCTTTCAGGCCTTGCCCCTCTCTTCCTTCTTTCTCCCCCAGTAGGGAAAGAAGAATAGGAGAGGCAGTAGTGGAGTGTTCGAAAGCAAAAGAAAATAGAAAGAGGTGCTTGGGTGAAGTCATTAGGAGGGAATAGGTGGAGAAAGAGGACACTGAGAACAGGTGATGGGAGAAGAGTGAGGCTTGGTGGAATTGAAGCAGTGAGGTGAGAATCTGAGGACTGTATAGTCAGTGATGGTTTTGCAGCATGGAGAAAAATCCATGAGAGGTTGTGAGTTGCATGTGATGAGGTAACGTATCAACAAATATGTGCATAAGGAGGGGACTCAATGGGCACTAAGGAGTGGGGTCATGTCAGGCAAGAGTTAATGGCGCTGTAGGCTAGCACAGGGCTTTTAGAGCACTCAAGTTTGGGTTCTTTGTGGGTGGGAAGATGCTAGCAAATGGTGGTGATTGGGGTTTGGAGGGGTCTTTATGGTAGGGATGGTTGGTTGGATTGTTGGGGTGAGTTAACATGCACACGCACACGTGCGTGTATGTGTACACACATTGTAATCTATTTATGTACCTACTAGAGTCACATACATTCCATATGCATGGGCTGTTTTTCTTTTTCTTCTTAATTTTGTTATGGGATTAGGGTCTGCATGTTATGCACAGACTCATAGTTATAGAGTAGAGCTATTGTGTATCTGTGATCGTGTGGGCACCCACATAATAGTGCCTCAAGATCAGGCCTCAATGGATGATATAGGGCCCAGCATCGATCATTCAAGCCATTGGATGTGATCTACTATTTTTAAACTTACTAAAAAAAAATCATATGACTCGAAGACCCTATGCATCTAATGGTCAAAATATATATATATTGTTCCATGTTATTTAAATTATCCATTTTTTATTGGTTGATGCATAGGTTGAGATCTCCAAATCACATGATTTATTTATAGTAAGCAATTTAGATATAGTGTATCAGATCTATGGCTTGGATCATGGATTCTAAGCCCACATCATCCAGTTAGCAACAAACACATAGGTGCTTTTGACTATTTGATACATAGGATAGGATCTCTAAATTATATGATTTTTTTTTGTTGATTGTAAACAGTTTATGAGTAGCATATCACATTCGATGGCTCAAATCATCGATGTTGGGCCCTCATCATCTGGTCAAGACCGAATTCAAAATAGAGGGGAAACGAAGAGCGAAGAGCTTATGAGTATTTATTTATTCATTTTGTGAACTCTAAAACCTTGAGGCATACCATGTGAAGCTGGCCCCAAGGCTTTCCTGCTATATATTATTAGATAGCAATGTTGCATGGACACGACTACAAACACGAATTGGATTAGGACACATGTCTAAATCAGATTAGGATGTGTTGACCTGGCAACAGGAGAAAAAAGAGATACAAGGCAAGGATATATAGAAAAAAATAGATGTTAACTAAAAATATGCAAAAAATATATATGTTAAGTCTTGTATAAAAGAAAATATTAAAAGATATTATTTGTTATTGTCTTTTATAATGCATGTTTCTCGTTCAAACTTTCCAGTTAGTTTAAGGATTTTAGGAAAATCACAATTTGCAATATCATTTTTTAGTATTTACATTCTCAACCAATCTCTTGCAAGAACAAACCTCATTATAAAAATTATTATGGTGGGTTGAACTGATTGTTTAGATTACTCTCTACCAATTTCTAAAATCTGCAATGAATAAGTTTTGATAATTATTCAAGTATCTGATTTGTATTTGACTTGGATAAGTATTAGACATGGATTCTGGGAGCTGGACGTGAGTGCCCAGGGGTAAATAGTGCATGCATGTCAACATGGTAATGAATCCCTTATTTTACCTTCTTACAGCTGGTTATTCTATGGCAGCTCATAAAGCTAACATAAAACAATTGGGACAAGACTTGATGCTTATGATTACATGTCTACATGTGTGCAAAAAATGATTATACAAAATGAGAAATTTAATTCTTTTATCAAGTGGGATCATTTTGTATGCACTAAATGTTTGGTATTAGTTTTATTTTTGGGTTCATTTCCTACCATTTATTTTTCTGCTTTCCTGTTTGATAATTAGATCAGAGTTATTGACCGCAATTGTGAAATTCCTCATGAGGGCCCCTTCTGTGATCTCATGTGGAGCGACCCGGAGGAGATCGAAACTTGGGCTGTCAGTCCCCGTGGTGCAGGTTGGCTGTTCGGATCCAGGGTGACTGCAGAGGTATATAAAAATGTTCATTAGTTTTTTAATCCGGATTTTTCATCTTGAATGGACCAGTCCTCATCAAAAGTCACATGCTTCTTGTAGTTCAATCACATAAACAATCTGGATCTTGTTTGTCGGGCACACCAGCTTGTCCAAGAAGGTCTCAAGTACATGTTTCAAGACAAAGGCCTTGTGACGGTGAGTTAATCATGATAATCTAATGTGCTACTCCACTTTGAATGTAGTTATAATTATTAGCTTTCATTCGGTGAGATATTCAATCTAATTTTATCGGATCACCCAGCCTGAAGAAATTATATTTTTAGGTTATGCTCATTTTTCCTGAATCCTAATCTTCGAAATGTTGCTCGACTGAATTTTTTGGTTTTTCCAGGTCTGGTCTGCACCTAATTATTGTTACAGGTGTGGAAATGTTGCTTCAATATTGAGCTTCAATGAGAATATGGTATGACAATACAACTCTGGCTGTTGTTCCTCATGGTTATTATCTTCTTTTGCGTGTCAGTGAATGGTTCTGAAATTTCTGCATTTAGTTTCAATATGAGAAATTAAGAGTGAAAATTATAGAGCAACATCTTTGTTGTGTACTCAAAAACTGATTGGGATTGGAGCTGAGTCAGACTCATGGCTTGTGGAGGTCAATTTAAATGACGTTTGGTGTTTCATTAATTATACTTGTGATGGAGTCGTATTTTGCAGTTGACTGTTTCTTCTCAATGTCAGGAAAGAGAGGTGAAGTTCTTCACAGAAACAGAGGAGAATAATCAAATGAGGGGGCCAAGAACAGGGGTCCCATACTTCCTATGACTGTGGTCAATGATTCTTTGTGCTCTCATCTGCATTAGTGCTTTCCTGCCTGCCTTGTAAATTCTGGTGGAAACATTAGGAGTTTGTCTCCTCGCAACAAAAGGAAATTCTGACCAGTTTATGGGGTGATCAAATATGTTGATCACTGCTGTAATAGGTTCGGCTGATTAAAAATTTTGGTGCAGTGTTTTGAAGTCAATTGTATATTATGATTCTTGGGACTAATGTTTCTATCTTATTTCTGTTCTACTGAAAAGCCTTTGACATTGGAAAATAACAGCTCTCTGTCATTGGAAGATTGAAGGATCAACTCATACGACTTACAATGAAATCAGGTAGCCCTGGTGAAAGATTTGCTTGGGTCTTGTTCCAGGCCTCATGTCATGTGGATTAGCTGTGCCTAAACTGTAAATCTGCATCATGTTGTATATTAAATCATTGCCCTTTACCTGTACCAGTATTAGATAAATCTGCTAGCTCCTGGTAGCCAAAGTATTGGTGTATGGGTCAGTTTGAAAGGAGTGCAAATTGCCGAGTCTTTAAGTATAATTTCGTTCCTCATCTTGTAACCATTTATGAGGCTGTTGTGTGACCTAGCTTGGTGTTTGTGCTGCAATATGCAAATAACAAGTGCCAAGGATTTTGATTCAGGCCTTGCGAACCCGTTTTGAGATTGTGGAGAGTTAGGAAGAACATTGAATGGTCGGCATCTCAGACGATTGGAACTCATTAAGTGTCCTGATGAGAAAATTTGGCACCCTCAAAATTGAACAAAAATCATATGGGGTGGGCGCTATAGGCCACCATTAGGATGTGTATGGTTTCATGTTATATTTTCTATTTTTTTTTGCATCTTAAAGAAAAAATCTAGAAGTTAAATAGGAATTAGATTTCTCCTATTAATAGAACTTGTTAGTTTCATAATTCAAATAATAAAAAAATAAAATAAAATACATGTTTAAATTTTTTTTTGTAATTTTATATGATCTTTTTATTCTTCATCAAGTTTTTTCTTCTATTATCTTTTGTATCAAATCATTTCTTCCATCTGTAAGGTCTTTCTCGTGAGTTTTTTTCTTTTTTTTCTAAATTTTATATATCATTTTTTTGGTTCAAGAGATTTTTCTCGAGTCTCTTTCTCTTCATTCATTTTTTGTTTGAATATCATTACATTTAAAAAATTATAAAAATTATATGTTATTTTATTTAGAGGTATTAGGTATGTATTAACAGATCATATACTGTATTGGTGAATATTAAGTTTAATAAATTATGTATCAATTTATCTATATATGTATATTAGATCGTTGCTGGATATATATAAAAAAAGTTTATGGTATATATCAGTAAGCCATCTAATGTGTATCATTTGGCCACGTGTTGTGTATTGATTAGTGATATGTTTTAAAAATTGTGTATCATTTTATTTAGATGTGTATTAGAATATCGGATAAATATTTTATCAGATATGTATCAACTAGTCATATACTCTGTGCTGATGAATATTAAGTTTGATAAGTTATATATTAATTTATGTATAGATATATATTGGATCATTGCTGAATGTTTATCAAAATAAATTATAGTATGTATCATCTGACTGTACATTACATATTAATAAACTTCATATTTTATTTATAGATATATATTGACTTATTTAATAATTAATTTATTTAATATGTATTATATAGTCATGTTGTATGTATCATTAAAAAGTATGTGCTGAAGATGAGGAAAAAAAAGAACACCAATTTTTTAATCATGGGATGAATAACTCTATTGGTAGAAAACAAAATCTGATTTTTAGACTTATTTTTAAAGATTAGTATTAGGAGAAATGTGATAAATAATGAAGCCTATTTCATAGGATATTTTATAGTACCTACCCCATATAATTTTTCCTCAAAATTTTGGGAACATGAAATTGGAAATTGTCATTTTAGGGAATTAGTGCCACAATGAATTTAATAACCTGTGACTATTGTTGGTTGGAGACATCTCGCAGCATATGAAGCACGCTGCAGATTTTAATATGGTATGCAATGTTCCAAGTCTTATTACAAGGCAGAGATTGTGCCCATTGTTTAGAGATCAGTAATTACATCTGGTTATTGTATTTTGTTCATCCAGGTTTGGCATCATGGAACTTGGAAATGTAGATCACCATAAACCTATTCTAGCAACGAGGATTAGCCACCACCAAGGCTGCATTTGCAGTACCTAATATAAACATTTCCCATGGGACTTCAGACAAACACCTCTAGCTCGATGTTTTAAAGCAAGCTTGCCCATATCAGCTATCACACCACATATATCTTTTAATATAGCGACAGGTGTTATATTTTGTTGCAGAAGAGGATGCGCGCATTTCTCGTAGCTGAAGGTTGCCTTTGAGATCCTTTTCAAACTCTTTTGGACTGGTCATGGTCACACCGATCTCCTCGAAGGCTTTGATTCAGCTTTTGGAAGGTACTGTTTGCTATAATATTTAAGACTTTTATGGGACTTCACCAGGTGGATCTTTCCTTCCTTTCTCTTTGAAGGAGGAGGAGGAAAGAAAGAAAGAAAGAAAGAAGGAAAAAGGAAAACCAATATCCAACCGTAGATATGAATATGTGGTGATTTAAATTATCCCTCTTCCCAAGAGCACCTCAAAAGATCAGTGTTCTGAGTGATAGCCAGTTTTATTCCATTTTCCTTTCTTTCATCTCTCCCCGTTTCATTATGAGAATTTCGTCCAAGTTATAATCGGTCACCAAGAAATTTATACCATTGATCATTGAAAGCCTGATCACAATATTCACGCTTTTTTTTGGGGGAAAAACCAAAGAATGGATATGGTATCAGATTACAATTACAATTACGATACAAGAAGAAAGAAAGGGTGGACTGAGCCAAGAGGGGGGGAAGAAAAAGAATCCCAAAAGCCTTAGGATTTCGAGAAGTTCCTCCGCCGCGAGGTGCCATCATCCCTCGGGCACCCGGCTCGTCGTTTAGGCAGCTGCCGATCTGCGTCGAAATCGATGTCGGAGAAGGAGGAGGAGGCGTCAACGAGGAGGTGGCCGGGTTCTCTGCCGCCGGCGCCACAGCAGCAGGCGGGGGACAGGCGGCGGGCTGTTCGCCAGGCGAGCATGACGGGGAGCTTGATGCAGCAGCAGAGGAGCGCCGGCAGGCAGCAGACGCACAGCACGCTGGCGCCGGCGGCGCACTCGGCGGCGGTGTGGGCGCAGCGCGTGGTCGTCCGGGGGGAAGGATGCCATCTGGTTCCCATTTCTGGGCCTCTGCCACCTGGATTCTTTTCTGAATTCTTCTTCTTCTTCATATAGAATTGCAGGTGAGAAGGTGAAGGTTCTTCCTCTGATCCAGAGTGATTCAAATGCAAAATTGGTTGCCCCAGTAGTAGTTTGTCTGCGTCAGCTTCTTTGCATTCTTCCTTTCTTTTTTTTCTTTCTTTCCCTTTTTCTTTCTGTTTTTTGGTAAGATCTTTTCTTTCTTTTCGTTTGCGGGGGTTCGCCCTCCTTCGTCCGTACGGGCGCTGCCACGAGCATGTCCAAATCCTCCTTTTTCATCAGAAAAAACAAACGCCCGTATACCCTTGTCATACGTAGATTATGAGAACACGCGGATGTAGATAAAGAGGTTGAAAAGCTAAACAATTTTTTTTTTAATATGAAAAGTATCCGGTAGCCTGAGTAGCGCGAATCAAAAAAAATATTTAGTGTTTCAAATTTTACTAAATCATATAACCGTTTTTTGTTTTGCTCTCATTTTTTAGACAATCCTTTTCCTGCAAATAATTAAGCATGTCTCGGATTGTCGTGACTTAGTTTATTAAATAAACGATGCATTCAATGCTAATTGGATTTTGATTCAAGCTAGGCATCGAGAACATACATGATTAGAAAGTGGTGGGCTAGAGAATGAAAATAGAAAAGGATAATTCTTATTTTAGTTATTTAGTTGAAAATTTTTTATTTTTATTTTATTTTTAAAAAATAAAAATATTTTAATTTTTTAAAATTAAATTTTTATTTTTTATAAAATTAAAATTTTATTTTTATTTTAATTTTAATTAATCTAAATATATTAAAAGATATGGTCATTCCGATTTTCATTCCAATCTAATATGATTCTGTTTCGGATTTCGATCATAAATCAAATGCACCTATAGATTTGAGGTTAATTTATTTATAAAATGAATGACCAAGCTATGAGCAAAATCTATTTTATCAAGTTTTAATTAATTTTTTAAAATCTAAATAAGCAAGAATTGGCTCATTTATGAATTGGAACGACATGTGAAATTTGATATTAGTTTCTAATTCAAGAGAAGCTCAACCAAGCCCATTATCAACCCAACCAAATATTTTCATAAATAACTTGACTCATTTGTAGCCCAAACATGTTTTTGATTTATGTAGGCACCAAGTCCACCATTGTCTTATACGTCAAACATGATCCTGCTTTATATCTTGACTTAATATGGTGGGATAAGGCATCTATCTTGCTTTAACCCTAGGATCAATGCCAAATTGTTTAAATTTTAGGGCGGGATATCTAATCCTTGCCAAATTAGAGTGAAAGCTTATTGAACAACTCTTTTAAGCTCTTTTGTAAAGTCTGTTGCAAGGCTGATGCTTCTTTTACTCAAGTTCGATCGAAAGATCTCCTTTCATGCGTGGAGCTGGGAGTTCTAGTCTCGATTGGTAAAGAAGATAAACCATGCATGGTTCGTAAGTTCTTGTCGCACTTAATCCGTGGCTTGATCGCCCTTTCCATGGTCTTTAAGACCGGTGGTTAAAGTAGACGTAACGAAGAGAAAGTCGAAGCGTACCCAGCGGGGTTGCTCCTTTCATTCCAACGATTCAAGGGCACTGGCAGGCGACAAGGACTGGGGATCGGTTTCCTACGGTACATGGAATTCCACCATCCTCATATTTTATCCCACTTAATTAGCAAATTCATCAACAAAAAATTAACCAAGAAATTATTTTTATATCCAAATAATTATAGATAAATGATAGCTGATCAAGTGAAGATAAAGATTATCGTTCAATCGTTTATCTTGCTTCCCAGTTAGATCATGGGTCGAGCCGACAAGCGTAGCTCTAGTCAAGCTTGGATTGAAATCACTTTCAAGCTGAAATGTTAATGATAAGCTCAGTTTATTTATCACTATTTCAAGCTTGATTCAAATTTAACCTTGAGTTGAATTAGAAATTAATTCAAGTTTGAAATAAGCTCAGTTCACACTTCTTGTTGAACTCAGTTCATTAACATTCAATAAATTCAAATTTTAAATAATTAATATATGCTTGAGATCTGTCGAGCCGAGTTTGATCTATTTTTGGCTCTGCTTAAAATTAATTTCAAGCCCTGCGTTCCTACTTCAAGCATAACTCAGGATTGAGCGAGATGGTGCTCCTTGGATCCGTAACGTAGTCCCTAAGTCGCTTTTCCCTGGTCATCTGCTGTTGCACGTTGGACAGGACATTGAGAGACCGGAAAGTCAGAATACGTGCCGGGGAATTTATTCCAACAAAGCCGGCAACCCATTTGATCGCATTCAAAAATTGACCGTAAAAGATCAAATGGAGAGCATTTAACCATAGAAATATGCCAAACTCAAGTGGGAAAGGGATACGAATTGGTTGGTCTTGCCCGTTACATCAATGCGCTAATATAGGGATTGGCTTGAAAATAAATTAATCAAAAACATATTTGATTGGAAAGAGTTAGATTCATGAATGTGAATAGGAATAGAAATGGATGGCTCCCATTTTAACTATTTGATTGGGACGATATCCATTTTCATTTTGATTTAAGGGGGAATGAGAATACTTCAATCCTCTAAAATTTTATTCAAATTTTTTCTTAATTTTTAAATTTTATTTTAATTCAAATTTTAATTATAGTCGTAAATCAAACACGTCATCCGGTTTCCATTTCATTCCATTCCATTTCAATCCCGACTCCAATTTTAATCATGGATCAAATGCGCTCGAGATGCTATTCTTCGACAACCATTATTTCTGGAAGAATATTATTTCAGAACCATCAGGGATTCCTGCAGTTTGGTCCATTCATGAATGGGCCGGTCCTTGGACTTAACGAAATGCCGATGCAAGCTGTTTTATGTGTACGTACTTTTTATGAGAGAAAAATAGGAAATATATATAATTCTAATTGAGCACCTCTTGGTACGTTTCACGGCCTCATGCCCCATGCCTCAAGCCCACTGCCTTTCTGCTGCCTCTCATTCCAAACCAAGTCCGTGTGGCAGTGAATTGCGTATAAGAAAAGTCCCATGAAATTAATTGATATCCTTACGTGTGGCCCAGAGCGATTCAGACGATCCATCAAAACCTGTCCACGTCGAAATGACACAGTTGCGGGGGAACCAAGGGAAAAGAAAGTCCGCGTGATAAGGTAAAATATCCAATGTCTAATAAATACATAACGTGCCATCAGACGGCCACGTTACGCAAGTCCAGCCGTGCAATTCCTAGGGTCGCTCTCCACCCAGAGCAACCTTTTTCTGAATCCAAGTCATTCGTTTGATTGGCTTCTAACCATCTCTATATTTTGGATGAGGTGAAAGAGAGCTGAGAGGGGATCTGCGAGGCTGAAGTAGTTTTCCCATTTAGTCCTGCTCGTTAAATTAAATCTGTGGAAAAATTTTCCAAATTTAATACAGTTAATCTACTTGTGCAACTTTTTTTCCCCTAAAGCATGTTTTTATTTTTATTTTTTTCCTCCACTGAATGGAAAGAGACATATCTCCCTCAGCTGTCCTGCAAAGATGGAGGTTGTATTAGCTTTTTTTTTTTTTTTTTTTTTTTTTTTTTTGGTGAAAGACCAAGGCAGCTAGACAACATCGGCTAACAGAATGTCACGGAACAACGAGGCTAGTAGGCAACCCTAAGCATAAAAAAACAAGATAAGAAGGGATATAAAGACGTATAATCTAACATCTTTGGAATCCCATCCTTGGCATCATGATTTAGGTTGTATCGGTTTGAAAGTTTAATTTCATATACTTATGATAAACTCAATCTAAAATCTAGATTTAGTAGTTAAACAAGAAAATTTACATAAATTTTGCATATTACTTGTATTAAAACTTGAGCATGAGTTGTGTTGGAGATAAACCCCACTTTCATCGAAGTTCAGTCTGATGCTTAGCCTAATGCAGCTGGTAATCATGGAAGAGCTTCAATTAAAAATTTTCTTCCCAACAGTCGAACTTCATCCGATCTCCTCCAGCAGTCGAACTCCTTCAGTGGCCGAACCCAACTGAACTCCTCCAATGACCGAACCCCAGCTGAACTTCTCAACGGCCGAGCTCCATCCAAACTCTCCCAGCAGCCGAACTTCTTCCGAATTTCTCTTTCAGTCGGACTCCTACGAGAGCCAAACTCCTTCCGGATCTCTCCTTCAGTTGGACTCCTATGGGAGCCGAACTTCTTCCGAAACTCTCCTTCAGTTGGACTTCTACGGGAGCCGAACTTCTTCCGGATCCCTCTTTCAGTCAAGCTCCTATGGGAGCCGAACTCCTTCTGAACTCTTCCTTCAGTTGGACTCCTATGGAAGCCAAACTTCTTCTAGATTTCTTCTTCAATCGGACTCCTACGGAAGCCGAACTCCTCTCGGATCCCTCCTTCAATCGGACGCCTATGGGAGCCGAACTCCTCTTGGATCCCTCCTTCAGTCGGATGCCTACGAAAGCTGAACTCCTTCCGAATCCCTCCTTCAATCGGACGCCTACGAAAGCCGAACTCCTTCAGGATCTCTCCTTCAGTCAGACTCCTACGGAAGTCAAACTTCTTCCGGATCCCTCCTTCAGTCGGACGCCTAGGGGAGCTGAACTTCTTCCGAATCTCTCCTTCAGTCGGACTCTTACGGGAGCCAAACTCCTTCCGGATTTCTTCTTCGGTCGGACTTCTATAGGAGCCGAACTGCTTTCGAGCTTCACTTTCAGTTGGACTTCTATAGGAGCCGAACTTCTTTCGGACTCCTCCTTCAGTCGAATCTCTATAGGAGCCGAACTCCTTCCGGACTCCTTCAGTCGGATTTCTATAGGAGCCGAACTCTTTTCGAGCTTCTCCTTCAGTTGGACTTCTACAGGAGCCGAACTCCTTCCACATCTCTCCTTCAGTCAGATTTTCACATGAGCCGAACTCCTTCTGAGCTTCTCCTTTAGTCAAACTTCTACAGAAGTCGAACTCCTTCCATATCTCTCCTTCAGTTGAATTTCTATAGGAGCCGAACTTCTTCAACTAGCATTTCTTTCGGATGATTCCTTCTAGCCGTATTTCCTTTGAAAGTTCGAACTCCTCTGAAATTAATATATGTCAAAACTCTTCATCCCTCTATGTGATCCCGAGCGGCTCAGTATCGGACGACTACGGCCGTCACTATCGATCCACTGCAGATGACAGCGATCTGCTACCAGGCGGCGGTGGCTGTCACCATCAATCTGCTATAGGCGGTGCTACAGACGGCGCCCTCCTCCCTGATAGACTCCATCAGACCTCAAGCGGCCCGCTACCTGATGGCTGCAGCTGTCACTATCAATCCACTACAAGCTTCGTCTATAAAAAGGGACCCTCCAAATATATTTTTTCTAAGCTCTTTTCTTCTTTTCGAAACTCTGTTGAATTTTTGCCCGAGCACTCCATTTCTATTGGTTAGAAGAGCTGACTTGATCATCGGAGGGTCCTATCGGAGCCACTACCATTGACTCCGAATGGAACTTTATTTTGCAAATCACCGACGACGACCTCGTCTTTCTCAACTCCAGCTCGATCCGACGTCAATCAAATTTTGCAACAAAAGAATTAGCGCTAGAGAAAGGATACTCTATTTTTGAGGTTTCCTTATTCTTAAAGGAGTGCTCGCCAGCGACCTCACTTCTTTCTCTCTAAAGTTCTTTTTCGAGAAAAAATGCCTCTCAGGAAAGCTTCGATCCAGTGTCGACAACCTCTGCAGTCAGATTTCATTCAGACCTATCCGCTCCCGCTTCCGCCCCGATAACTCAAGCTTCACCTATAGCCATGATGGATGCGGAGTAGTTCAATCTGCTGGTCTAGCAGGTTTGTGGTCTTACGGAGGCAATGCAGGCCATGCATCAGGCCTCAGCATCAGTTCGGTTGGAGCAGATTTTTTCGAAGCCTCGTGGTCTGATCTGGGAATGGCCGACCTGGGCTATCCGATCTCTGATCTCCAAAAAGGGAAAGCAGAGGATGGAGGGCCCTTGTTCGGACCACGACTCGACCTAGGGGGAAGTTTCGCACCCGTTCCATCAAAAAACCCTGGAGATCAGCGGTCGTGAAGATCTTCTGGATCAAAGGCTCCTACAAATAAGCCGATGAATCGAAAAGCTCCATCATACTCCCTCCTCACAAGATAATGATATTTGCACCGACCCTCCTTTTTCTTAGAGGATCATGCAGGAACCAATCCCACCGAACTTCAAGCTCCCGCAATTCGAGAGTTACGATGGAACCACCGATCCGATCGACCACTTGGAGGTCTTTCGGATAATGATGTTGCTCCATGGTGCATCAGACACTATTTTGTACTGGGCTTTCCCATCCACCCTTAAGAAAGCTGTCAGAAATTGGTATTTAGCATTTAAGTCGGATACCATTTTTTTCTTTGATTAGATGAGCCATCAGTTCGTGGCTCATTTCGTCAGCAACCGACGTCCGCGCCGAGATTCGGATTTTCTGATGAACATCAAGTAGAAGGAGGGAGAGTCCATCCGAGCTCATGTCATCCAATTTAATGTTGCTGCATTGGAGGTCTGGAATATGAATCAATCAGTCGTCATGGCCGCACTCAAGGATAGCCTTCAGAAGAATGATTTGCTATTCTCCCTGAAAAAGAAGTATCCCAGGATTTTGCCGATATACTAGCTCGAGCTGAAGGTTATGCTCGAGCTGAAGAGGCCTTTAAGGCCAAGGACGATGAAGCCTTTGGTGAATGGTGAATCGATGAGCCGGGCAGGTCTGTCGAGGAAGAAAAGTCAAGTGAAGCTCGATCGCACTTCCAAACTCCTCCTGAGCGCAAGTGAGCCCGAACTCCTCTCCAGGCTCGGAGGTAGGGAAGCCCCGATAAAAGGATGCAGCGGAGTTCTTTCCTTCGAAAATTTCACAACTACGCCTCTCTCAATTCTCCAAAAACTCAAGTACTGATGAAAATCAGAGAGCAACTATCGAGATCAGAAAGGATGCGTACTCACTTCGGCAAGCGCAATCCTAACAAATTCTATCTTTATCATCGTGACCACGATTATGATACTGAGGAGTGTATTCAGCTTTAGGATGAGATTGAGGAGCTCATCAGATGAGGCAGACTTGATCGATTCCTGTGGCATCGGTCTGAAAGACGAAAAGATCGGCAAAGGGCACTACCATAGCCTGAACCATCAAGGGAGGAGGATCAACAAGGAGAGTGGCCACCTCTCAACATCATCAACACTATCTCGAAAGAACTTCGGTGAGAAGAGGCCGATGGATCCGAGAGATCTATGAAGAGATGGAGGACTGAGAAATCCATAATCTTCACTGAGGTAGATGCTCTAGGATTAAGTTTTCGCAGAATGACGTGGTTGTAATCTCTTTAAACATTGCCGACTATGATGTACGCCGCATTTTGGTAGATAATGGAAGCTTGACCGATGTATTATTTTATGATGCTTTCTCAAAAATATCCTTACTTAATAACCACTTGGGGCCTATGAACTTTTCATTGATAGGCTTCACTGACGATGCCGTACCAATTGAGGGCATGATAACTTTAGCTGTGACTGTAGGGCAACGCCCGAAGCTGGCTAAGGCACAAGTTAATTTTTTAATCGTAAGAACTTCATCCATCTATAATGCTATTCTCGGCTGACCTAATCTAAATGCACTTCGGACAGTGGTATTAACTTATTATTTGAAGATGAAATTTTCGATAAGTCATGAAATCGGAGAGGTCAGAAAAGAACAAGCTCTGACAAGGCACTGTTACTCAATCACCCTGCACAAGGAAGAATAGTCCGATCCTTATCCTGTTGATGGGCTGGATGTCCGTGACGATCTCACTGAGGAGCGGGACGAGCCTATGGAGGATCTCGTATCTGTGCCCTTAAATGATGGAAACGTGGAGCACGTAGTGCAGATCAGCTCCAGCTTGGAGGATGAGGTTCGAAAGCAACTCATCGCCTTTTTCAGAAAGAATGCAGATGTCTTCGTTTGGGCCCCAGCGGATATATCAGAAATTGACATCGAGGTCATGGAACATCGGCTGGTTGTTGATTCGAAGCATCGATCGATAAAAGAGAAGATGCGCAACCATGCTTTGGAGAGGCAGAAAGCAATCGCCGAAGAAGTAGGCAAGCTCCTCAAAGCTACATTTATTCGAAAAGTTAACTATCCGATCTGGATCTCAAACATTATCCTCATCAAAAAGATAAACAATAAGTGGAGGATGTGTATAGACTTCAAAAAGCTGAACAAGGCCTGCCCAAAAGATAGCCACCCTCTACTCAGGATTGATCAACTGATGGACGCGACCTCAGGCCACGAGCTCCTCACCTTCATGGATTCCTTCTCCGGTTATAACCAGATACGGATGGCACCAAAGGATGAGGAGAAAACTACTTTTGTTACTAACCGTGGTCTTTATTGTTACAGGGTTATGCCCTTTAGACTCAAAAATATAGGGGCAACGTACCAGCACCTGATCAACAAGATCTTTAAGAAGTAGATTGATCGCAACATGGAGGTGTACGTGGATGATATGCTTGTTAAAAGCCAAGCTATTATAGACCATCTCGCCGACCTTGAAGAGACCTTCAGCGCACTCAGAAAGTATAAGATAAAACTGAACCCGACCAAGTGCACCTTTGATGTGACCTTTGAAAAGTTTCTAGGATTTATGGTGTCAAGGCACAGGATTGAAGTAAATTCAGAAAAAATTCGAGCCATTTAGGAGATGATTGCTCCAAAAATAATCAAAGAAGTTCAGTACCTGATTGAAAAAATGACGTCACTAAATCGCTTCATCTTGAGATCAACCGAACGATGCATGCCCTTCTTCCGAGTTCTTAGACAACCAAAAAACTTCTATTGGACGGTAGAGTGCCAACGGACGTTTAAGAAGCTTAAAAACTACCTCAGTTTACCTCCACTACTGGCAAAGCCCGAACTCGGAGAAGAATTATTCTTGTACTTAGTAGTCTCTCCGACGGTCTTAGCAGCAGTCCTGATCAAGGAAGAAGCGAAGATGCAGCGACTGATCTATTACGTAAATCAGGTCCTGAGGGATACAGAGATCAGGTACTCTAGGCTAGAAAAATTGACTTACTCTCTTCTAATTACTACTAGGAGATTCTGATTTTACTTTTAGAGGCATACCATAATGGTCCTTATGGATCAATCAATAAAAGCAGTCCTTCATCAAATGGATGCTTTTGAAAGAATCGCAAAATGAACAATCGAGCTCATGAAATTTGATATCAATTATTGATTCCGACCATCGATCAAAGCTCAGATATTGATGGATTTTGTAGTAGAATGTACCATCCCAGCTGAAGCCGAGCTTGAACAGAATGAGATCAGTGCTCTACTGTCGCAATCGAGCCTCTTCGAAGAGAGTGCCAACCTTTGAAGGCTTTTGGGCTCTGTACATGGATGGTTCATCCAACTCTGCTGGAGCAGATGTAGGATTAGTCTTAGTCAGCCTCGAGAGAGTCATCGCTGAGTACGCGCTATGCTTCGAATTTTTTATGACTAATAATAGGGTCGAGTACGAAGCGCCGATCGTCGGATTAAAAATAGCAAGAGAGTTAAAAGTAGATCAGCTCCAAGTCTATAGTGATTTCCAATTAGTGGTCGACCAAGTTAGTGGCAACTACGAAGCATAGGAGGAAAGTATGATAAAGTACCTGGAGAAAGTAAAGGATTTAACCCCGATCTTTGGCAGTTTTAGCATTCAACAGATTTCAATGGCAGAAAATACAAGAGCCGATCTTCTCTCTAAATTGATCACTTCAGCCCCAGTCGAACTATCAAAAGAAGTATTTTTTGAGACTCTGAAATGCCTAAGCTTAGAGGAATCACAGGTCATTATGCAAATGGAGCTTGAGCCAAGCTGGATTGACCCGTTGGTTGTCTACCTCAAGGAGGGAGTTCTTCCTCGTGATCCAAAAATAGCTCGAAAACTTAAAAATCAAGTCTTCCGATATATTTTGTACGAGGGCAAGTTATATAAGAGATCATATTCTCTACCGCTGTGGAGATGTCTCTAACCTTCAAAGATCGACTTTGCATTATGGAAAGTGTTGGTGCAGAAATCCATCCTCGCTGGAGGTTGCCGAAATCGAGACCGCTGAGGTCGCCGCCGGGGACCTGCAAAACGAAGTTCCATCTGGAACCGGTGGGGGGTGGCTCCGGCAGGACCCTCCGACGCTCAAGTCAGTTTCCGGCCAACAGTAATGGAGTGCTCGGAATGAGTTCCGGAGCTTAGAGATGAGGAGGAGAGCTTAGAGAGTCGAGAGTTTAGAGAGGCGTATCTGGAGGGGTCCCTTTATAGCGGAGCTTAGTTGATGGTGACGGCCATGCCGTTTGGCAGAGAGTCATCGGGCAGCATGGAGTTCGGTACGGAGAGGACGGCATCGTCCGGTGGATCGTGGGAGCCATACTGGCACGTCGTGGGCCGCATGGAGTCCGGTACGGAGAGGAAGGCGTCGTCCGGTGGATCGTGGGAGCCATACTGGCGAGTCGTGGGCCGCATGGAGTCCGGTACGGAGAGGAAGGCGCCGTCCGGTCTTGCTGCAGGCGACAGTTCGTCCAGAGGAGTTCGGACTTGTAACAGAGTTCGGCCGAAGGGGAAACCCGGGAGGAGCTCGGCTGGCTGAAGGGTCGGCCATCTGTAGAGTTCGGCCGAGGGACGATTGCCGAGGAGTTCGACCGCCTGGAGTCGGTCCGAAAGGAAAACCCGGGGGAGTTCGGGTGGCCGAACGGGCGTCTGGGAGGAGTCCGTCTCCCGAAGAAGTCCTGCCGCTTGGAGTCCAAGGAGCTCGGCCGTCAGGAAGTTCGGCTGGCGGTGGGAGTTCGGCCCGGAGCCTGGCGCTGGGGAGTTCGGCAGCTAGGTAGTTCGGCCCGGACCTTGGCGCAGGGGAGTTCGGCCTCTAGGCAGTTCGGCCCGGACCTTGGTGCAGGGGAGTTCGGCCTCTAGGCAGTTCGGCCGTGGTAGGGGCTCGGCCTGGCGCCTGGCGCTAAAGCTCTTCAGCGGCTACTGGTTGCATTGGGCCGAGCATCGGGCCGGGCTTCGGCAGGAGCGGGATTTATCCCCAACAGTAGCCCCCCCACTCCCGAGTTCAAAAATTGAAGGAAGGGAGTACCAAAACAGGCGACTGCCGAAGTCTTCTTCCAGGCTCCGCATTTGTTGCAGCTGAAGCTCGGGGGAGGTCTCATCTCCAGTCGATGTTTGGAGTTGAAATGGAACTCGTTTCCAGCTAAAGTCGATGAAGCTGATGTTGAAGCCGAAGTAAATCTCGCCTCCTACGGTCGAGGTCGGATTTGAGCTCCTCGGGGGCGACATTGTCTTCATCAGCTGAAGTTGACTCGAGGGAGACCTCCTCTCTTGCAGCCGAGGTTGAAGTGCGCGCTCGGGGGAGATCTTATCTCCTGCAGCCGAGCTTCTTCGGGGGAGATCTCGTCTCTATCCGAGGTTGGTGCTCGCGTTAGGACGAGGTTCTCCTCCTGTTCCTAACCGAGATTGTTCCGGTCGCTCGGGAGAGATCTTATCTCTAGCCGAGGTTGATTCGGTTGCTCGGGAGAGATCTTATCTCTGGCCGAACTTGCTTTTCGGGAGAGATCTTATCTCTGGCCGAACTTTGCCCTCGGGAGAGATCTTATCTCTGGCCGAGGTTGCGGTTCGGAAGAGATCTTATCTCTGGCCGAACTTGTTGTTCGGGAGAGATCTTATCTCTGGCCGAACTTATTATTCGGGAGAGATCTTATCTCTGGCCGAACTTTGCCCTCGAGGAGAGATCTTATCTCTGGCCGAGGTTGCGGTTCGGGAGAGATCTTATCTCTGGCCGAACTTGCTTTTCGGGAGAGATCTTATCTCTGGCCGAACTTTGCCCTCGGGAGAGATCTTATCTCTGGCCGAGGTTGCGGTTCGGGAGAGATCTTATCTCTGGCCGAACTTGCTGTTCGGAAGAGATCTTATCTCTGGCCGAACTTGTTGTTCGGGAGAGATCTTATCTCTGGCCGAACTTTGCCCTCGGGAGAGATCTTATCTCTGGCCGAGGTTGCGGTTCGGGAGAGATCTTATCTCTGGCCGAACTTGCTTTTCGGGAGAGATCTTATCTCTGGCCGAACTTTGCCCTCGGGAGAGATCTTATCTCTGGCCGAGGTTGCGGTTCGGGAGAGATCTTATCTCTGGTCGAACTTGCTGTTCGGAGAGATCTTATCTCTGGCCGAACTTGTTGTTCGGGAGAGATCTTATCTCTGGCCGAACTTTGCCCTCGGGAGAGATCTTATCTCTGGCCGAGGTTGCGGTTCGGGAGAGATCTTATCTCTGGCCGAACTTGTTGTTCGGAAGAGATCTTATCTCTGGCCGAACTTTGCCCTCGGGAGAGATCTTATCTCTGGCCGAGGTTGCGGTTCGGGAGAGATCTTATCTCTGGCCGAACTTTGCCCTCGGGAGAGATCTTATCTCTGGCCGAGTTTGCCGCTCGCATTAGGACGAGGTTCTCCTCCTGTTCCTAACACGGCGATTATTGACTGCTTCTTTTCCAGCCATCGCATAGTTTTCGCATCCAAAAATGATTTTATTGAGAGGGGAGAGTTTTACCGAGGAGAACTTCATGCTTCTTTGTCCGGACTTCCCTGCTCGCAGAGAGGAGGTCGGCTTTGCTTGCCCGAACTTTATCGCACCTCCCGTGAATTCGTTGTGGCGACGTACTTGAGGGGGAGTTCGGCCTCGATCGCCCTGGGGCGGTCTCGAGCGCGGCCGAACTTCACTTGGGTGATCTGCTGCGGAGTTCGGAGTCCCTGATGCCGAACTTCATTCCGAGGGGGGCTTCGTTCCGTCCTTGCCGGCGCCGAACTTCATTTGGAGGTTGAGCTGAGGAGTTCGGCTTTCCACCGAACTTCATTTCGCCTTGATGACGAGCTTTGGGGGGAGCTCGGCTTTTCTTCGAGCCGAACTTCATTCCTCTTTCCCGCGAGACTTGCCGGGGGAGAACTTCCCGCTGCTCTTGTTCGGACGAGTTCGGGCGAGCTCGAGGGGAGCTCGACTTTTCTTGCCCGAACTTCGTTCCGCCTCCGGTGAACACTTTGTAGGCGGTTCCTTTGGGGGACATACTGGAGCGTGAGTTCGGCCTTACTTGCGCCGAACTTCATTCCGCTTTCCCGCGGAAGCTTCCGCGGGAGGACTTCATACTTCTTTGTCGGAGCTTCCTCGATGACGGGCTCATGGGTGGGTTCGGCCTTCCTCGCGCCGAACTTCATTCCGCTTCAGCGGGGGAACTTCTGCTCTCCGTTTCTCTCTTAGGGGCGATTGGGCTCTTCCTTAAGGCTGATTCCTCGCGCCCTCATGGCGGGCTTGCTGGTGGAGTCGCCACCGGAGGTTGCTGTATAGCCTGCAACGCCTCCGTGAGGCCACGGATCTGTCGGACAAGCAGGCCAAACTGCTTCACATCCACCGCGGGTGCAGGTGGAACCTAGGCCGCCGGGGCTGAAGCAGGAACAGACGGGCCTGGACGGGATCGGGTCGCGGAGGCCGCCGAGCGCCGTGCCGAAGCTCTCCTGGGTGGCGTTTTCTCTTCGAAGAGAAAAGGAAGATCTCCAAAGAGGGAAGAGAAGGGTCGCCGAGCACTCCTTTAAGAACAAGGGAACCTCGAAGGTTCAGGCCCTTCCTTCTAGCGCCAATCTGTTGGTGCAGAAATCCGTCCTCGCCGGAGGTTGCCGAAATCGAGGCCGCTGAGGTCGCCGCCGGGGACCTGCAAAACGAAGTCCCGTCCGGAACCGGTGGGGGGTGGCTCCGGCAGGACCCTCCGACGGTCAAGTTAGTTTCCGGCCAACAGTAATGGAGTGCTCGGAATGAGTTCCGGAGCTTAGAGATGAGGAGGAGAGCTTAGAGAGTCGAGAGTTCAGAGAGCTTAGCCTTGGCGTATCTGGAGGGGTCCCTTTTATAGCGGAGCTTAGTTGATGGTGACGGCCATGCCGTCTGGCAGAGAGTCGTCGGGCAGCATGGAGTTCGGTACGGAGAGGACGGCATCGTCCGGTGGATCGTGGGAGCCATACTGGCACGTCGTGGGCCGCATGGAGTCCGGTACGGAGAGGAAGGCGTCGTCCGGTGGATCGTGGGAGCCATACTGGCGAGTCGTGGGCCGCATGGAGTCCGGTACGGAGAGGAAGGCGCCGTCCGGTCTTGCTGCAGGCGACAGTTCGTCCAGAGGAGTTCGGACTTGTAACAGAGTTCGGCCGAAGGGGAAAACCCGGGAGGAGCTTCGGTCTGGCTGAAGGGTCGGCCATCTGTAGAGTTCGGCCGAGGGACGATTGCCGAGGAGTTCGACCGCCTGGAGTCGGTCCGAAAGAAAAACCCGGGGGAGTTCGGGTGGCCGAACGGGCGTCTGGGAGGAGTCCGTCTCCCGAAGAAGTCCTGCCGCTTGGAGTCCAAGGAGCTCGGCCGTCAGGAAGTTCGGCTGGCGGTGGGAGTTCGGCCCGGAGCCTGGCGCTGGGGAGTTCGGCAGCTGGGTAGTTCGGCCCGGACCTTGGCGCAGGGTAGTTCGACCTCTAGGCAGTTCGGCCCGGACCTTGGTGCAGGGGAGTTCGGCCTCTAGGCAGTTCGGCCGTGGTAGGGGCTCGGCCTGGCGCTAAAGCTCTTCAGCGGCTACTGGTTGCATTGGGCCGAGCATCGGGCTAGGCTTCGGCAGGAGCGGGATTTATCCCCAACAGAAAGTATATGAGAAAATCTATGAAAGTCACGTAGGAGCTAGGTTCCTATCACAAAGGCTACTTTAGCAAGGATACTATTGGCCGATCTTATATCATGATTTTATGGAGTATGTTAAGAAATATAACCGCTGTTAGAAGAATACAAACATACAAAGACAGTCAACTTCTGAGCTTACTCTGCTAAGTGCACCATGGCCATTTGCGCAATGAGGAATGGACATACTTGGCCCTTTTTCGATGGCGTCCGGACAGCGAAAGTTTCTCTTGATCGCGATCGACTATTTTACCAAATGGATCGAAGCTGAACCACTAGCAAAAATTATCGAGATCAAGGTACAAAACTTTGTCTGAAAGTTAATAGTCTACCGATTTGGTCTGTCCCGAACTGTCATAACTGATAATGGACGACAGTTCGCTGGGATGAGGTTCGTCGATTTCTACGAAGACCTAAACATCTTCCATCACTTCACATCGGTAGTTCATCCACAGACAAATGGGAAAGCTGAAGTGACCAATCGGACTCTACTGCAAGGCATCAAGACGAGGCTCGATAGAACAAAGGGGGTCCGGATGGACGAACTCTATCACATCCTCTGGGTGTACCGAACTACTCAAAGATCACCGATTAAGAAAACACAATTCGCCTTAGCCTTTAAAATGAAGGTAGTCATACCAATTGTGTTTAAACTTCCATTAGCATGGGTCGTTGCCTTCAATGAGCAGCATAATTCGCAGGACCTCAGAGCTAACCTCGACCTATTGGAAGAAAAAAAAGAGGAATTGCAGGTTCGGATGGCGGCCTACAGATGAAGGATGGCTCGATATTATAACTCTAGAGTTAGAAGTAAAATATTCAAAGTGGAAGACTTAGTACTTCGGTGAGCCACCATCTTCTAACCTCAAACCCAGAAAAAACTTGCCCCAAATTGGAAAGGCCCATATGAAGTGGTGGAGGTCGTCTGGCCCGAGACTTATTTTCTAAAGGAGCTCGGAGGAACAATGCTCCCACAACCTTGGAACTCAAAAAATTTGAGGATGTACTATCAGTAATTTTTCAGTAATAAAATTTTTTCATTTCGACATTATCGTTTCTTATTGCAAAAATCATGTAATGACAAGAAAGAAGTAATCAATAGTGGCCATATTAGGAACAGGAGGAGAACCTCATCCTAACATGAGCAAGTCGAAGGCCTCGTTCATTTTAGATGAGATAGAGGGAGAGGCCATAACAACGGCCCTTATGTGCCCCCACAGTCCGCTAGGAATAGGAGGAGAACCTCATCCTAACGTGAGAAAAGTCGAAGGCCTCATTCATTTTAGATGAGATGGAGGGAGAGGTCCTAACAATGGTCCTTATGTACCCCCACAGTCCATTAGGAATAGGAGGAGGATCTCGTCTTAACGCGAGTAAAGTCGAAGAACTCATTTATTTTAGATGAGATGGGAGGAGAGGTCCTGATAACGGTCCTTATGTGCCCCCATAGCCCGCTAGGAATAGGAGGAGAACCTCATCCTAACGTGAGCAAAATCAAAGGCCTCGTTCATTTTAGATGGGATGAGAGGAAAGGCCCCAACGATGGCCCCATTGTGCCCGACAATAATAGGAGATAAGATTTCCTTCAACCTCGGCTGGAGATAAGATCTCTCTCAAGCTTTAACTACAACTTCAACCTCGATTGGAGATAAGATCTCTCCTGAGCTTCAAAGTCTATGTCAACAGGAGATAAGATCTTCTTCAACCTCGATTGGAGATAAGATCTCTTCTGAGCTTCAACTTCAACTTCAACCTCGGTTGGAGATAAGATCTCCACCAAGCTTCAAAGTCTACGTCAATAGGAGATAAGATCTCCCCCGAGCTTCAACTACAACTTCAACCTCGACTGAAGATCTTATCTCCCCCGAGCTTCAATTACAACTTCAACCTCGGCTGGAGATAAGATCTCCTCCGAGCTTCAACTTCAACGTCAACCTCGACTGGAGATAAGATCTCCCCCGAGCTTCAACTACAACTTCAATCTCGGCTAGAGATAAGATCTCCCCCAAGCTTCAAAGTTTACATCAATAGGAGAGAAGATCTTCTTCAACCTCGACTGGAGATAAGATCTTCCATAAATTTCAACCGCAACGTCAACAAAAGATAAGATCTTCCTAGACCTCGATTGGAGACGGGATCCCCCGAGTCTCAACTTCAACGTCAACCTTGGCTGGAGACAAGATCTCCCCCGAGCTTCAACTTCAACGTCAACCTTGGCTGGAGATAAGATCTCTTCCGAGCTTCAACCTAAACTGGTGCAGAGCTCTAAAGAAGACTTCGACAGTCACTCTTTTTGTACTCTCTTTCTTTGAGTTTTGAACTCGAAAGTGGGGGGACTATTATTGGAGATAAACCTCACTCCTACTGAAGTCCAGTCTAATACAGCTGGTAATCATGGAAGAGCTTCAATCGAAAATTCTCTCCCCGGCAGCCAAATCCCATTCGATCTCCTCCAGCGATCGAACTCATTTAGTAGCCGAACCCAACCAAACTCCTCCAACGATCGAACCCCAGCCGAACTTCTCAACGGCCGAGCCCCAGCCGAACTCTTCCAATGGTCGAACTCCTTTCGGATCCCTCCTTTAGTCGAACTCCTTTCGGATCCCTCCTTTAGTCGAACTCTTACAGAAGCCGAACTCCTCCTGAATCTCTCCTTCAGTCGGACTCCTATGGGAGCCAAAGTTCTTCTGGATCCCTCCGTCAGTCAAGCTCCTATGAAAGTCGAACTCCTTCCAAACTCCTCCTTCAGTCGAACTCTTATGGAAGTTGAACTCCTTTCAGATTCCTCCTTCAGTCGGACTCCTATGGGAGCTGAACTTCTTTCGAATTTTTTCTTCAGTTGGACTCCTATAGAAGCCAAACTTCTTCTGGATCTCTCCTTCAGTTGGACTCCTATGGGAGCCGAACTCCTTCCGGATCTCTCTTTCAGTCAGACTCGTACGGAAGCCGAACTCCTTCTGGATCCCTCCTTCAGTCGAACTTCTATAGAAGCCAAACTTCTTCCGGATCCCTCCTTCAATCGGACTTCTATAGGAGCCGAACTCCTTCTGGACTCCTCCTTCAGTCGGATTTCTATAGGAGTCGAACTCTTTTCAAGCTTCTCCTTCAGTCGGACTTCTATAGGAGCCAAACTACTTTCGTATCTCTTCTTCAATCAAATTTCTATAGGAGTCGAACTCCTTCTGAGCTTCTTCTTCAGTCGGACTTCTACAGTAGCCGAACTTCTTTAGTATCTCTCCTTTAGTCGAATCTCTACAGGAGCCAAACTCCTTTCGGACTCCTTCTTCAGCTAGCATTCCTTTCGGATGATCCTCTCTAGCTGTATTTTCTTTGGAAGTTCGAACTTCTCTGAAATTGATATACATCAAAGCTCTTCACCCCTCCATGCGGCTCCGAGTGGCTCAGTATTGGATGGTTGCGGCCGTCACTATCGGTCTGCTGCAGACGACAGCGATCCGCTATCAGACGGTGATGGCTGTCACTATCAATCTGCTGCAGACGGTGCTACAGGTGGTGCCCCCCTCTCTGACAGACTCTATCAGACCTCGAGCGGTCCGCACTTAGTGGCTGCAGCTGTCACTATCAATCCGCTACAAACTCCGTCTATAAAAAGGGACCTTCCAGATATATTTTTTTTAAGCTCTCTTCTTCTTTCCAAAATTTTGTTGAATTCCTACCTGAGCACTCCATTTCTATTGGCCAGAAGAATTGATTTGATCGTCGGAGGGTTCTGTCGGAGCCACCATCATCGATTTCGGATGGAATTTTGTTTTGTAGGTCATCGGCGGTGATTTCGTCTTCCTCGACTTCAGCTCGATCCGATATCAATCAGATTCTGCAACAAGTTGTAAAAATATTTTTATAATATTTTAATCTAATGATAAAAAAAAGTCTAATTCCCTCTTCCCTCCTTCAAAAAAAAGAGGTTGGAGATGGTAAACTGATCTTACCTTTTTTTTTTTTTTTTTTTTTTGCTTTGGTAAGTTCCTCCAGATAAAAACATCCAGTTCCCAACATGTGATCATGAGCCAAAAAAGAAAGCATACTTATACCCTTACCTATGGTCTATCACGATGTTGCATGCATTTGATTAAAAATGAAATTATGAAGAGCACAGTTCTCTATTATGCATAATGCATCATCCATCGCATGATGGGTGATTGCACGTGGTTGCATGTAATAAACGTGCATTCATACATGACTGTCCATTACATGATGAATGAAGCATGCCGTGCACCACCGCACGATGCGATGTATAGTAGAGAATTCGTCCTCTCTAATTATGCACGTAATGTGAGTTCACAAATGGTTCCAATTTTATGTGACTTATGGGGGATGGCAGGAGGAAGTACGTTGGAGTCGTAGATTTGTGCGGTCAAGCTTGTCCTGCCTTCGTGCAAAGCAGATAACCTTGTAGGTTTCGCCAAGGAATATTACCCATAATGTCCCTCCTACTTCTTTTCCAATTTCAACGTGAGCATTGGATGCGAGCAAGCCATCACTGAAAAGGTTCTACAGCTCATTCTCAAAGATCCCATGCTAAATTTTCTCTAGACCCATATCACCCAAGCAAACAGCACAAGAAAGGCTCAGCCTCAGGTTTGTGTTATCTCTAGTTCTCTACCTCTCCTCTCAGCATGGTCCTCTCTCTTCAATTTTTCCTCTCAAATTTCTCTATCTTTCTGATAATATAGCCTGAAAATCCAATGGATAGCACAAAATTTGAGAGGCCAGAAGGAATTGGGCCAGTGAAAGCTGCCATCAGCCTGTACGGGGAAAGGATCCAGGGAAGAAAACCAGACAAGTCCAAGACCCAGCTCCCACTCAAAGAGGTATCGTTTGTTGTATAGCTTCGCGCATGTTTCTTGTTGGAATTTATCTCGGCTTTTCTTTGCCATATGTTTCTTGTGGATGCGTGCTGTTTCATTGATCCAAATGACTAGATTGAGCTCAAAATACATATATATTCTGAAGGATTCGCATTCAGTAACTGGAGATCTCCACCGGGCAAAAATGGATATTGGAAGACTGAATGAGACCAAGAATTTCGCTGAGAAAGAGAAGGCCCGGGCGGAATCCGAACTGTATAGGACGAGGAGTAGAGCTAAAGAGCTGGCTCTCCAAATTGAGGAGTCCAATGCCAAAGCAAGGGAGCGGAAACTAGAGCTTCAGTCGATGAGTAAGGCGGAGTTTGGTGATGGTGGGTATGCTGAAGTGATGCAGGAACTGAATACCGTGAAGCAGGAGCTGAGCAGGTTGAAGCTTGATGTGGCCTCCGCTTTAGAAGCAAAGGCTAAAGCTGAGAAGGAAACGGAAGCCTCTCGTTCCAAAGCTAGCTCCTATTCCCGATCGATCGAAGGACTGAGAAGGGAGATAGATGAAGCGAATGAAGAGCATGTTCTGGTGGAGCTTGCCCGGATCGAAGCTGAAAGAGAGTTTCGAGAAATAGAAGCTCAGAGAGTGGCTGAATCTGCTCAGTTTGCTAAGAAGATGGAAGCCACTAAGAAGAAAATTAAGGATATCAGCAATGAAGTCAACCGTGCCAAGGAGCTCGAAATGAAGCTTGAAATAACAAATTCTGATATCAATGTCTTGCAGAATGAAATGGAGTTGGTTCGAGCAATGGAGAGGAAGCATCAGAAGAATGATTTGTTCAAGGATGCGAAAAAGACGGTGGAAAAAGAGTCGGAGTGCAGGTCTTTGCTACGATCAGCTGAGGCTGAATTGGAGGCAGCAAAGAAAGAATTAGCTTCCCTCAAGGAGGAAGGATTTCAGCTTATGGCTTCCATGGATGTTATAAGAGAGGAAATGATGCACACTGCTGAAGAAAGCAAAAGACTAAAGAAACTAGAAATGAAAACAGACTCTACTGTTCAGCATCTTAATTCCAAGCTTCTGAAAGCCAAGTCTAAGCTGGAGTCCGCCACACGAGCAGATGAGAGGGCTAGAGCGATAGTTTCCAATCTCTCGGCTGCGCTGCAACAACTGCAAACAGAGGTAGAGTCGGCGAACGAAGAAAAGGAAATTGTCAGTGAAGAGACAAAAACTATCAGAATGGAAATTGAGAAGAGAGACTCGGACATTAGCTTGGCAGAGGAAAGATTGCAAGCCGCTGTCCAAGAGCTCGAGGCAGTTAAAGCATCAGAAGCTGTTGCACTCAAGAAGTTGAGGAGAGTTGCTGAAAGAACCATCAAATCAAGAGCTTCATTGATTCCATCCTCCAGCTCTAATATAACCATATCCAAATGTGAGTATGATTATTTGAATCAGCGTGCAGCAGATGCTCAAGTTGTTGCTGACAACAAGGTGGCGGCAGCTCGGGCATGGATCGAAGCACTGAAGGCTGGAGAGAAGGAGATACTGATGAAGACTGAGCTTGCTAAGAGGGAGATTAAGGAGCTCAAAGGTGTGGAAGACCGAGAGCTTTGTGACATGGAGAAATCATTGGTTGCTCAGAAGACTCTTGAAGAAGAACTATGTAATTGGAGACAGAGAGAGAGAGAGGCAGATATTTCTAACCTGCAGCTTGTGGTCACAACACCAAGGAAATCCCTCAGAGGGAATGGAATACCAGCAGCATCAAGAAGAGCTAAAGTGAGAAGGCTGTCAGCATCATCTGGAGTACGACATACTCGCTCCCCATCTTTTAATCTTAAGAAGAAGAGGAAGGTAATGCCCAATTTAGTCAAGTTTCTAAGAGATCGGAAAACTGGGAAGCATAAATGAGCTACAGGTCTGTTGGACGGACTACAAGGTCTGTATCTTGCTCTTCTGAAAAATGTATGCAGCCACTTCAATGCGTCGTTCCCCCCTTTTTAATTTTCTTCTTCTCATCAATCAACTTATTTGTTTGAGACATGGATGACGTATATAACCTATACAGAAAAGGAAAATTCTTAAAATATAATTTGCCGATAATATGCTTCTGTAATCATTTGTAATGTATGCACATATACCTGTATAAGCTGGGCGACATTTTTTTTCCAAATGTTAAGCCAAGAAAGATATAAATTCTATCAGAGATTTTTAGGGAAATATTGATGGTTATGGTTATAGTTAGCACTCTCATTGATCTCCAAGTACATAGATTGTTAAGACCTGCTACTCTGTTGCACTCTGAAGGTATGGTTTCTGCATTCGAGTATTTTCTACTTCCTGTTTCATCCTAGACCCCCGGCATATGAATAGGACTGGCGATCTTTGTGTATAGCAAGTTCATTGTGAAATATTTGCAAAATTAAAGTTTTTGCATGAGTAGACTGGCCCATACACATTCCAGTATGATTTAAGTAGTTGGAAGGCCACGAGCATTAGGACTATAAGTTTAACAATGATCATTATTTACCCCAATAAACATACAAGGTCAATGATTGATGGGTTAACTTAAAAAATGGATGGAGAATTAGATAGCTGCACATGCATATGAATAGGGGAAAACTGTTGGTTTTATCCTGACTTACTGATTTGTAGTCATAATCTTCTACTGGACTATATTGATATGCGTGAGTTTGATGGAACTAATAGGTAGGTAGGGGGATTGCCTGTTGAGCTTATTAGAATGAGCAAGACCCAACTTTATCCTACCTTATCAGACTTCGGTACAGGCTCAGACATTCCTCTCCCCGACCCTACCCCTCCCTCATCCGCGTGATCTAATCAGCACGCGTGGTGCATGAAGAATGATCCTTTTCTAAAATCTTTCAAGCCCAAGTCTGGTTGGATTCGTTTGAAGCCCAGACTTGAACAGGGATGTGGCATGATCCAGGCCAGCCCATTTTGAGCCCTAATTGCCGTTCCTACCAGCAAGCCAGCATAAGCCCACTTTAAAATGCATGCTTCTTACTGCATCCTGCATGTTCATGTCTACCGGCTGTGAGAGAAAAATTGGAAAAATCTGTCATTACTGTGTACAGTTTGCGCGTCAAATATCCTGACTTCCCGGTCAACCCAACGCTTGGCAAACAAACCTACTTAAATCGAACAAAGGGATTATTTCATGCCTTTGTTGACTTCAACCAGGTTGTTGAAACTATTTGATCTAACATCCCGGAAAAGACTTTGAAAAGATGATAAGACTTTTATTGGAGATCTAAGGCATCATCATACGTCGCCTTTAAGGGTCCCATGAACAAGACTTCCAAGGATCAAAGTAGAGAGATAGGATGTTCATTGAGGACTCCATTCTCTCGTGTCGGCAGAGGGATAGGATGTTAAATGGGATAAATGGATGGTGATCAAAGATCAACTCTACTTCAAATGGCTCCCCACGAGCTCCAAGTAAGCCCAAAAAGATAGCATCGGGATCACTCGCCACTGATTGCGCTGTTGAGGTCATGTCTTCCGTGCCTAATTTCAACTCATAATTCTGCATGGAAGGCCACCATCCACCAATAAAATGTCAAAGCCACCTATCAATCAGCTTTAATATCGTCCCGTATCATATATACTCTCAACAAACTTCTCTAACATTCTTACCAAAAAAAATACAAACATCTCTCACCAGAATGTTTTATATTCTTCTTGTCCTCTTCATCTAGAAGGAGATTAATTGCCCATATGGGATGCATTCTTAAATGTGACGAACCACCCACAAGCATAAAGAACCGTGACTTTCCTACCTAGGGAGTGAAGTCAAAATGTTAAGTAGGAAAATTGTGATTCAGAGAAAATGTAGATTATCTTTGCCTAAATGCTGATGTGGGTTTAGCCTCTCTGTCCTCAATTACAGGAGGACAAGAGAGGAAAAATAAAACAGACGTTTATGTCACGGAGTTTTACCATGAAATATACTAACTGAGCTGAAGGCCAGAAGCGCTACGTTTTAATATGACTTTGGTCAAATATTCTCAAACTAAGCATATGCTTTAACCGCCATATCGAAAAAAAAATTATATCGCTTATAAGTGCATATAATCCCAAGATAATATATGAGCACACTTTTGCACCATGCTAAGTCTCTTTTTTGAATGGCTTTACTTCTATTTTTTGAGTTGTGGAACTTCATTAGGTTCATCTTGAATTATTTTGGAGGATGGAGGAAAGCAGTGGACAAGTAATCGGAGGTCACAGTTGTTACCCTTATTAGATTGTAGTTTAATTTAAGATGACTAAAACTCCTGGAAAGGAAATCCAGTTGGTTAACCTCCACTACAAAAATGTGGATGCAAGGTCAAGGCTCTACAATATTCTTAGAGTGGAATGGGACTGGGAGTGGAGTAGTTTGCAAGATTGTAAGAAGAAGCAGCGGTTACCCTTATTGTATTGTAATTGAGTTTGGGATGACTAAGAGTCTTTGAAAGGAAATCCAGTTGGTTAACATCCACTACAAAAATATGGATGCAGGTTTGAAGATTGACGTATCCTTAGTGGTGGAATGTGGGAGAGAGTGGAGCTTGCAAGATTCTAAGAAGACTATCGACAAAGATTGATACTTCTTTGTTCAAAAATTGGTATGTAAAGAACTAAATGAAAAATAAATATGAAAACTATTCGATTTCATGGGGGTGGCAAGAAGGTTAGATGATAGGTTAATATTGCCAAAGTATCCATAATATATTCTATTAAAGCAGCCATTCAATGGTAGTTAATTACCCTATCCTTGGTTAAGTGCCTTGCTGCTACTCTGATATGGGGTCAAAAACATTAATTAGCACTTTTTTCAATAAATTTGATAGCTGGCCCTTTTATTGAATGGACAATAACTTTTAATAGCTTTCAATAACGTTTTTGATCTTTTAATTCTTAAGTTAAAATATAAAAATGAGCTTTATTATTCTTGTTTTAATTTTATTTAATACATCTCTGATGTTGGATGCATCTCAGAAATTATTACTTCATAATTTTTTTTTAAATAGGAACTAATATAGAATCATACATAATCATACTAACAAGAAAAATACTATAAAAAACAAGTAAATTTTAATAGATTGATAGGTGGCCTCTAAAATCATACTAACAATTTTTATTGATATAATTTTAATACTGTTCTGAAGTTTCAATTTTTATAAATATTCTTACTCTATTATACATGATTATAAATAACTGTGTAATTATGAATATAAATATGAACAAAGAAGGAAGCCGAAATTGAGTATAATAAAGAAAGGAGATTGTTGACTTTAATTAGTTGGGCGTACATAACAAAAGAAAAGAGGGCCGAAATAAAAACTAAAGTAGAACAGCCAATGATGCCAGCAGTACTATATTACAAGGCACCCGCGGCTTTGCCTCTCTTTCAAGTGCAATTGGTAGGCGTGCTTAAGCCAACTAATCGTCCGTAGCTCTTCCTTCCTCAAATTGCAAAGCATCTTTGTTTGGCTGATTCCATCTTTAATGTTGTAAATATTCTAAAGAGACTTGTTCCTCTAAAAATTGTACCATGAGTGCAAGATTTCTCGTTAGTTTCTTGACTTCCTCACGTAAATCATCTACCAATTATAATCAGCCAAAAGGGAATTCCAACAAGAGGGTGCCTGTTTTAATATGTAGACAAATTAGTAGGAATCGCGGTCAAGGCGTTTTAGGTTGGAATTCTTTGCAAACTCCGCATCTGGCCCGAGAAGGCGCTAGGTGTGGACCAACTGGACCTTTTTAAGGATTATTTCCATGTTGGCGTGGAAGTCATTGGGAAACCCCCTGTTTGTTCATACTGTCGAGTTCTTGTCGCATGCCCGGTTCCAAGTCAACCACGCTCGTCGCTTGGCGGGCACTGCAGGCTGCCATCCAGTCCGCAGAAGGAGAACCCCGAGGAGGGTCTCGGCTTCGGTCTTTGGGGACTGCCATCGCGCTCAGAAGTCTATCTCTTTTTTCTTTTTTATCGAAATTCTCCTATAAAATGTCTGACGGCACTAGTCAAAGCTTCCGTCAAACAAAAACAAAATAATGCATGTTCGTAGCAACTCGGATATAAACAATTAATGGCTTAAACAGTGAATGGGTAATCTCGAGGACCAAGGTGCTTTGGGGCATGATCTGCTGAAAAAAATCAAAATGAAAGATGCAATCTATCATAATCGATCTTTCTTTTTTTTTTAAAATCCGTCATAATTGGGTTAGGCTTTACACTGGAGGATCGTGCAATTTACGTTGATCTCGTGAAGCACACCGATCCTTCCATGGCATGCTTGCCAAAGTTATCTTGAACGTCCATCTCGTGCATCCCACTGGTTCTTCGAGGACGTGGCAGCTACGATGGGCTTCTCCTCGATCGGTATCAAAGTTGTCTTAGAAACCTAAAATAGAATAAAGTTGGTTGTGGCCGCTGCTTGCTTGAACAATGGAAGGGATGGGATTGCGAGAATTATGGGAGGCACCATCGATTTCTGTTGTCAAGAGTCTTCCATCTGTGGTTGGGCTTGATCTTCTAACGAGATGAAGGTTGATCAGAGATCAACATAGGATTGAGTAGGGATGCTTCTTCTTTGAGAACAACTATAAAAAAGTCTATTCATTGAGGATATTTTGATGGAGAATCCTTTAATGCTTAAGTTAGTCAAAATTTTCAACAAACAGTAGAGTGGAAAGTGAGAGAATTGCAAAATTTTAGATTTTGTTTCATGAAAAAAAGTTACTGATCCAATGGTTTCCTTTAACCCCCTTTATCTAGAGGGAGAGTAGCTACCTATTATCATTAAGCTTGATAAAGATTTCAAAAAATCTACGCCCATTCAAGTAAAATGATGTATCCATTATGCACATCAGGCATGGATGAGGATCATGCATGTTATCCGCAAGGATTAAATGTGGCTGTTAAGCCCATAGGAGAAACATCTTCGACATTTGTGGATGGATAATTGGTTTCGGTTATTCACCGAACAGATTAACTATCATCGCCTTTTGAGGATTATCAATTGCATACCATTAATCGGATTAGCTCATTGGGATGGCGTCATATTTGACTTTGGTTGATCTGGTCCTCACTGTTGAAAGGAGGCTTTGGATGGTCTAGTTGATATACGGTCCAAGTAGGATTTTGGCCATATCCAAAATTAGTTGATTCTTCTGGTTAGTCGATTTTATAGTTTGGTGATGCCCGATCTGGATGTTGGTTGTCATCTAAAATGGTATTTCTGCTTGAGTTGAGGTTGTTCTGAGATGGTTTGATTACTATTGGTGCAGAATCTGATCGACGCCGAACCAAATTGGAGTTGAAGAAGAAGAGGTCGCCGTCGGTGACCTGCAAAATAAAGTCCCATTCGGAGTCGGTAGTGGTAGCTCCAGTAGAACCCTCCGACGATCAAGTCAGCTCTACTGGCCAATAGAAATGGAGTGCTCAGAAAAAATTCAGTAGAGCTTTTGGAAAGGAAAAGAGAGGTTAGCCAAAACATATCTGGAGGATCTCTTTTTATAGATGGAGCTTGTAGCAGACTGATAATGACAGCCATAGCCATCCGATAGCGGATCGATCGGAGCCGCATGGAGTCTGTTATAGAGGAAGATACCGCCTGTAGCAGACTGATAGTGACAGTCGTAGCCGTCCGATAGCAGGTCTGCTCGGGATCGTATGGAGTTTGTTACAGAGGGAGGCACCACCCATAGTGCTGCCTATAGTAGACTGATAGTGACAGCCGTAGCCATTCAATTATGGGCCATTTGAGGCCACATGGAGTTTGTTACGGAGAGAGATGTCCGTTATCATGATGTGTCTATTCGTCTAGATTTAATAGTCGAAGTTCAAAAGAAGTAGACGTTGGTTGATAAAGAGCTTTGACATACATCAATTTTAAAGGAGTTCGGACTCCTAAAAAAATATGGCTAGAGGAGATCATCCAAGAGGAATGCTAGTTGAAATCTGAAAGTGACCCACTGGAGGAATCCGGATGGAGTTCGATTGATGGAGGAGTCCATCTGAAGAAGAAGTCCGGAAGGAGTTCGACTGCTGGAGAAATTCGATTGAAGAAGAAGTTCGACTGATGGAGAAGTTCGTCTGAAGGAGAAGTCTAGAAGGAGTTCGGTTGCTGGAGGAATCCAACTGAAGGCGAAGGCGGGAAGGAGTTCGGCCGCTAGAGGAGTTCGACCGCTGGGGGAGTTCGTCTAGGGTTTGACTACTGAAAGAGTTCGACTGGGGTTTGGCCGTTGGAGGAAGAATTTTCGATCGAAGCTCTTTTGTGATTATCAGTTGTATTAGGCTAAGCATCAAACTGAATTTCGGTGGGAGCAAAATTTATCCTCAATAATAGTTTCTCCACTTTTGAGTTCGAAATTTGAAGAAAGTACAAAAAAGATGACTGCCGAAGTTCTTTTTCGAACTCTGCATCCATTGAGATTGAAGCTCGGAAAAGATCTTATCTCCTTCAATCGAGGTTAAAGAAGATCTTATCTCCTATTGAGGTTGACGTTGAAGCTCGGGAGAGATCTTATCTCCAACCGAGGTTGAAGAAGATCACATCTCCTATTGATGTCAAAGTTGAAGCTCGGGGGAGATCTTATCTCCAGCCAATGTTGAAGAAGATCTTATCTCCTGTTGACGTTAAAGTTGAAGCTCGAGAGAGATCTTACCTCCAACTGAGGTTGAAGGAGATCTCATCTCCTACTGTCGTTGAAGTTTGGAGAAGATCTTACCTCCAGCCGAGGTTGAAGGAGATCTTATCTTCTGTTGAGATTGACGTTGAAGCTCGAAAAAGATCTTATCCCCAATCGAGGTTAAAGGAGATCTTATCTCCTGTTGACGTTGAAGCTCGAGAGAGATCTTATTTTCAGTCGAGATTGAAGGAGATCTTATCTCCTATTGTGGTCGACGTTGAAACTCGAAAAAGATCTTATCTCCAGTTGAGATTGAAGGAGATCTTATCTCCGATTGATGTTGAAGTTGAAGCTTGGGAGAAATCTTATCTTTAGTCAAAGTTGAAGGAGATCTTATCTCTGGTTGATGTTGACGTTGAAGGAGATTTTATCTCCTATTGATGTTGGAGCTCGGAGAAGATATTATCTTCAGTCGAGGTTGAAGAAGATCTTATCTCCTATTGAGGATTGAAGCTCGAAAAAGATTTTATCTTCAATCGAGATTGAAGAAGATCTTATCTCTTATTGAGGTCGAAGCTCGAAAAAGATCTTATCTCCAGTCGAGATTGAAGAAGATTTTATCTCCTCTTGAAGTTGAAGCTTGGAAGAGATCTTATCTTCAGTCGAGGTTGAAGAAGATCTTATCTCCTATTGAGGTTAAAGTTCGGGTAAGATCTTATCTCCAGTCAAGATTGAAGCTCGAAAAGAATCTTATCTCCAACCGAGGTTGAAGGAGATCTTATCTCCTATTGAAGTTGAAGCTCGAAGAAAATCTTATCTCCATCCAGGATTGAAGGAGATCTTATCTCCAATCGAGGTTGAAGGAGATCTTATCTTCTATTGAGGTTGAAGCTTAGGAGAGATCTTATCTCCAGTCAAGGTTGAAGCTCGGGGGAGATCTTATCTCCAATCGAGGTTGAAGGAGATCTTATCTTCCGTTGAAGTTGAAGCTTTGGAGAGATCTTATCTTCGACCGAGTTTGAAGGAGATCTTATTTCCTATTGATGTTGTTGGAGCTCAGGGGAGATCTTATCTCTAATCGAGGTTGAAGAAAATCTTATCTCCTGTTGAAGTTGAAGCTTGAGAAAAATTTTATCTCCAGCCGAGGTTGAAGAAGATCTTATCTTCTGTTGAAATTGAAGCTCGAAAGAGATCTTATCTCCAGTCGAGATTGAAGAAGATCTTATCTCCTATTGAAGTTGAAGCTCGGAAGAGATCTTATCTTCAGTCGAGGTTGAAGGAGATTTTATCTTCGGTTGACGTTGAAGTTGAAGCTCGGAGAAGATCTTATCTTCAGTCGAGGTTGAAGGAGATCTTATCTCCTATTGATGTTAAAGAAGATCCTATCTTCTGTTGAAGTTGGAGCTTGGGAGAGATCTTATCTCCAGCCGAGGTTGAAGGAGATCTTATCTCTTGTTAAAGGGTTGGAACTTGGGAAGATCTTATCTCCAGTCGAGGTTGAAGAAGATCTTATCTCCTATTGAGGTCGAAGCTCGGGGGAGATCTTATCTCCAGTCGAGGTTGAAGGAGATCTTATCTCTTGTTGAGGTTGAAGCTCGGGGAAGATCTTATCTCCAACTGAGAGATTGAAGCTCGGAGGAGATCTTATCTCCAACTGAGGTTGAAGGAGATCTTATCTCCTATTGAAGTTGAAGTTCGGAGAAGATCTTATCTCTAGCCGAGATTGAAGGAGATCTTATTTTTTATTGAGGTTGAAGCTCGGAAGAGATCTTATCTCCAGTCGAGGTGGAAGGAGATCTTATCTTCTGTTAAAGTTGAAGCTTGGAAAAGATCTTATCTCCGATCGATGTTGAAGAAGATCTTACCTCCATTGATGTTGTTGGAGCTTGGGAGAGATCTTATCTCCGGCCGAGGTTGAAGGAGATCTTATCTTCTATTGAAGTTGAAGCTCGGGGGAGATCTTATCTTCTATCGAGGTTGAAGGAGATCTTATCTCCTATTGAGGTTGGAGCTCGGGGGAGATCTTATCTCCAGTCGAAATTGAAGAAGATCTTATCTTCTGTTGAAGTTGAAGCTCGAGGAAGATCTTATCTCCAGCCGAGGTTGAAGGAGATCTTATCTTTCGTTAAGATTGAAGCTCGGAAGAAGAATTTCGATCATAAGTTCCAAATTTGAAGGGAGTAAAAAAGGCGACGGTCCGAAGTCCGATCCCAAATTTCTGCACTTGCTGCTTGTTACGAACGTCGAGTTCGTTGTGGACGCCAGGCCTATTGTGGACATCGAACTAGGACCTCTCTTACAAACTAGGATAAGGTTTTGCCTTTCGCATTTGACGTAGTCAGATTATCATGGAAAAATACATGTTAGGATTCTCCACCAAGCTTCTTCCTTCTCCAAGTTTTTGGCCTATGAGGTTCTGACTTTTGCTTATGTTAGGATGAGGTTCTCCTTTTATCCTCGTCTAAAATGAACGAGGCCTTCGACTTTGCTCACGTTATGATGAGATTCTCCTCCTGCTCCTAACGGACTGTAGGTGCACATTAGGGCCGTTGTCGAGGCTTCTCTTCTCACCTCGTCTAAAATGAATGAGGTCTTCGATTTTGCTCACGTTAGAACAAGGTTCTCCCTCTTTTCTCATATAAAACGAACGAGGCCTTCGATTTTGCTCACGTTAGGACGAGGTTCTCCTCTTGCTCTTAATGGGCTGTAAGGACACATTAGGATCATTGTTGGGGCCTTTCTTCTCACCTCATCTAAAATAAATGAGGCCTTCGATTTTGCTCACGTTAGGATGAGATTTTTTTTCTATTCCTAACGGAGTGTAGGAGCACATAAAAACCATTGTCAGAGCCTCTCTCCTCATATCGTCTAAAATGAACGAGACCTTCGATTTTGCTCACGTTAGGACAGGGTTCTCCTTCTATTCCTAACGAGCTATAGGGGCACATAAGGACTGTTGTCAGGGCCTATCCTCTTATCTCGTCTAAAATGAACGAGATCTTCGACTTTGCTCATGTTAGGACGAGGTTCTCATTCTGTTCCTAATGGACTGTAGGGGCACATAAGGGCCGTTGTTAGGGCCTCTTCCCTCATCTCGTCTAAAATGAACGAGACCTTCGACTTTGCTCACGTTAGGATGAGGTTCTCCTCCTGTTTCTAATGGACTGTAGGGGCACATAAGCACCATTGTCAGGACCTCTTCCCTCATCTCGTCTAAAATGAATGAGGCCTTCAACTTGCTTACATTAGGATGAGGTTCTCCTTCTATTCCTAACATAGCCATTTTTGATTGCTTCTTTTCTATCATTACATAATTTTTGTACTAAGAAATAATAATTTTGAAATGGAGGAATTTTATCGAAGGAAAATTATTGGTAGTACATTCTCAGATTTTTTGAATTTCAAGATCGTGAGAGAGTTGCTCCTCCAAGCTTCTTTAGGTGATAGGTTCCGGGCCGGATAACCTCCTCTACTTCATACGGGCCTTTCCAATTTGGAGCAAGCTTTCTCTGGCTTTGAGATCGAGAGATGGCGGCTCGTCGAAGTACTAAGTCTCTTAGAGATAGTGTTGATGATGCCGAGAGGCGGTCGCTCTCCTTATTGTTTCTTCTTCATTGGTGGTTCTGATTGTGGCAGTGTTCTTGGCCGATCTTCTCTTGCTTTAGACCGACGTCTGAGGAATCGACTCAACCAACTTCTTCTGATGAGCTCCTCGATCTCATTTTAGAGCAGGATGAGAGCGCATTCTTTCAGACCTCGACAGTTGCTTCTTAATCTCTATCAATACTTGCATTTTTGGAGCATCGAGGGAGGCGTAGTTGTGAAACCTTCTGAGAGGAGAACTTCTTCGTGTCCTTCCATCGGAGCTTCTTTGATGATGAGCTCGAGAAGGAGTTCGGACTCGCTTGCGCTCTGAGAAAATCTGTGAGCGCAGTCAAACTTCATTCGGTTCTCCATCAGCTGCGGGCTTATTAGACTCGTCTGTCTGCTGCTCTCCTGTGGCCTCCTCGTCCTTCAACTTGAAGGCTTCTTCCGCTCGGACATATTCTTCAGCCTGAGTTAGCATATCAGAAAAGTTTTTGGGGTACTTCTTCTCCAGAAAGAATAGCAAATCATTCTTCTGAAGGCCGCCCTTGAGTGTGGTCATTGCAACAGATTGGTCCAGATTTCGAACCTCCAATGCAGCAGTATTAAATCGGATGACATAAGTCCGAATAGATTTTTTCTCCTTCTGCTTGATATTCATCAGAAAATTTGAACCTTGGCGTGAATGTCGGCTATTGACGAAGTGAGCTGCAAACTGATGGCTCATCTGATCAAAGAAGAAGATCAACACCGAATATCAGTTTCTTGCTACTTCCTTCAAGGTAGATGGGAAAGCTTGGCATAAGATGACGTCTGGTGCGTCTTGGAGCAGCATCATGGTCTGAAAGGCTTTTAGATGATCGATCAGATCAGATATTCCATCGTAGCTTTCAAATTGGGGAAGCTTAAAGTTTGGCAAAACAGACTCTTGCATAATTCAGGGAGAGAAAGGAGGATCGGTGCAGACATCGTCATGATGAACCGGAATGACGTGGTGAGTCTCTCAATCCGTCGGTCCATCTTCTATAGTTTTTGATCGAGGATGTCATCTCGATCGTAGATCTTGGAAGGCTTTCGACTGTAGATGAAAAAGATCTCTTTCGAAGAAGAATCATGATTCGAGCAAGGATCCTCTACTCTCTATTTTTTTTTCAGAGGTGACGGATATGCTAGCCTAAGTGCTCCTCCTTGGGATCAATTTCTGACATCTCGATGACGGATTTTCTGATGGAACTACCATCGGAGGCTGCCGCATGGCCTACATCATTTCGATGAGGTCCTGAATCCATTGTATCAGTAGGTTAAACTGCTTTGGATCTACCATGGCCGTCGATGGAGGTGGAGGTTGAAGCACCGATGATGGAGCAGGAATGGATGGATCCGGTTCAGATCTAATGGTAGAAGTGGTAGATCTTCGGATAGTCGCCTTCTTTGGAGGCATTTTTTAGGATTGAGGAAGAGGATGGAGATGAACCTTGAAGAAGAAGATCCGTAGGATCGATTGAGCACTCCTTTAAGAATAAGGATATCTCAGGAATAGAGGGCCCTTCCTCTAGCATCAATCCTGTTGGTGCAGAATCTGATCGACGTCGGACTGAGTTGGAGTTAAGGAAGAAGAGGTCGCCGTCGGTGACCTGCAAAATAAAGTTTCGTCTGGAGTTGGTGGTGGTAGCTCCGACAGGACCCTCCGATGATCAAGTCAGCTCTACTGACCAACAGAAATAGAGAGCTCGAGAAAGAATTCAGTAGAGCTTTTGGGAAGGAGAAGAGAGCTTAGCCAAAACGTATCTGAAGAATCTCTTTTTATAGATGGAGCTTGTAGCAAACTGATAGTGACAGCCATAGCCGTTCGATAGCGGACCGATCGGGACCGCATGGAGTCTGTTATGGAGGAAGGCGCCATCTGTAGCACCGTTTGTAGTAGACTGATAATGATAGTCGTAGCCATCCGATAGTGGATCCGCTCGGAGCCGCATGGAGTCTGTTACAGAGGGAGGCACCGTCTGTAGTGTTGTCTGTAGCAGATTGATAGTGACAGCCATAGCCATCCAGTTATGGATCGTTTGGGGCCACATGAAATTTGTTATGGAGAGAGGTATCCGTTGTCCTGATATGTCCGTTCGTCCAGATTTAATAGTCAAAGTTCAGAGGAAGCAGGCGTTGGTTGATGAAGAACTTTGACATACATCAATTTCAAAGGAGTTCAGACTCGTAAAGAGAATACGGTTAGAGGGGATCATCTAGAAGAAATGCTAGTTGAAATCTGGAAGTGATATGCTGGAGGAATCCAGATGGAGTTCGACTAATGGAGGAGTCCGTCTGAAGGAGAAGTCCGGAAGGAGTTCGGCTGCTGGAGGAATTCGACTGAAGAAGAAGTTCGGAAGGAGTTTGACTGATGGAGGAGTCTGTCTGAAGGAGAAGTTTGGAAGAAATTCGATTGCTGGAGGAACTTGACTGAAGGCGAAAGTGGGAAGGAGTTTGATCGCTGGAGGAGTCCGGGAGGAGCTAGGCTGTTGGAGGAGTTCGACCGCTGAGGGAGTTCTGCTGGAGTTCGGTCGTTGGAGGGGTTCGGCCGCTGGAGGAGTTCGACCGTTGGGAAAGTTTGGCTGGGATTCATCCATTGGAGGAGTTCGGCTGGGGTTTGGCCGCTGGAGAGAGAATTTTTGATCGAAGCTCTTCTGTGATTACCAACTGTATTAGGCTAGCATCAGACTGGATTTCGACGAAAATGGGATTTATCCTCAATAATTACCATGCTCTTCCTCCCTTGGGGCAATTGTTGAATGATATTGAATTGCCTCCTTGTCCAATGGTCAAGCTGGGAAAACTAACTTATTCTCCCAAAAATTTCCATTATGAGCTTTGAGATGATCAATATACAAATACAGCATGCTAGTAAGGACCCTCTAAATGCTCAAGCGTTCCATTTTGGCTATCTTATAATATCTTCCTTGTTCATATAAATGCATTAAATTCAAAGGGTTTTCGCTGCTTGCATGGTATCTGCTGCAATTATTATCTCACCCCAAATGATGTTTCACTGCAAATAGATACTAGTGGGAATGGCCATGCAAGTTACTTTACTTGCATATCTGTGATTACAAGTTGCTATGCATTATGCTTCCCAAATGATGTTTCATAACTAATGGTAACCGACGTGAAGACCAGTCCTTTTAGTCTTGTTTGGCAGGAGGTTTCGATATTATGGAACACCAACAATCTTCACTCAAATTGCAAGAGTGGTTGTTCACATCCTGATTTTGAAATCAGCAGTCATTATCTCTTTCGAACTTTCCTACTTTAATGCTACTGCTATCTGTTGGGAGCTCTATCCATCACATCATCTCCTATTATACCTTCAGCGCACCTGGATATCCGCCCTTCGCTTCTAGTTCGCCCTTAGGATGCATGCAACATCCTGATAACGGCTACCACATCCTCAAGCACTCCCTTTTGGCATTCCATGCAAATGACTTTTCTTCGTATTAATGCGCATTTGATACTCCCTAGATATGTTATATTACCATCTGTTCTGCAAATCTTCATCTTGTATGTTTCCTTTCGTTCTTCTAGGTCGTACAATATAACTCGCAAGTTGGGATGCATTTTTTATTTTGTAACTTTTCCATACATTATTAATAAAGTTGTTCTATTTTATTTTTTTTAAGAAAAATTTTAATAAGATCATTTAATTGAAGATAATCCGATATAAAAAATAATTTTTATATTAAATTATTATATTTGGTATGAAAAATGAAAGAGGGAGATGGCAAATTAAATACCATGTAAGAGGGAGATGGTAAATTATTATTAAATGATAAATTATATTAAATACCATTTAATAATAATTTAATAAATTATTATTAAATTATTATATTTCGTTCGAACTCAGTGCCTCAATTATAAATTCAGTTCAAATAATTGATCTCCTAATTTATTTTTTTTGATCTCAGATTTTACTATACGATTTCAATCCAAAATACCAATCTCCATCAAGAATCGATCTTAAAGATAGCCGAACTTCTGAAAATAGTTGAAGCAGTCCTATTATAGTCCAAATTAAAAATTCAATCCTCAAGCCCATCACTCTTAATTTAAAGAACAATCTTCAAGCTTGATCCATCCAATTCTAAACACTACAATATAGTCTCGGACCGAATAACTTGCTATCAAGTTTGGAAGCATCCGACTTCCATCCAGACTTCAACAGACATTAGCTAACCACTATCAAGTGGTAACAACCATCAACCCACTCTCCATAATAAAATCTGAATGGTTCCAAACGACTGACTGACATTCAGTTATAGAGGTAATTACCAATCAATTATAGGCTTCATTTATAAATAAGATCCTTTAAATATGTCTTCTTCTCTAAAAATTCTTCTTATTATCTTACTCCTCTATACTCCATTTTTGTTAGTAAAATTTTTTATTTGATCAATAGATGGTCCACACCAAAGCCACCCATCTCCAACTGGAATTATGTTTTGCAGGTATCATCGATGAGATTTCGAATGCCGACTCCAGTGATTTTCGATGGCAGTCCATTTTCTACAACAACATTATCTTTGATTTCGGATTAGAACCATGGAACTTTGATATGCAAATTAGTTAATTGTCTAATATCACTTAATTTGGAATTGAAGTTCACGTTATTTTACTCGGGCTTCTTCTTTACCTAGATATATTAAAACTAAAGTCAATTAACTACCTTGTTCATTTATTACAAATAAATTTGTGTAGCACATGATACTGTGGTTACTGTACGTGAAATTATACTCACTTGAAGATGTTTAGAATGCCGCTATTTATTCAGCGTTGTAGTGGGGCATAGGGACCGACAGCACCCACTCCTCGTGCACTAAATAAAGCCTACACGGCGTGTAGAGAGATGTAGAAAATCCTACTAAATCCTAGATAATTAAAACGCCGTAACTGCAAGATATTCTTTTTCAGAAAACAATCCCATCTTTTTAGAGAGATAAAAACAAAACGGAGAGTGTAATTATCAATTTCCTTGCGTCTTCCCATCGGATGCACCGGTGTTCGGAATCCGTTTGACTCGGACCGACCCGTTAACCCTGGTCTGCTGGAAAGTGGAAACCGAGTCGACCATTCCGAGTTAACCGGTTCAATCGTTTGACCCAGCAAGTCGAGTAGGTTTTTGGGAAAAGCAAGCCTTCCGCCGACCCGACCGGCTGCGGGGGGCGAGTCGGGCGAAGCAGGGCGGATCCGCCTGGGTTGCCAAACAATGCCAGCATGCGCACCTTTTAGCTTGGGATAGAAATAAGAAAAGAATCGGAAGTTGATACCTCGACCTTAACTTTTAAAATATGTACATCGCTTTAAATCATTCTTCTCTATTCCTCACACAGGCCAGGAATACATGCATTACTTAAATGGGAGTAATGATAGCCCAACATGATGAGGCCAAGCGGGGAACCGGTCCGCTCGCACCGACGAACGGCTATTTTGATGGTAAAAGAATTAAGCGGAATTGTACACTCGCACTAACAAACGGCTACGTTTTACATACAAAGCAGTGGGATTCTCTCCCACCGCTTCCCTGCTGTCTTCCTTCCTATCCTTCTCCGCCATCCCCTCGCACCACTCTCCTAGCTCTCGTCACCCTTCCACCACCCAACTCCTCCATTTCGAGCGCAGATCTCAGCGCAACCTCCAAGAATATTTCCATCTTAAACTTTGGCTTGCTATCCTTTTTCTTCTTTTCTTAATCTGTTTTTGAGCTTTGCACAGCCGGTTCCTCTACCTTCTCGCGGTCAAATCCCACTTTCTCCTCCATTCGTTCATGGGTCTATCACCATCTCTCCTCTACTTGTTTCTCTTCCTCCTCTTCTACGCTTTTGTTCCTCTTGTGACTTGTCTGAATGGGGAAGGCTTTGCCCTGCTCTCCTTCAAGTCCTCCATCAGAGAAGACCCAGAGGGCACCCTCGGTAACTGGAACTCCTCCGACCCAAACCCATGCTTTTGGAATGGCATCACCTGCAGAGAAGGTGTTGTGATCTCCCTCAGCATCCCCAAGAAAAGGCTTGCAGGCTTCCTCCCCCCTGCTCTTGGTTCCCTCCCTTCCCTCCGGCACATCAACCTCAGGAACAACCGCCTCTTCGGCAGGCTCCCGCCGGTGCTCTTCGCCGCCGGCGGGCTTCAGAGCCTGGTCCTCTACGGGAATTTCCTCTCCGGCCCTCTCCCTCAGGAGATCGGCAACCTCCCCAACCTCCAAACCTTAGACCTTTCGCGAAACTCGGTCGACGGTCCCATTCCCAGCTCCTTGGTCCAATGCAGGAGGCTTAAATCCCTCATTCTCAGCCGCAACAATTTCACCAGTTCCTTGCCTGATGGCTTCGGCAGCAGCTTCCTTGCGCTAGAAAAGCTCGACCTTTCTTACAATGGATTCAGTGGCTCGATCCCGGGCGACATCGGTAATCTCTCTAGCCTTCAAGGCACCGTGGACCTCTCCCACAACTTATTCTCCGGGGCAATCCCTCCGAGTCTGGGAAATCTGCCGGAAAAGGTCTATATTGATCTCACATATAACAATCTGAGCGGCCCCATACCGCAGGACGGTTCTCTGGATAACCGAGGGCCGACTGCGTTCATCGGAAACCCCGGTCTCTGCGGCCCGCCATTGAAGAACCCATGTCCGAGCGGTGCATCTTCTGTGCCCACCAATTACATGCCCCCTGCGTCCCAAGTGGTGAATAGCAACGAGAATGGAAGCAGCGGCAGCAGCAAAGGACTGAGTAGAACTGTGGTGGGTGCGATTGTAGCGAGTGATGTGGTTGGGATTGGTATCATAGCGATGATATTCTACTTGTGCTACAGGAGGGCAACATCTTCCAAGGGGAAGGAAGAGGGTGGGAAGTCCAACAAGGGGACCAAGGGAAGGAAGGAATGCCTGTGTTTTAGGAAAGAGGAGTCGGAGGCCTTGTCCGAAAATGTCGAGCAATATGATCTAGTGCCGTTGGATCGACATGTTAGCTTCGATTTGGATGAGCTGTTGAAGGCTTCTGCTTTTGTCTTGGGGAAGAGTGGGATGGGGATTGTGTACAAGGTTGTGCTGGAGGATGGGGTAATCTTGGCCGTTAGGAGGTTGGGCGAAGGAGGGTCACAAAGGTTTAAAGAGTTCCAGATGGAGGTGGAAGCTATTGGAAAGGTCAGGCATCCTAATATTGTTACCCTGAGAGCTTATTATTGGTCAGCCGATGAAAAACTGCTTATTTATGATTACATACCCGATGGCAACCTCACTGCTGCGGTTCATGGTATGAACTCAAACCATAACTTGCTTTAGTTTTATTATATTTTTTGCTAAGGATTTCTTGTGGCAAGCTGGCATCATTTCCTATAGAAACATAAAAGTTTTAGGACTATAGATGGTTTCTGATATCTTCAACTGTAATACTCCTAAAGATTATGTGGTATGCTTGTAAAGCAAACTGCCCTTTATTTTGGAATCAACCCCAAGAAATTCTAATCGAGCCTATTTAGAAACACTATGGGGACTTCAAATATTAATAACTCCAAGCATAAAGTAATGGTTTAAACGCACAGCTTCCCCAAATCATCTAGGGAATCTGGATACCAGAAACTTGATTAAATTTTGGTGATATGGTTATCTCCCATGAAGTATTGTTTGTGATAAATTATGATATTTGTTATTCTAGATGTTATCTCACCATCCTTCTGCTTCCCCTTCTCAAATCTATCTCAACCTTGTCAGCATCCTTTTCTAAATTGATTATATGCTCCTGTTGGCTACTCAAGCATAAGCAGCAGTCGGTACTTGAGCCATCGTCAAAAGTCAATATTATTATTTGCGTAGTACTTCTCGATCTATCTAAAACATAATATATACATATACATACATAGATCCATGCGCATATTTGTTTACTTTACATATGAATCATAGCTTTGTTTCATTATTTAAATACTTAGTGCTGGTTTTTATGGGTCTGATTTCAGGGAGAGCCGGAACAATGGCTTTTACACCACCATCATGGGATGTGCGGCTAAAGATCATGAAAGGGATAGCCAAGGGCTTGGCATTTTTGCATGAGTTCAGCCCAAAGAAATATGTTCATGGAGATCTTAAACCTAACAACGTACTTGTTGGACTAAACATGGAACCATACATTTCTGATTTTGGCCTCGGGCGTCTTGCTAACATTGCGGGAGGATCTCCACTGCTGCAGTCGGATAGGATGGCTGCTGAAAAAACTCCGAACCAGCAGTCAGATGTTACAGTCAGTCCTTTCGTGACTAAAGGATCATGCTATCATGCTCCTGAAGCATTGAAAACGCTAAAACCATCTCAGAAATGGGATGTTTACTCATACGGGGTGATTTTACTGGAAATGATCTCTGGTAGATCACCACTTGTTCTGTTAGAGACTTTGGAAATGGATCTAGTTCGTTGGGTTCAGTTCTGCATTGAAGAAAAGAAGCCCCTCTTGGATGTGTTGGATCCTTTTCTAGCTCGCGAGATAGATAGGGAGGATGAGATTATCGCGGTACTTAAAATTGCATTGGCTTGCGTACAAGCAAATCCTGAAAAGAGACCATCTATGAGGCATGTTGTGGATGCACTGGAGAGGTTCATTTCCAATAACCCAAGGTAGTAATTTTGAACATGTCATCTCATTCTGCATCCGAAGTGCTGATCGGTGGCAGGATTTTCAATACCAATTTGCTCATTCTAAGTCACAATTGAGTGCAGCATGCAGCTATACTGCTGAACAAGGAACGTGTTGATCAAACATGATTGGGCAGGAGGATGTTGAGCCTTTTTTTTCCCCCTCATTTTGCTTAATAATGAGATATGGTTCTTTGCATGATCTCTTCCACCGTAGCGCTGTCTGTCGATATAGTTTGTGCCTAGCTTGTTCCAGAAAAGCATGATGTATCTATTGCATGACCGTTTGTCATGAATGAATGATGTAAATGTGTGTCTTGAATGCAAGTTATTTATGTACTCATTTTGTCTTGGATTGCTAACTATAGAATTGTTTAAGCTAAATCAGTAAGCTGGCTTTCCCGAATGTTAAATAACTAAGTAATATTTAAAAATCTTTGGCAAATAACTACTACTATTTGTTTTGTAAAATCATACATTAGTATTCCTTTAATCATGAAAGCTTTGCTCGGGCATGTGCTGTGCTTCCTGAGAGTTGGATGGTAGGAAGCTGAGTCAATGATGGCCTTGTAACAAATATGTTCAAAGGCTGGTCTACCTGTCTTCTCAAGCATGATGTCACTGCGAACCACCGGTACGTAGCATGGACATCTCCAATAGCTTGGTATTCTGTTGGTTGCGAGACATCTTATCTTAGCCCTTGGATCTATATTCATACTGTAAGTGTCTCCTACCTACAACATTCTTCTTGGACTCTAGCCATTTACTTGGTACAGCTGAAGGACGGGTGGTGGACATCAGGAGTAGGTACGCTGGCGATCCAGCCAGCGAGGCTTGCAGAGCCGCTAATGAGGCCCTGGTCAAACCAAACCTTTCCAAGGGCCCATTAAGAGTAAATGATGAACAAGGTCTTTTCCGAGCCATGTCCAATATGGTGGCCCCGTCCTCCTATTTGTGACTTTTGTTTGACAGCCTTGGCTGTTCCATAAAGTAGTGGACGCTTGTACTCAATTACGATCCTTGTCTGGTTTTTGCTGCTCTTTTTTTACGTGACAACATGGAGTAGAAGGAGAAGGCCAAGCTTCTCTTGAACCCAAACAGATTCTCCCAAATTTTATTTTTGTTACGTTGTCTTGCATTCTCTCAGTATTTGGAGCACGCATTTTCGACTCCAATACATTGGTGACACCATAAACGTTTAACCAACTCATTACCGCAATGTAGCTTAATTTATTTCTGAATTCATAGTTTTGTTTTTTAATTTGGCCTGGTGCTACGGAAGAATTAATTCATTAGCTCCTTTTAACCTCTGAAGAGCTACTGTTGAAGAAAGAGAAGCAAAAGAGTTTAACAATAATCGGTCCACATGCACATGGATCGGTACGCGGGACATGTACTGCAAAGAACCCCATTTTAACGTGAATCCGACATCTAACATTCCCATCTGGCACGATTTTAAGGGGCTGGATGGCTCGTCTTGCAGGGAGGTTTAGCTTCCTTGCAAAAGTCAATTTCAAAATGCTTGAAACCCAACTTTAGTACTGAAAACAAGCCTTATTCTCGCAAGTCGATCAAAGCCCCGCGCTTTATTGTGCTGAGCTCGTGAATTTCACTGAACCCATGTAGCATATAACTTTTCTCTCGCATGAATATAGAAGTTTTTTTTATACACCGCATCCATTTTATTTGATTGGACTATATAGTCACCACTTTTCAACATGCATTTAATACTTATAATTTTATTTTTTATTTAAAATTTTAAAAGATAAAAATATTTATCTACTTCTAAAAATTTTTATTTAAAAATTTATAAATTTTTAATGATGAAAATATCTTTCTTTTTTTATGACTTTCGAAGGAAAAATTATAATATGATTCTATTTTGTGTTTTCTTCACAAAATCATAAAATATTTTACTCAGTTTTTGTTATTTAATCACACGGTTGACCATTATTAGCCTGCATATCCCTCCATTATAAACTTGTGGTCTTTGCATTGGATCTAGCGTCCATCCCAATGGCTCAACACAAGGACCTTTTAGTTAGACGTATACATTACAATGAATGCACTATTTAACGGAGTGATTAAGGAAACTTGGATCATTGTATACACAGCCATGATATTGGTTTATCCTTCTTTATCTTCTCACTTCACCTTGTGGCTCCTCTAGTTTGGCATCTCAAAATTAAAGCTTGGAATCACGCAAAATAAACTTAAGCACTTAATCTTATAATCAACATTTAGTCTCACATGAAGCCGAGTACACAAGGAGTTTATTTTTGTAGCGTCAAGGATTCCCTAAGAACTTTTGATATATACTGGTCTTTTCACTTTTATTACAACTCTCTTTAATCGGAAAAATCTAAAGAAGTCTGAGGCCGGTCCGTTTGGATGTTTGAGTCTAAAATTCTTTAAAATTAGTGGATTGGGCTAACATAATCAGTTAACCGGGCTAGTTCTGTCTTGATAAATATCCAAAAAAATCATTGGAGTAGGCCGGATTTAGGAAGATAAAAATACTACAGCTGGTCTTTTTTTTCTCGGCCTACTTAAATGTTGTTTTGATATTTATAAAGATACGTCTAATGCAATCTAACTTTGTTAGTTGTCTCGGTCCAACCCATGAATCCTATGCGACCTTGGCCCTTAGAGTTTCTTGTCTTCAGATGAGATGAAGGTTAGTACTTCCCCTTCATACGATTATTTCAATCTACATAAAGGAGTGACGTCTTTCAATGGGTAACACAAATGTTCTTTCAATGGTGCATGTTTTGGAAACACAACCTCGGCGATGCATTCAGAAGCCGTCTTGATTAGATAAGATGATCCATGCAAGCAATTCTGTATATTTCTTCTATTTTTAGGTCTTGGTTCTATATCCAATGGGGGTTCGCCAAGCTTTTGTTTGATATTGCTTTAATGGTAGGCAGATTAGTCGCTTGTGGTGGTGGCGATCCGTGCTCTTGATATGAAAGCTCCTCCGGCGCGGGTGTTTAGGTTCACCAGCAGAGCTGGGCCTATATGGCTAACGTGGTCCAAAGCCCTTCGTACTCAGCAGATGGTGGCCTGCTATGGTCCAGATGGTTTATGATGTTTGTGGCTTGGCTGGGTGTCTTCCTCTTGTAGCTTGGTTCATGGGAGGTTCGGAAGGTAATAGGACCGGATGCGGAGGCACTTTTAAACATTAACTTTAAACAGACTAGCAAAAGAGAGTTGCTGAGGTACACAAGTAATTAGATGTGGTTTCATTTGTAAATAGCCATGGTTGATGGTTGCTCCTGTTTCCAGAATCTGCTTGGTGCCTAGAACAGTTCCCCTGGATTTGCCAGGATCATTCATGTTAGAGTGTATGTATTGTGTTCCGACCTATATATATATATGTCCTCTAGGCAAGTCATTGGAGCAGGAAATATCATTCGGATGTAAACAGATGGTAACCAGATGAAGCTGTTTTATTGAAAGATGAAACAAAAAAAAAAAAAATGAAATTTTAGATAGGAATGTAGATGCTGCTTTATCAGCAAGTTTTCTTTTCTAGCTAAATTTCTTACTTGTTGCAGAGATGGACTAAGACCAAAACTTAAAAAAGAAGTTAGATCAATCAAATTTCTTTTTAATTAAGAAAAAAAAGGGGGGAGGTTACATGTACGTTTCCATGTACCAAAGGCTGCCAGTACGTTTACACAAGGACAAGCCCTTGACTTTCGGTAGGGAGGTGGTACCCTTGACGATTGATTATCGTGACCAAGTTTAATGACCTAAAGCACAGATATGAATTTTATTAACACACACACACACACACACACACATATATATATATATATATATGCAGGTATCGCAACATGCATCACGTAGTCAAATATTTAATTTTCAGATTAGGATCCCAACGGCCACAATGATTGCCGGAAAAGACCCAGGTTATTTAATAACAATCAAACCAGCCCTTGACGTGTACCCTATAGATTATTTAAGCTTTAGGATGGTAGAAAAATAAATACACAATCAGGACTCCAATTCTGTTATAACCATTGAGACCTAAGCTGAGCAGAGCAGAGTTTCCACACCAATGTGAGACGGGGGGGGCAAATGCATGCATGACTTGAAACAGTAAAGGACTCCTCCCCGAACAAACATTTGAATAAAATCAAGTTAACATGCCAGGGGAAACCTACGGAAAACTGTAAAAGAGAGACACAAGGTTCCAAAACACGTCTTGGTACTGAGCCTCTGTTCTACAGCATCACTTTTCTACACATATACCTTACACCACTGTTAACACCTACAGCTGTAACAATCCAATATGAGTGGGCACAATTCAGATCTCTTCGTACAATTTGTTTGGTGCAAGCATGTTAGGATTCAAGCTGAATCGGAAAACTACATCAAGACATATATAAAATGGTTGTTTGCTCCAACAAAGATTAAATACATGGATTCAGTTTTAACTAACTAGAACTGAATGAAGGTTGTGGCCAATCCTACCAAAAGCCATGAAACTGCCATTTTTCTATCAGCAAACAGAACTACAAATGAATGCATTTTTTTATCTTGGGGCCAAGGCCCAAAAGCTATACACGAGGGAGGACAAATGATGATCTCAGTTCTGTCCTTGCATAAGTCTGCACTAGGCTTTAGGCACAGCTGTCTTGCAAACAGGGCAAGCATTCTTCTGAGAGAGCCATTGTTTTATGCAACATATATGATAGCTATGACCACATTCCAGTTTTCCCATTTCATCGTTGGCTTCATATTCTTCCTGTACGACAGAAAATGAAGCACTCGGCCTTCTCAAAGGCATGAAACAGAACCTCGTAATTGAGTAGATCATAAATTGAAATAACTTACTTGGCAAATGCTGCATTTCCATTCAGTTTCAGATGAGAAGTGTATGGCTGGAGCATCAAAAATTGAATGTTTAACTTTCCTGAGACTGCGAGTGATCTCGTCCTCTCTCAACCCAGTACTCACATATCCAATCCTATCGCTTAGCTCAAGCAATTCCTGTGGAAGGGGAAAAGAGAACACAGAGATCCAATGTCATCATCCAATGCAACCAGAACAAGAATGAGAAAGCCAGTAGGAGGAGAAAATTGAGCACCTCATATGACATATTATCAACATCAAGCCGCCAATCCTGGTATTGATCATATACATCCATTCCTCCCAACAATACCCTAGTCTGGAACATCATGATCTGCATATTAAGACAATCTGTGTAAGTGATCATCCAATGCCACTGGACATGCAATCCTCAGAGGTTCCCTGCTACATAATGAGAATATTAACCCTAAAGCAATTTTTCCATCTCAGAAACCCACCCAATTTACTTCTTGTTGCTTTTGAAATTTAGGCTATAGCAAAACCTCCTGGATTACAACAAAACTTGCAGTTAATTCAAATGAGAAACTTAGACAAAGCTGTAGTACTCCCTTCTCTCCATTGGCTTGAGCATTATTGCTTCTCATATTAAATACATTAACAGTTCTGAAATTCTTCCATGTAAAAATGTTTAAAGCTGACTGTTCAAGGTTACGAAACTTTTTTTTTTCTTTTGCTTTGAGAGAAAGGGAGGAAGACCTGCCCACGCTATAAGCACCCGGCTCTAGGTATTTGGGGATGGACTACTTAAGACTCAAACCTGCAACCTCTCGTTGCTAAATGGAGGGAAGTGGCCATTGGGATAAGCCTCAACTCATTTTTGTTGGACTAACTAAAAATTTCCATGATGAATTCAGTTTCAATTTAACAAACAAATTCACTGGTTATATACATAAAGCATTTGTCAAAACCTTGGCATCCATGAAGAACACAAGAGAAAGGAGTTATAAAAGATCGGTATATTGGAAACTACATAGGGATAGATATACAAAATTATAATATCAGTAGTATACATCCCATGATGGACACTGCTGGTGGTAGTGCTAATATTTTGAGACAGCAACCTAAGTCCTAAATAACTAACTAATGTTTTGGTCTGGCTCTAACAACAGCACAAAGCTGAGGTAGGAGTTACAAGGCTAGACTTCTTACAACTTGAATGAGGGCAATGTGCTTTGTACATTAGCTTGAATGGAATAAATGTCAAGTAAGGTCATATCTTGGTCTGAGTATATGTGGGACTCAAAGGTAACACGACCACAATACTTACCATGGCTGAACATGCAAACTTGGCCTGCTGCTTACCCATCAATTTGCAAAAGTTGTTCAGTAACCTTCCAAAGAAACTCATAAACATGATTAAGATAGATAATCTTACACTGCAACCTGTTTGTAAAATGTCCAATGGAAGTCTATCCTGTTCGCTCAACTAGAGAAAGTTGCGCTCCCAACAAACATGGATTTTTTTCAAGAGCGAGACCCACCTGTACCTCACCTAATTCCCAGATCCAGACTTTTGGAGATGTACACCCAAGAATCAAATCCAGAGTCTTTGGTTTCTAGGCAGATGCTTTTAACCACCGGGCAAGCCTCAGTTTACCTTAAATCATGGATTTTATGACAAGATGGATTAACATTTAAAAAGACATGACTTTCGTGAAACCAAGGTGACACAACAATTGGCCCAATAAGCTTTTAAGAATGCTTGAGTTAATCAAAAATAAGCCTGGAAAAAGACAGGCCACACTTCAAACTGCAAGTGTGGTTGGGCTGGTTGCAGCCCTAAATTAGTGAGCTCATTGACCTCGCTATGAAAAAGCCAGGCCACATCTTATCATCATGCATAGTACAATTTCTACACCCATCCCACCAAAAAGGAACAACCCAACAATATAATCTCAACAAATCTACAACTCCAGTTTCATAACTCAAATCTGCTTGTAATTGGTAGCCATAGTAGCTTGAGGATGGAGAAGGTCAAGTTTTACTGGTTCTACTCTTTTCGACATAAATCCACCTGTCCCATTACTTCCTAATACAAACAACAAAAACCAGACTTTGCATTGTTTCTCAACTAGTAGTCCTTGATGGAGCATAGATGTCACCATGCACTCCTCCTGTACCATGACAACCAAGCTGATATTTGGCTCAGCCCATGCCCAAATAGTTACCATTCAACAATTTTGAGTTCACCTATGGCCAGGCCAAGACCTGATATTTGTACAAGGGCCCAGATCTTCTATTTCAAACCAAGCACAGATTCAATCTGTTGACAGTCCAAAACACAAGGACATCACTACAGTTTACCATGATAAGAGTTGCCAGGTCCTTCCAGTCCCTGTTGATAGCACACCCTCAAGGGCCACACCACCCAGGAAGGCAAGGTCCCTACAGTCCATGATCTAATCCCGCAGCATGGATCAAATAAGGACCCTTCAATCTGGATCAGACCATAGGATCAAGATACCAATAGGATAAGCCAATGCTTGATAAAAATATAAAACTATTTCCAGCTATATGACCAACAAAACATGGAAAATGAAAGAGTTACAAATGTTAAATTTAACAACTCTAAACTCCATTAAATATTAATTCATATTAAACATAAACATAACCATTATCCTTGCCTTAAATTTTTGGGTTCATCATTTTGAAATCTCATTCACCCAGCTTTCCAATCTAGGACTACCTCTAATGTTACATCAAACCTTTTCATATCCTTCCTTCCAACTTCCATCCATGTTGACTTAAAATCTTCCCTTTTGTTTTACCCTCATCATTGATGCACCACCGAATCTTCATTGTACCACACATATCATCTCAACTGCTTCTTCATCACCTCAATCTCCATCAATGCAGCTCTTAAAGTTCCTCCAATATATTAATTTCTAAATCTAGCTGCCCTAGTCTTGTTATATTTATCTCAAATTTCTAATTTCTATCACATTCAACTTGTTTTCTTAAATGTTCTTTATTGCACAACATTCTGAGCCACACAATATTAGCAGCTTTATTGTTTGAATTATTCTTTTTTGAAGTTGCAAATGTATGCTTTAATGATGTAATACCACAATAGAACCTCTCCACTTCACCGAATAAGCCATAGTTCTGTTACCCGTCTTCATCTCTCTCTATACTAACGTTAACAGACCCTCAAATAACAAATCTGATCACTCAGTTGTACCAATTTGCTTGTCATTCGTGATTATGGCCTCATCTTCATTTCCATTTTCACTGAAATCGCATTCCATATGTTTTATTTTTGTTTTGCTAATTCCAAGCCCTTATCCTCTAAGGTTTTACTGCCAATCCAATTAAACATTTAATCTTGCTGTATTCTCATCAATGAATATATTACATGATCTGCAAAGAACATGTCTCATGATACATCTACAACTAGGGTTTTACTTCCTTGCCTTAAGCCTATTATGTTATGAAAACACTTGCTGCACCAAAACTACTCCTACTGCTTATGACAGCTCAAAGTCCTTAATAATTTCAGTGAACTTTTTATGCATACCTTACCTCCATTAATCCTGTGAGATTACTTTTCTAGTACCCTATCATAAGTTCTCTCCAAGTTGATAACTACCTTTTGTACACCCTTCTTTATATTTTTCTATAACTGCCCTAAAAAGATACCTCCAATTTTTAGTCCATAACAATTTCAGTATATCATTAATGCCCAGATTTCCTTTACACAGCCTAGCAAATTAACATTTTTCGTACCTATTATAAGTTTTCTCCAAGTTGATGTCCATATGTAGACTTTTTCCTCTTTCTTTATATTTTTCTACAATACCCTAAGAACATACCTCCTTTTTTTCCTCTTGAGAAAACCATCCAAGAGGCGATAAGTGTTTGGCAAACTAAACCCATTTTACATGAAATCAAATTGGTTTTTCAAAATGGTTGTCATTTTTTCTTTAATCTTTGTTTATCACCTTTCCCATAACTTGAGAGTGGCTCATGAATTTAATCCCACTAGGGATGCAAATGAACCGGATAATATCCATTCGGATCTATTTTTATATTCAAATCTACCTGGATATGGATACAAATTTCAATACCCAACTAAATCTGTATCCATAGCCATATATGTCGAAGAAAGTAGATATGGATGTAGGCAGACAATTATCCATTCCATATCTGAATACCTAGTTCTGTTACAATCCTGTATAGGCTTATATAACTATCATGAACTTAAAAAAAAATAATTGACAATATCAACATAACTCTAACTTAAATTACCTTTCATGCAGTGACATCTTTCATTTGGTGGTTCATTAAGTTTAATCATCTCTATCTGAACTATATTTGCATTTATATTGATACTGTCAATATTTGATTTGTACTATATCCATTTAAAACAAATATGGATATGAATTCTTGCAACCGATTAACATTCCCATCCATATTTGTCAACTATAAACATATATGATACAGATATACTGGTTCGTATCTGATCTGTTCTCAGCCCTAAAATCCACCATTAAAAGAAAAAGAGAGAGAGAGAGAGAGGAAAAAAAACTTACAACACCTAGATGCTTATTGACGAGTCACACAATACTTCAATCATTTGACATGTGGCTTTTAAAATATCATTAAATAACCAGGTAAAAAAAAAGTTAGTCCATTATCTCTCTTCATTTTCCAAACCTTAATTGATATTTCATCTGACTCAAGTGCGTTAACCTTTGCAGCCTCTTATATACAAATCCATCTAGTAGAAACCTCATTTAATAGTTTTCAAAAATAGTCTTTCCATCTTTCTTTAGTTTTGCAATATTTCACCAAGATACTCAATCTTAATGCATTTAACTGGATTTCTTAAAGTGCCGTCTCCTTTACTTCAACTATCAATAAATTCCATTCTCACCTTCCACTAGACCCAACCTATCTGAGAAATTATCACCATTTTCAGCTTAACAATATCTTTCAAAATCCTTGACATATTATTTTGCTATTGAATATTGATCAGATTTTCATCTCAAAAAACACCATCTAAACCAAGCTGCAGTTGTACAACTTCAAACTTCTTTCCTAGTAACTCCCTTTGGCAATGTAACCTTATTCCTAGCATTACTTCTTTCTTACCACTCTATGCACCCAATATCATTAACTCATGACCATCCCCCACTCCTCAATGCAAGCCCATGGCTTCAAATTCTTTTTCCCATTCTACACTCTCTAACAATAATATCCATTCCCTCATAAACGCATAGCCAACTAGACTCTCACGTCCAACTTCAAAAATACATGTAAAAACTTATTAATGGGTTGGATATGCATCAAGTACCCTAAATACTTTTCAAGTTCTATAATTATATATTTTAAAGATGATAGAGTTCATTGAATTGAATATGCATGACTTCGTTCTAAAACCTACCACCGCATCATTGATTTATAGGCATCAATATTTCAATATATGCACCAAGTTAGGATCCTTGAAATGCTCAATATAGAAAGCAAGAAATACTTATTTCTATCTTATGTAGGTGGCCTTCCACATATCATGCATGCTCCACTGATGGCAAATCAATCCACACCTGCTTGATGTGTCGCTGATCTAGTACTTATATAACTACGAGGCATCCTAGCTTATTAAGGCCTTACAACATAGTGCTACATGACAATATCAATAATGTAGACCCCAATCTTGGTCACATTAAAATCTTAAGTAAAAACAACACAATTATGCTCTTCCTTTGACACTTCTGATGGAACCAAGCTCTAGAACTTTCAACACCAGTCACAATATTGTTTTATTCTTGTATCAAGAGCATAAAATTGATGACATGGAGTGATAAAATGCCTTAGACACTCTTTCCACCACATACTAAGCTTACAAAAGTTGCATATGAAATTACAAAAAAAATTGTGAGAGGAAATATGGAATATCACTAAATACACGATACCATCTATATCTAAAGTACATTGCGCATCACAAATAATTTGAGTTTTTCTTGGTCTTTGATCATCGATGGTGTTTAAAATAATGTGAGAATACTATTCACTGACTACTGAATCCAGGTGTTTCTGCATAACAACACCAACCTTTACAAACAATAACAGTTAAGCGTACATCCTATTAAGCTCCGTCAAAACTTTGAATCTTGAGACATGTTATCAGGTTTAAGAATTCTTTATCTGAATCAAAACATCGTTAGAAAAGTTATTTCTAATATTCAGTTACCAATATTGCATATCTTCAGTCACAACCTGGGAGTGCTTGAAATAGAAGAGGAAATATGTTGTCAATAGAGACATGAATCTTAATCTGCTAGGAAATGGAGGAAAAGAATTATGGAGAATAAGATAACAGGAGAGATTAACATAATAAAGATTGGTTATTCAAAATTATGTGAAAGACAAGATAACATGAAGATAAAAAAAAACAAACAGATATCCATCAGAAGATAAATGAAGTCATAATATCTCTTTAAATTTTTTAAACTAAACGCTGAATTGAATACTTTCTGACAGCATAATGTTAGATCATCAACCATAAGCAGACCACAAGCAAACAACGAAGAGGACAGCCAAATGAAAGCAGAGAAAATCAGCATAAAGGAATATTTCCATAATAGGTGCCCAACTAAGAGATGGTGATCTTGATAATGATATTCCAATCCACAACCTCCAAAGATTATCAAATATATGTTTGAATAAATTCATTCATAATAAATGTAAAAAGTCAAAAAGTCCATAATTTGAGGACTTTTTTTGGTGATATATGAAAATACAAGTTCCACTCAGGAACCAATCGTAACAAACCAATCATACGCATAAGCATCAGCACCAAAACATGAATGAAGGAAAACCAATAAAAACAAATTTAAGAAAAAAATAAAAATGTAATTCAGAACCTCTTAGCCAAAGGCAAGAACAAGCATGCAGGGCAAATATATTACAGATTATATTAATAAAAATGGAGGATAATTTGTCAGCATATCACCTCTTCAATTCCACCAGGAGAGCGGTAATATCCTCGCAAATGACGAAGATGCCCTGATGGTAGGAGTTCAGATCCAAAGAAACGTGATTCAAGATTTGAGGGAGAATCCATGAAGGATGACATCTGCTCATGGTTGTTATCCCTTCTAGAAACGAAAGCCCGCTGCCAAGGAAAACCATATGAGAAGGTCAACAGCAATTAGCAAAATTGTACTTCTCCTTGATCCCGAAGATATGAAATTATCTCTTATAACGATTTATAAGAATGGACTTAGAAAGCACCAAAAGAAAAATCATACGATTTAATAACAAAATGAGCAAAAAAGATTGAAAACCCCATCTACCCAGTTGATGTTATGAACTAAAAGCAATAATATCGTTGCGAATAAAAATTTTAAAAATTCCAAATTAGAAAGAAGGACAACTGAGCCGAACCCCCTGAGAATTACATAATAAACAGCAAACATCACGATAGAAAATGGTAACTTTAAAATTTAAAAGGAAAATTAAAAAAAGAGTTCAATTAATTCCTAGACAAAAAGATGGATACCTCTCTGTGAATTCTCTCTCCATTCGCCCTTCCACGACCGATCATCTGATGGTGCGAAACGACACAGTCCACGGAGGCATCGGCCGCGAAGGGTATGCCCGGGGCGCACCACACATCGCCACCGCCCGCTTGGCCCCGCCGCTCCTTCTTCTGCTTGGCCCTCCGCCGCCGGGGCCGCTTCCCTTGCCAGTCGGCCGACGACCGAACAACGGCCGCGGCAGCCGGGACCAAGGCCTGGGAGGATGCCGCAGAGGCGCAGCCGAGCCCCCGGAAGGCCGCGGCTGCGAAGCCCTTCTTCTTGCCAACGGAAGGCGCAGGTGGAGAGGCAGGAGGAGGAGAACGGGACGAAGGGATGATCAATGGGTTCCGTTCGGCGGCGGGCTTTGGGGAGATGAAGTCCTTCCGAAGGGGGAGAAGCCGCCGGAGGCCGCCACGGCGGTCCGATGACGGCGAGGTACCGTCGGCGGAGGCCATGATTAGGGTTTCGACCGATCGGCGGTGGGAGACGAACGAAGCGAATAACAATGGTAACAAGAAAAGATGGAGATAGGGATTTGCAAATTGTTGGTTTGCGAGCTTTTTGTTCTTGTTCTCTAGTAGCGTACGGCTGGCCAATTAATTATGAATAGAGCGAGGAGTTGTGGGGGGGGGGGGGGGGGGGGGGGGGGGGGGGGCTGGGCTGGAGTGAGAGGGCGGTCAAGAGGATGGGGGCGGTGGGGTCAAAAAGCTCGGAGAACTCGGTCAATTTTTTTTTGAATTTTTTTATTTTAATAATAATTTTTCACATGGAGGCCCGAGAGCAAATCATTTTCTCAATAATAATAGGTAGATCACAGTTTTATCTGGAGTGATGTCATGTTTCTTAAAAAACATCTGTTAGGTTAGATTATTGATAGATTTCGTCACGGGCATGCACGTGATTTACATTCAAGTAGAAATAAGTACTTTATGAAAAATAAAAAAAAAAAAAAAAACTTAAAGGATAGAGAAGCACACTTTCTGATGACTAAGAGAAAAAAATTTAAAAAAAATTATTCTTCTTCATAAAATCATAAAATATCTTCCTCAGTACTTCTTATTTATGTAAATATTAGCTCTAAATTATAAGCATAAGATAATCCCCGTAAATATTGGTTCTAAATTTATGTATTTATAATTTTAGCAAAATGCAATCATTTAATAATTTTAAAAAAAAATTAAAAATTTAAGACCGGAGACGAATTATAAGCGCAAGATAACAATTTAAAAATTGGAAAAAAACGAAAAGAATGAAGTATATGCTTGTTTTAGGATTAGGCATGTGCACAGTTTAGCTCGGGTCGGTCTGAAGTTAATTTTTAAATTAAATTAATTTGAATTAATTTTTTAAAATTAAATTGATCACATAAAAAAATAGTTTAAATTAAAAAAAATCATTTAGTGGGCTATTGGATTTATGTTAAATAAACAATTTATAGGATGAGCTAAATCGATGGTTTATGATATAATATATATACATCCACAGATCAGCTCGGTTTGAATTAATTTTTTTGAATTAAAATTAAAACCGAACCGAATCTAAAAAAGATTAATTCAAACCGAACTGGAATTTGTGATTCAAATGAATTTGATGATATGATCGATTTTCTTGGGCACCCCAGTCCAGGATAAAGGCATTTAGTTTGTTACTTTCCCCTCTCATGCTCTAGCAAACGTGCTCTCAGGATACCACCAACCTCTAGTGAATGAGCATGATCATGCTGCAAATGATGACCCAATCACTTCAATGCCCAATGCATATAGAGGCAGCTTAGAGGAAATCATGTAACGAGCTTCTAGTTGTCCTACAGGTGCCAAGAGGTTTGACTTCTTTGTTTCATTATCACGGTCTTCATAAAGCACTAAAGAACTTGATGCATAAAATTTAACTGCTGCATTTCAAAATTCTTGAATAAATATTGTCTCAACAAAGAAAATTTTGAGAGCTGTTATAACATGAGTCGCATGAAGAAGAATTGTCACACTACGTAGATCTGTGATATAAACAACACACAGATGCTTCCGTCATATCTCACTGAGATTGAGCTCACAAAACTTGAGCTATCGCAGTTTCAAGTAAAACGAACAAACTCGATTCCTTCTCCCACCTTCCTTTAGTAACACTGGAACTTCCCTCAGCATATAAATGCTTCCATCAATTTGATCGGAAATACAAGAAAACATCCAAAAAAAGAAAACAAATAAAAAACATTTTATGTCATAGATTTTGCTTTGGAGAGGTAAACAAGAGAAAGGATGCATTTGGAAATATCAGCAGCAGCATCGGGCCCAGCAAAATTAGATGCTTTCTCAGACATCTCTGCCATCAGATTCTCATTTCCTGTAAAAGTTTAGAATACATATTATGGACATTAAGAACAAACCAACAGAGATACACATACACGGGTCAAACAGATAGTCAGATTTGCCTAACATGTAACCAGACATACAAAATAAGCGTTACAAGAAAATCAAACTTTGGTCTCTAGAAGTAACTACCCATGATGTGTCGGATTTGCCTTGCACGATGGAAAAAGACATTGAAGGCATATAGCACGATTAATGGAATGATATTTGTGCTGTGCGAGCATATTTCATATACAAGACAAAGGATTACAATTGACATGCAAAAAAAATTGATAACTTACTCCACTACAATCACCATTATTGGATTACCAAATACTAAATAATAACCTTCACAAGTCCTCTAGCCAAGCTTCAACAATCATTTTTTCCGAAAAAACTAGATTATGCCAACAATACAACTTGGAAGATCCAGCTCCTCACCTCACACAGCAATAATTCAGGGGAATACCCTGGCAGGTCCTCAACATCCCATGGCCAAGTACACCACTTCATAATCAATGAGAGACATTCCTTGTCCTATTTACACAAAGTTCAAAACCTACCATAGCCAGTTATCACTTTGAGCATGGTAACTCCAATAGTGAAAATATCGGGTAACTCGTAATCTTGCTTTTAATTGTGTCCCTAAGAGACTTAATTCAAGTCACATCCTCAAATATTAGAGAAACTCGTACACTGAATATTTCTATTTGCTTCATCTCCATACAGCCATAGATGAAGTATAATCAGATTTTAACTTCACACCATGAGCATTCTAAAACATAGGTATGCGGTTCTCCTCCCCTCATTATATCCAACTACTTTGATGATCCGGACATTCTTCATATTCATTTGAACTTGCTATGGATTTCAGAACCCAATCCCACACACAAATCTTTAGGGCCTGGACCAAGAAAAGCAAATCTCCAACACGCTATTCGTAATAATCAAACTGAAGGAAAGTACATGCTTTAGATGGCTTGAACAAGATGCCTTTATCCATGAATGGCACGAGAGTTTAAGTTTTTGAAAAGGAATATAAGGGCATTACAAGGGTCAAATAAGAAAGGCTTTAAGTTACACCCATCTAACCATCCAAATGGCTTGAAGAGCTTTAAGACTAGCTAAAACTAATACAACAGAAACCAAAGAGAAAATGCAACAATATGAGAGACAACTGAATCTACACAATGTTGACAATCCACAGCCCTTTAGCTCATCATAAATCCTGGTGTAAACCAAACAAAAGAAAGCCTATAACGGCAAATTGTTTGAAAGTCACTCTAGTATTTAGTAGCAATTACTGCAGCATCTCTCAACAATAGGGTTTACTGCATTATACATGCTTGGAGCACGTCTTGCAAGATGTGTACTTTAGATTGCAGTAAAAACTATGTTAGTACTTGATGTGGTTTCTGGTAGAGCTAGTTGACACAAGCACATTATGATAAGTCATGCAAGTAAATCTTAAATTGCAACAAAAATTGTTAGCATCACCAGTACAAATAAGTATAAAACTAAAAAAAAGAAAATGAAGTGAAGCAATTCTTGCCATTTTATAGTGCTTGTACATAGCCAACATGGTTAGACAAGCATGGACTTGCAGTATAATTTTATAAACATCTCTATGTACTTCAAGTTGCAATGAATTAGATACAAGTCAATGAGTTGTAGTCTGTGATTCTATTGTTATTTCAATGCTTTTCCTGCATGTACAGGATACTCCTAGAAGCCAACGTTTGGGATTGAACATAGAGTCAAAAACCTGTCACTGGAAACATTTTCCTGTTGCTCCTTCAGCCTTGTCTTTTTCTGATTTCAATTCCACCATTTTCCTTGCCTATGAGCTAGACCAAGTACTCGAATTCTTTTCTTCAAGCTTTATTTTAATCAAGTATATTTGGTGATAGACTTTTCTTTATTATCATGTCTGATTGTTTAGCAAGAGACAGCTAAACACATAGCCTACCATTTGCATCTATTAATTGGCTAAACAAGACCGATATAGTCGGAACTGATAATTCTTGAATTTTGCGAAAATAAGTTGAAGGTCAACCGCCAAGTTTCCAAACTGATATTGCAAAACCCTTTTTCGTATGATTTCATTTGCTTTTTCTCCTTGACACATGGTATTATATTTTTATTGTATTCTTCTTATAAGGAATATTTTAAACTGAAGGAATGTTGAATAAACTCTCAAGTCATCATCAGCCATAAAAATTTAAGAGGGAAAACATACCTAAAATGTCATCAATTGCAGTTTGAAGACTACTTGAATCGAGTTCATCTTCTGTTAGAACTTTTGATCCAGCTATGTCTGCCATAATATACGTATTTTTAGTTTGATGATCAGCCACAGCAACAGGTGATGGTATCTGCAAGAAAGTTAAAAATAGGTGCATAAAAAATTAAAAAAATTTAAAAAATTTAAAAAAAGCAGGAAATAAGGAGTTAAAAATTGAATTGCAGAACTAGGGATATATGTAAATAACCCAAAAGTTTTAAATGACCAGTACAACTAATACTTGCGCTTGGTAAAATAATTCTCAAAAGCACTAACTAGGATCTATTTAAAATTCTTCCATTTAGATGCATGTACACAGACAGTCTTACAAGGTTCAATGGACATCTAGCATTCCACATATGGGATAATTATTGGGATTGAACTTTCCAAATAAATGTTGAAGAATTTGGATAAACTACAGTATCTTGGAGAATACCTAAATGATGCCTTCGAGAAGAATCTAGTTAATATAAATGCACTTTTTAGAGTAATTATATGCAGCTAAACAAAAGCAAACACATATACTATATAGCAGACCAAGGGCCTGTTTGGATGTTTAGGCCCAAAATCCCAAGAAATTCGTGGGTTGGGTCAAGACAACTAGCTAAGTCAGGCTGGATCAGGCCTATGCCTATAAGAACCCAGCGCAGGTCTTTTTTCTCCCTATGGGAATTTGGGCCAGCCCACTCTAATGGTTTTTTGGATATTTATAAAGATAGGTTTTGCCCAATCTAATTTAGTTGGTTGTATTGGCCCAACCCATGAATCCCATAGGATTTTAGGCCTAAATATCCAAATAGGCCCTAACTTAGAATAAGTAGGTTTGCTAAATACTGTAATCCATAAATTGGAATAACCATGTACATTCCTACACACAGTGGCACTGACAACACCCAACTAGTTAGAATAACTTAGTCAAATAAATATTTAGCTACATATATGAAAGAGCAAGAGTTATATAGTGGCTCTAGTACAACTGACCTAGTCTTATAATATAATCTAGTTTAATTTATGGTTAAGGTGTTAGACTTTATGCGGCCTGGCAACAGCTCATTGATGGAAACTCTTGGAGTTGGGCACATAAAGCCAAATTCCCAGGAGTCCATGTGGGAGAGCGATTTTTTCTTTTCTTTCTTTCACTAAAGCAGGACCCATGCTTGCACAAACAAAGAAGGGGGAGCAAGTCCACCTTTCTCTTCTCTATCTTTGGTTCTTAGGCATGCGCAAAGCACATGCTAAGCACTAGTGTTTTACAAGCAAATAAGGGCAGGCCCATTGGAAGATGGTCCTTTTTAGGCCCATAAGTCCTGTAGGCCCCCATAGAAATTTTAACCCTAGCATACAATTGGATTCCTATGACAAATGGGATTCATAGAGAGGGGTGCACATACATTAGGTTCAAGTCCATCTTCTCATAACTAAAAACCCTTAAGTGACTCCCATAAAGTTCGTGATTGAAGAGGAGAAGGGCCTGACCATCACTGGTAGAAGGATTCAAATATTCGAGGTTGCCCAGTGTTGACAGATATGCTCTAAACCTTACTCCATTGTCCTACATCATCATGATCAATCTTGCTGTCCTAACTCTGTTTTGTGTCGATTTACAATAACAATTGCAAAACATAAAGAACTTGATGATAGCGACAATATGATGTTAATTAGCTTATTCAATATTATGTTGTTGTTGGTCCATAAAAGCAGATATTCAATACTATGTTGCTGTTGGTCCATAAAAGTTTTTGCTAATAAAGGGGACGTGGTATAGCATCATACACGCACGCACACACACATATATATGATCAACAAATTGCTGAAAATTAAGTGTTAAGAGAATAGTAACAAATCCAATTAGGAGTTTTGTGATAGTCTATTACCTGTCATGTAAGGAGTTTGATTTCGTTCACTTATGCTTTAACCCTTTCATTTAGAAAAGCACTTAAAGTAATAAAATAAGCATGCATCTGGGTTTAACGAATGATATACTCTTCATCAATATCAGAAGTAAGGTTATCACTAATAGGATAATTTATTTGGATGCATAATAGTAGATTAATAGAAGTTCTTTGCTATAAAACTATTTTATACATTTTCAACCATAAATGGTAACATTCTTAACATAACCAGCTAATTTTAAATTTATATTTATTACATCATCATCACTAAAATGAGTTTCTTATGATGCTTTCTGATCTTATGGTTTTCCTCTTTATTTCAATAAGTTCATTTAATTGTTTATGCCTTGAAAATTGCTCAAATGAAGATATCAATCATAATGAAACTATGAAAGTACTCAATAAATGTCATTTAAGCTATTACCACTCTATACCGCTCTACCTTACTAGCAACATATTCTGAAGATATTGTTTGTTGTTTGATTCAAAATGTTTAATAACTGATAATTGTTAAGATGAAAAAAAAACAAATAAGAGAATCTACTCAATGAATGCCATTCAAGATCCCACAACTTTTAGCAAATGAAATCTTATAATATAATGGTTGAACACTAAAGAAGCATTATAAAGTGTGATTCTTAGTTTCCAAATTGTATATTTACCTAGTAGGAGTTTCATATAGTTCATTTTCTGAAAATAATGACATCCTTAACGCCAGAATTGATGGCTTTCCAATGACCAATATCTCAGTGCAAGTCATTGCCCCTGCTCAAGAAACAACAACATCAGCACCTGCATAAGCCATATCCATTGCTTGCAAGAACCTTCATACTGAAATAGCAAATTTAGATACATTAAAATAAAAACAATTGTATAAATACACTAGAAGTTAATATACTGTTGATATCAGCACTGTCTCCAAAGAACAAATTTATGAATCTGAAGAACAGTTGGTGGAAAAGTATAAGCAACAAATTAAACAAAATTGTAACAGCATTTAGCAATAAATTTAAACCAAAATACTATAATCCCTCTCTCCCTCTGTGCGCATGCAATGTTTGTTATCATCTCCTATGACAGAAAAAAGACATAATAATATTGGAGCAGGCTAGGTTGAAATGGACAGGTGATTTGCAGGAGTCATCTGATAGCCACAGGCTTCTGAAACTTGGAAAAAAACAAAAAAAAGAAAAAGAAAGAAAAGAAGGCAGGACAGAAATCCAGCAACACTGTATGAATTTCAATCTTGGGCAATAAAGAGGTTCTAAAACACACAAAATGAATCCTGGAGATAAAAAGGCGATTTTTTTCCTTGAGATATTCCGATAGGCCAATGTGCAATTCCATTGCAGACGCATCTTTTGGAAGCACCAGAAGCAACCAACTCATGGAACATATTTCTTTAGCTCAAGTTTTTCATAAAATAGTTTGGTATGTGATTAAACTCAAATTAGGCCATTAAGATAGGACTTGCTAATCCTTTTGAAAGCTTTGTCAGATACAAGAATCAGTTTTATCTGGTGGTTAAAAGTTTGCTTTAGCTGCAAGTTCCTCTGCCAATACAGGAATGGCAAAGCAATAAAATTTAGAAATTTATTCGGCTTTCAACTAGAATCTATGCAGATATCAGAAAAAGAATGAAAATGGCAAAACTCAAGGAAAATGATAGCCCTTAAAGAATGCTGGTTTTAACTGGGATTTATCACTCAGCTCCAAGAATGCTAACTGTGAAGTCTGTTAACTGATTGAAACCTCTGCATAGCTTCATTATGTTTGCCCTAAAAGTTTCTTCAAAAACTGACCAAATGAGGGAATTGTACAGATCAGAGATCAACGAGGTCTTCAAACTACTGCTTATGCTAGGTGCATTCTAGGGATCATCAACATACACATGAACTGAAAGCTTGCCTTAAAGTATTGCATTTTTTTTTTAATGAATCAGCTCTAACTCTTGAAATTTGTCATAAACATGAAAACCAAACTGCCTAGAAACCAATTGAGCTATAAGAGAGCCATGGCAGTTGAAGTTGATTTCACATGTTAGAGGCTTTGTATTAAATTAGACAACTGGACCTCAAGCATCTTGGGGAGAGTCTGATAACTTACTGGCAAATTGGTAATTTCTTCTGCAAAAAAGACTGTGAAGGGAATCGACAATATTATGATTCTAGTTGTGATATTGAGCTCACCAATGTATAAGTGAGAATGCTAACGGGTACCATATATATTGTAGGTGAATGAAATCCTTCAATCAAATGTAAGTTTTCCAAAGCAAACCATCTTTTCTTCTTCGGTGGAAGGTTAATGTGTTGTAAAGCAATAGGAGGAAAAAGGAGTAAAATTTTTATTATTTTAAATATTTACAAGTTGAACCAATTGAGGATAAGGTGATACAGTATGAGCATGTGAAATGAAGATCTAATATGGGCCTTATCTAGGAGAGAGAGAAAGGTCAAGATATAGACAAAGGCCTAAGTTACACGATTTGCAGTTGTGAAGAAGGACCTTGGATAGATCATCAGCATTAGTAGATTTGGGTTCCCACAATAATAATGCCACATTCTTTTGAAAAACTGCATAAATGGAATAAGTATTGCAAGGAACAGAGCCTTTATATCAGCACATGGAAAAAGATTTAAGTGAACAACAGAACTGTCAGATATCAAGAAATGCAACAATGCTTAGAAATTTGCAAAAACTTTGGTGCAAAACATATGACGGATGACATAACAAGATGTAGGCCTAAGTTATAAAACATATGTTGCCACAGCTTTAAGCAGGAGCCTGACTTATAAATTTCACAAAGCATTATAGTAAAAAATTTCTCTAAAGATGGTGCAAAGTTAAAATGGCTTAAAACCAATATATATAATATACTCACATACAATCATACATACATACATACATACATACATACATACATACATACATACATACATACATATATATATATATATATATATAGAGAGAGAGAGAGAGAGGGAGCTAATATGTGATGTCTACGCAACACTCCAAATAAGTTTGTGAGAATCGGTCCCTTTGGATCCGGTTCAGGTTGAAGCCGGCATCCCTTGCTGACTTCATCAGGAAAAAAAAGGAAGGAACGAAGAAGACTTCCATGAGGAGTCTTCTCCTTCCGACCAACTCTTGAACGGAGTTAGAATCCACCTCGGGGAGGAGCGAAACTCCTCCCATCTGGCTCTATATTGAGGGTCAAAATTTTCTCCCTCTCCCCCATCAAAAAAAAAAATTTAAACCCTAAACCCCTCCCCTCATGAAAAAATCCTAAATCCCTTCCTAATATCCTCATGAAGAACCCTAGATCCTTTCTTAGTAGCCCTAAAGCCTCAATTCAAAACTCTAACTAACCTGTGGCGTGGAATTTCAGGTGGAAAAAAGTGGAGTTTGGCCGCCGATTGTCGCCGCCACCATCACCGGTAATTCCTTTCTCTTCCCCTTCTTTTTAATTTTGGCCAAGCATAGTTTTTTTTCCTTTTTTGGTGGGGTCCTCATCCGACCGCACCTCCGGCCTTCATCGCACTGCTTCCCCCGCCGGCCCTTTCCTTCTCCGACTGCTCGGGCGCTTGATGACGTTTAAGAAGAAGACCGTGGGTTCGGTCTTAAGAAAATAGAGGAAAGAGAGAAATCAATGAAGAAAAGAAAGAAAAAAAAAGTCGGAGAAAAAAAAGAAAGAGAGAGAGAAAGAAGGTGATTTAATTGACTTGGGTTCAGTTGGACCCAATTAATTAAATCTAGATCAAAACCATGTCATATGGATCCAATTCAAAAATTGATCTAAACTGGATCCGAATTAGATTTAAAGATTTTTTAATTATTTTAATTTAAAATTAAAAATTAATTAAAAATTATTTAATATGTTAGAGCTTTCAATGTCGGAAGAGCATGAGATCTGTTGGGGATAAACCCCGCTCCCGCCGACTGATGCTTAGCCTAATGCAACTGGTAATCACGGAAGAGCTTCGATCGAGAATTCTCCTCCAGCGACCGGACCTCAGTCGAACTCCTCTAGCGGCCAAACCTTAGCCGAACTCCTTCAGCCGGTTGAGCCCCAACCGAACTCCTCCAGCGGTCGAACTCCTCCAAAACTTCTCCCTCAGTCGGACTTCTCCAGGAGCTGAACTCCTTTCAAACTCCTCCTTCAGCCGGATTTCTTCAGGAGCCGAACTCCTTTCGGATCTCCCCTTCAGTCGGATGCCTACGGAAGCCGAACTCCTTTCAGATCTCTCCTTTAGACGGATGCCTACAGGAGCCGAACTCCTTCCAAATCTCTCCTTCAGATGGATGCCTACGGGAGCTGAACCCCTTCCGGACTTCTTTCTTCAAACGGATGTCTACAGGAGCCGAACTCTTTCCGGATCTCTCCCACAGTCAGATTTCTACACGAGCCGATCTCCTTTCGGACTCCTCCTTCAGTCAGATTCCTCTAGGAGCCGAATTTCTTCCAGATCTCTCCTTCAGATGGATGTCTACAGGAGCCGAACTCTTTCCGGATTTTTTTTCAGTCGGATGTCTACAGGACCCGAACTTCTTCTGAATTTTTTTTTCAGTCGGATGCCTACAGGAGCCGAACTCCTTCCGGATTCCTCCTTCAGTCGGACTCCTCCAGAAGCCGAACTCCTTCCGGACTTCTCCTTCAGTCAAATTTCTATAGGACCCGAACTCCTTTCGAACTCCTCCTTCAGTCAAGTTTTTACAGGAGTCGAACTTCTTTCGAACTCCTTCAGTCGAATTTCTATAGGAGCCGAATTCCTTCCGGACTCCTTCAGTCAAGTTTCTACAGGAGCCGAACTCCTCCTTCAGTCAAGCTCCTACAGGAGCCAAACTCCTTTCAGATCTCTTCTTCAGTCGAATTTCTACAGAAGCTGAACTCCTTCCGGACTCCTTCAGTCGGACTCCTTCAGGAGCCGAATTCCTTCCGAATCTCTCCTTCAGTCGAATTTCTATAGGAGCCGAACTCCTTCCGAACTTCTTCTTCAGCTAGCATCTCTCCCGGGTGATCCCCTCTAGCCGTATCCCTCTTAGAGTCCGAACTCTTCTGGAATTGATGTATGTTGAAACTCTTCATTGACCAACACATGCTTCCTTCAAACTTCGATTATTGAATCTCAACGAAAGGTCACTATCAGTCTGACGACCCCTCTCCCTCTCCGTATCGAACCCCACGTGGTCCCGAGCGGCTCAGTACCGGACAGCTACGGCTGTCGCCATCAGTCTACTACAAGCGGTGCCTCCTTCTATGACAGACTCCACCAGGCCTCGAGCGGCCCGGTACCAGACGGCTGCAGCTGTCACTATCAATCTGCAACAAACTCCGTCTATAAAAAGGATCCTCTATATATGTTTTCTCTAAGCTTTCTTCTCCTTCCCAAAACTCTGCAGAACTCTTTCCTGAGCACTCCATTTCTATTGGCCAGAAGAGCTGACTTAATCGTCAGATGATCCTATCGGAGCCACCACCACCGACTCCAGACGGAACTTTATTTTGCAGGTCACCAACGGCGACCTTATCTTCCTCGACTCCAGCTCGATCCGACGTCAATCAGATCTGCACCAACAAAATCTAAAGATTAGTTTAAAAAAATCATCTGATCAATAAATTTCCTCTTATCTCTGAATTTAATTTTATATATATTTACATATTTTAAAATTAGATTTTATATATTAAATATTTAAAAATTATTGAAGTTTAAAATTAGATAAATTATTTATGAAAAGTGATTTAGAAAATCAAATCAAGTATGATATCGCAATTGCATGATACAATTTTAGAAAATAAATGATTTCTTTGTATTATGTGGCATGATCTGTTAAATAAAATTAAGTATTTTCATCAATGCATGAAATTTTTAAATAAAAACTAATTTTTTATTGCTATTTTGGAATGCATGAAAATTATGTTGACATTGTTATAAGATAAATAATTTTATTTATGAAAAATTAGTTATGATAAAAGCATGAGAAAAATCCTCTAGTTAGACTATGATCTGGATCTAGCCAACGGGACTGATCATTGACCACACATCAGAAATATGTTTCTTCTGAGCCTAGCCAGTCGGGGCTGATCGCTAGTAGAGTTAGCTTCTGAGCCTAGCTAGTAGGGCTGATCACTGGTAGCACGCCGATGGATCGGATGTCCTTTATTTAGGACTAATCTCTTTGCCTTATCACTGGACAAATCATGGCCGTATGAATCAGAGTTAGTTTTTTTTCTGAGCCTAGCCAATGGGGCTGATCACTGGTAGCATGTCAATGGATCGGATGTTCTTCGTTCAGGGACTAGTCTCTTCTAGGCTTTGTCACGGGGCTGATCGTGGCCGTAGTCATCGAAGACTAAGAGATTTTTTTTTTTTTTTGAATTTTACTAATGGACATGGCATGTTTTTGAAATAAAAATTATCTTGATGTATATTATTGCTTAATTGTTATATTTGAAAATTAATTATGCTTGATTCTTCAGAGGTGATTGGTAAACTTATTGAGCCGTAAAACTCACCTCCTTTTCTATTTTTATTTTTTAGATTCTAGGAGAGCATATTAGGCCTGGGACTGAATAGTGAGGAGGCCTTGCATATTCTTTAGGATTTTGCCCTAAAGAGTGTATGGCATCACGTGCCGATCTGAGTGCTGGATTCGGTGCGTGATAGAGTGGTATCGGAGCTTAGGATTAAGGATATTAGGGACTATAACTTAACTGATATCAAAGCTTAAGGTTATGATTAGTCAAAATTATGATTAGTGGTACTTGAACTTAAAGTTATGATCCCTAAAGACTGCGAGTTAAGGGATGTTTGAGCATAAGATTATGATCATTAAGGATGTGATAGAGATAATTCACAAGGTTGGGATCTCAATGGATAATTTATATATCAGATTATAATTTAAGAGGTTAATCAAATTATGATCTTATTGATTTAAAAGTTATTTAGCAAACTCAAGATATTCGGTGGATTAAATTAGAGTGCACAACAGAAGCATGATGATTTAAATCATTTAAAATTGATGTGAAACTTTGGTTTCAATGACAAGAGGTTCGAATTTCTTATTCAACAAGCGGTAGGAGGTCAAGGATGGGATAGGAATTTGGTTCACCTAAGCTTATTGACTTTGTAGTATGCTAATTTCGAGGATAAAATTATTTTGAGGGAGAATGTGAGAACCGATCCCTTTGGATCCGGTTCAAGTTGAAGCCGGCATCCTTTGCCGACTTCACCAGAACAGAAAAAAAACAGAACGAAGAAAACTCCCGTGAGGATTCTTCTCTTTCCTCCCGACCAACTCCTAAACGGAGTCGGAATCCACCTCGAGGAGTGAAACTCCTCCCATTCGACTCTATATTAAAGGTCAAAGCTTTCTCCCTCTCCCCCATCAAAAAAAAATTTAAACCCCAAAACCCTTCCCTCACAAAAAAATCCTAAATTCCTTCCTAATACCCTCACGAATAACCCTAGGTCCTTTCTTAGTAGCCATAAAGCCTCAATTTAAAACTATAACCTATGGCGTGGGATTTCAGGCGGAAGAAAGTGGAGTTTGCCCGCCGGTTGTCGCCACCGCTACCACCATCACCGGTAATTCCTTTCCCTTCCCCTTCTTTTTAATTCCGAACAAGCATAGTTTTTTTTCTTTCTCAATGGGGTCCTCGGCCGACTGCACCTCCGGCCTTCATCACGCTGCTTCCTCTGCCGGCCCTTTCCTTCTCCAACCGCTCAGCCGCTTGGTGACGCCTAAGAAAAAGATCGTGGGTTCGGTCTTGAGAGAAAATAGAGGAAAGAGAGAAATCAACGAAGAAAAGAAAGAAAAAAAGAATCGGAGAAAAAAAAGGAAAAGAGAAAGAGAGAGAGAGAAGGTGATTTAATTGACTTGGGTTCAGTCAAATGGTTTGAACCCAATTTAATTAAATCTAGATCAAAACCGTGTCATGCGGATCCAATTCAAAAATTGATCTAGACTGGATCTGGATTAGATTTAAAGATTTTCTAGTTATTTTAATTTAAAATTAAAAATTATTTAATATTTTAGAACTTTGACGTCGGAAGAGCATTAGATCTAAAGATCAGTTTGAGAAGATCATCTGATCAACAAGTAAGTTTCCTCTTATCTCTGAATTTATTTATATATATATTTACATATTTTAAAATTAGATTTTATATGTTAAATATTTTAAAATTATTGAAGTTTAAAATTAGATAAATTACTTATAAAAAGTGATTTAGAAAATCGGATCAAGTATGATATCGCAATTGCATGATACAGTTTTAGAAAATAAATGATTTCTTTGCATTACGTGGCATGACCTGTTAAATGAAAATTAAGTATTTTCATTAATGCATGAAATTTTTAAATAATAATTAATTTTTTATTGCTATTTTGGAATGTGTGAAAATTATGTTGACACTATTATAAGATAAATAATTTTATTTATAAAAAATTGATTGTGATAAAAGCATGAGAAAAATTCTCTAGTTAGACTATGATTTGGACCTAGCCAACGGGACTGATCGTTAGCCACACGTCAGAAACATATTTCTTCTAGGCCTAGCCAATCGGAATTGATCGCTGGCAGAGTTAGTCCTTCTAAGCCTAGCCAGTGGAGCTGATTACTGATAGCACGCTGATGGATCGGATGTTCTTCGTTCAGGACTAATCTCTTTGTCTTGTCACGGGACAAATCATGGTCGTATGAATCAGAGCTAGTTTTTCTTCTGAGCCTAGCCAGTAGGGCTGATCACTGGTAGCATGCCGATGGATCGGATGTTCTTCATTCAGGGACTAGTCTCTTTTGGATCTTGTCACGAAATTGATCGTGGCCGTAGTCATCGAAGACTAAGAGAGGATTTTTTTTGAATTTTACTAATGGGCGTAGCATGTTTTGAAATAAAAATTATCTTGATGTATATTATTGCTTATTTGTTATATTTGAAAATTAATTATGCTTGATTCTTCAGAGATGATTGGTAAACTTACTGAGCCGTAAAACTCATCTTCTTTTCTGTTTTTATTTTTCAAATTTTAGAAGAGTATATTGGATCTGGGACTGAATAGTGAGAAGGCCTTGCATATTCTTTAGGATTTTGTCCTAAAGATTGTGTGGCATCATGTGCCGATCCGAGTGCTGAATTCGGTGCGTGACAAAGGTCAATCCTAATCACATGATTGGGGGCCTAGAATCGAAGGTCTGAGTTGTTGCATATGGCCTATCATCTCTAAATTACTTAGGATGCATTTGGTTAACCATTAAAAAAGTACTTTTTTGGTTTTTTGATTTTAAAAAGCAAAAATCAAAAAGCAATATTTGGTAACACCATAAAAAGCAAAAGGCAAAAATCAAAATAATTATTTTCTATGCGAAGCAAAAGATTTTTGCTTTTTTGCTTTTTTACTTGGTATATAATTGCTTTTTACTTTATTGCAATTTAGTTACCAAACATGCTTTTTGCTTTTTTACTTTTGCTGAATAACCAAAATAAAAAAAATAAAAAATATTTTTTAAAAATCAAAAATCAAAAAGTGTAACCAACCGTACCTTAGTGTCAAAAAAAAAAAAAAAAAATCATGTGATTTGAAGTTCCCTGCCATATGTATCACTTATAAATCTAGTGATATATAGTTTTTGATCTCTAGATCACATGACTTTTGGATAGATTTTATGAATTTTGGTCCTAACTCTTTGACCTGTTGTCCCCTAAGGAAACACGCAAAATAATATGATGCATAGCAAAATGATATTGTTCATGGAATTAACAACATTTTACCATCAGAATAAAACATTTTCACATTCACGAAATCTTTATGTTCAAACCCTTGGCAAGTCCACCATAGAACACACAGGATGATGCGTTCTCAGTGGAAAAAGAAAATGAAGCAAGAAAATACGGGAAAAAGAAAAGGCAGAGGTGAGTGTGGAAAAACTCACCGGGTGATCAGCAACTGCCGGTTGTTCTTGACAAGTCTCTCCATCTCGCCGTACCCCTCAGGCCATGTCTGCCATATGATGTGCCTGTTCTTGTGCTCCAGAAGCATCTCATAGTACATGTTCAGGACAGCGACATTGATGGCACCGGCACCCGCCGAGCCCCCGAGCACGAGCACCACCTGGGCCTTTTCCAACCCAGCCTTGGGGAAGAAATGCAACCGAGAGACCGCTTTGGACGTGTACCTCCTCAGCGAAAGCCTGAAGGGATTTCCATACGCCAGGCACTTCCTCTTGGGAAAATGCTTTACGCAAACATTGAAGGCGAGGAAGATCTTCTCGCCGTACGGCGCGAACACACTGTTGGTGAGCCCAGGGAAGCTGTTCCGCTCCTGGATCACGATCTTGATGCCCGAGAGGGCCACGGCCAATCACGCCGGCGCGGCGACGTAGCCGCCGGTGCTGACCCCGATCTGGAGCCGGAACTCGCGGAGGATCTTCCAGCTGGCGGCGACGGAGCGGAGCAGGTGGAAGGAGAGGGGAAGGTTGACGGGGTGAAGGGGCGGGCGAGGCTGGCGCGCGGGACGACGGCGCTCTGCCGATGAACAGGATCTTGGCGTCGGGGCATGCGTTCTTGAGCTCGTCGGCAACGGCGATCGCCGGGCAGAGTGGCCGCCGGAGCCTCCGCCGGAGAGGACCACGCGGATGTCGGCGCCGGGCGGAGGCGGGATCCGGGTGCAGCTACGGATGATTAGGTTTTGGAGGAAAGAGGGTACATTGGGAATTCGGTGGAGAGGCGCAAGGAAGAGGAGAAGCGGCCGCGGTGGCCATGGGAGCTTTGGAGAGTCTGGTCACCGCACATAGAGTCCGCGACCCGGAGAACGCGGGCCATCCATGGTCGGTGTTTTTATTTCAAACTGGGATGACATCAAGCCGTCCATTTGATATACTATTATCGTACCAACTAATATAATTTTTCCATTTATTTATACCTTATGATGTGGCGTCTTTTACTATCTCTAAATTTTAATTAATATAATATTTGAATTAATTAGAGGGATTCAGATATTCCAATAATCCGATTTGAATAAAGGTTGATGGGGCGGATTTTGATGTCCAATAGATTTATCATTTTGATTTGAAATTTTGGATAATGTTATAATCAGATTTGGAATCGATTCTAATGAGATTTTAAACGGGTTTGAATTCATAAATTTTATTCTTAATTGTACAAACTATATATAGTGCACAAATATTAGTCATTGCATGGTATGAGCCAAAAAAAAGATATCCGTCAATAATCTTTGCTACAACCTACCATTAATAATACACCTTCGTCAAAGATGACTGCTTACCATGTTAATATCTAATTTTAGCCATGAAAAATATAAAGTAATAGAAAATAAAATTTTTTATCTTCATATTTATATATAAATATACTTCAAACCTAGCTAATTATAACAGCTTGCATGAGGGTACAAAAGATAACCTGCTGTAGGGCGGTAGGGGCTGAAAATTGTCGAGGTTAAACATAAATATATTTATAATTTATAATTATAGCAGTTCAGAAGCCTTGCCTGAGGTTAAAAAATTCAAGCAAAACTTTTACATGGGACCTGAGAGTTTATTATTTTCATAAACCTTACGTGTTTTAAAACAAGTTGAAACCTAAAAAACTTTATACCCTGGCTAGGGACCAAAGAGCCAAGTTACATGACAAAAACTACCATCATAGAAACCTTCATAAGCACAGGTCCTAGAGGGCAATTTCTTACAGAATACTGAAAGTAGACAATCTTCTTTAAATGCAAAGTATTTAAAATCTTTTCCAGCTCATTGTGGCCAAATTGTGTAACAGCCAGGTTAGATATCTTACATGAGAAACTGACACATAATGTTTAAAGTTTTCTTGTAGTTATACTAAGTAAGTTTCAAGTACTTCCTTTTAATAGGTAGAGTTCAACTAGTACTTCCATCCCAAGTTCAAATTCCGACAGCAGTTATTGACCTACCAATAGCCCGTAGATGATTCCATGCCATTCTACACTGCAAATGCACAACATCACAGCCTGGTGTTTCCTATCAGATTACATTCCTCTGACCACAGAGTTTCCATCCGAAAGTTCATTGATCTACAACTAAATTTTTTTTAGACTGACCAAACAGCCTGGTTTCATTTTATTAAACCAATATCAAGCCTATAACCATATATTCTGCCATCATGTCACCTCTTTATAGTGTTTAGATTTCTATTTAACTGCAAACAAAATTCCCATCTTTATAAGATGACGTCCTTTGATATTTGATTAAACAGTTTATTATGGTTTATTTGCCATTTAATTCTGCTTCTATCATGGCGGTGAATTCAGATTTATTATGCAAGCTTTCTACGGCAGTGAGGTTATGGACTGCATTAAGGGAATAAGGGTATCGGATAGGTTATGTCCTTAATGCCTATCGCAGGATGAGTAAACAGAACATAATCTTACTAGTGCAACAAATCTAGAGGATGCTGGCAACATAATTTCAATTGGGAAAAAAAAAAAAACCAACACAAGATGTTGATGCTCTAATTTTCTCGAAAAAAAAGAAAAGAAAAATATATATATATTTTAAATGATGTTGATTCTCTACCCTAACTAGTTGGCAGTGGGTTCGAAAGTTAAGGTAGGAAGTCTATCATGTTTTTTTTCGTTGGAATTTATAGAAAGGCAGGAATCGGATGCTCTTCACCAGATCTCATGGAGCCTTTTTATCTGCTTAAATCTTGGTATACTCGAATGTCACCCATCATAAGGAAATAAGATGTTGACGGCTGGCAAAGGGGCAAGGTTCAGTGATGAGAGCTAAACAAGAATGGCTATATTTGCGCCTTTGCGTATTGGAAATGGTTGTGTATAAGAAAAACATATATATTTGTAAAGAAAATTTAGTCCCAAGCAAGAGAGTGATAGGATTGCAAAAATAAAACAATTTTCCTTCTTACAATGATAGCAAACATAAATTACCAACTGAATTATGAAGAGCAAAAAGATTTATTGACTGGTGTGATTGATCAAGAAGAGAAAAGAGCAAAAAAAACATGATATTATCCTAACTAATAATTGATGATAAAATATATTAAAATAAAGAATAATATTTAAATATAATTAAATGTAAAATAATGCTATTGATAAATGAAGAGAAACTAATTTAGGTAACTATTGGCATGATAAATTGGAGATGATATTTAGGAAGAAGGAAAAAGAGTATTACATGATTTGATCTCTGTGTCGGATTAGATTGAATTTACACTAATTTAATTTTTTTTTAAATTATATAATATTTTTTTTATTTTTTATTTGATCATTATAAAAAATTATTGATTAGAATCATACCATCAATAAAAATTGTCAAGTAAATCTTTTTTCTTTTAAAATCTTCAAATCAAGATAACAACATCCCTTCTTCAATAATAAATAATATGATAAATTTTTATCAAATAATATAAGATATATATATATATATATATGGTAGAACAGTTTTAAATAATAATTTTACAATGATTACAAACGTCATCTGGCTACACCTTATGTAATATTCGAATCAAGTCAAAAATTAGGAAACTCTGATCTAACCTGGTTTTCAAATTGGGTCCATGTTTCATGATGCTGCTCTGCTTTCTGCCATTTCTGTCTGTCCTCCGTTGATTTACGAGTGGACGGCGATGATGGAGAGAACGGGAAGCTCATATGGACGGCAGAGATTAATCGACGAGCTCGGAAAACGTAAGAACGGATAACAAAATCGAACCCATAGATCGCAACCACGATGGAAAGAAAAGGATTAGGATGCGGCCTTCGTCTCTCTTGCTGCGCCGCTGTCTTTGCTGCTGCGCCAATGGAGCTCCCCCTGCGAGCAACGAGAAGAAGAATCTCGTCTTCTTGGGTTCCCCTCAGGTCTCTCTCGTCCTTTTTTTTTCCCTCCTCTTTAAAGAAAATATTTCTGGTTTCCCTGTGGGCTGTGTGCCGGTAACGAGTACGATTGCAGGTATCGGCATCTGTTCTTGACAAGTTGCTCGATGCATCGAAAGCTCCCAACTCTATTTTTAAGGTTTAAGACGATCCCCAATTCCCCGATACTTGGAACTTAAAAACCAACAATTGCTCTCGGATTTTATGCATTCACTCGATTTTCTTTGTTTTGTTACAAAAAAAAATGGCTGTATTTTTTTTGTTTCCAACAAAATCACGATTTTCTGATTTCATTTGTAAAATAATTGTTTTTGTTGTAGCTGATATTGCTGTGCGTGTGTGTGTGTGTTTTTCAATAAAAGAAAACACTTAGATATGCTTTCTTTAATCTTACATCGCGCTTGAGGAAACGGAAATTCTCTGTTGTGGAATTCGATAGCGTTAGTGTTTTACAAGATTGATTGAATGGATAGAATAATAAGAGTGCTCAAAGAGAAGTTTTTTATTTAACAGTTCATTACACTGCATTTTTTTCTCTGATAGCCAGTGTCTTGTGAATACAAGAATTTGGTTTGAGATTGTATTGTTCTGTTCCTCTCTGGCATTTTGAACTTGTCTGGCTTCTTGGCTTACTAGCTGATGGGCACAAGAATTGAGTAATTTGGTTTAGCTTGCAGCAATTGTCACCCAGCCGCCTTCTGGAAGAGATAGGGGCAGAAAGCTGATGCCGTCCCCAGTTGCACAATATGCCTTGGACAATGGATTCCCTCAAGGTCTCATATTCACACCTGAACGAGCTGGGGAGGTATATGTACTTTGACAGAAATTTTATGCAATTTTAGATGGAACTTTTCTTTACCTGTCTGCTGCATTTCATGTTTCACGTTTCACGTTGAAAGGATTTAACAAATATTGATTTTTTCTTGAAGAAAATTGTTTGATTTTTCTGAATTGTAATAATATGTCATCGGTGACCTCTTTATAAACACCTTGGTTTACTCAGCTGGTGTCATGCCATTGCCAAGAATAATCCATGACCTATACTCATGGCTTCTTCCTGATGCATCCAGACCACTTTTCCAATTTATCACTTTCTATTGCTGCTTGAAATCAGAGCAAAGCAATCAGTGGGGAGAAAAGTCAATACATCAGATCCAAATTGTAGTAAACATAGAGGTACCACTTGGTGGCCTTGATCAAATATCGGAAGCTTCTTGCAAATATTTTTCGGATCATATAACGTGCAACTTTTCTCAGTCCACAATAACTTGCACTCTTAACTAGGAAAAAGCAATAAGGCTCAGCATAGCCAAGAAATAAAGAGAGATTTAGAATTCATGTCTATTTGCAAAAAAACTTAGTTTTGAATATTCCATCTCAGAATAATCTTTGCTTTACTTATAACAGCAAAGGATGCTCCTGTTGTTTTTATGATAATACCATCTCTTCATATTTTAATGGGCACTTATCTAATGGATGTTTCTTTTAAATGCATCTCTCACTAAATGGCTGCTGCTTGTCTCTTTCCTAGTGATAACCCTTGCCAAAGAGTTAGTAATTATTGAATGGTTAATAGCTACAAGCAATCATCAGTTGTTAAAAATCATGCAAGAGACATTAACTGGATTGCTTACATTCTTCTCTGTGCCAACCATTTCTTTGTTTGGTATCTGCCTTTAGAAATGGCACCATACTAATCCCACAGTAATCTTCAAAATAAAAATATAAATAAATAATAAAGAAAGCATACTGTTTGCCTCTTGAAATTATGTTCAAACAAGATCCAGAAAAGAATGAATGGGAGTTTTGGATCTTAAAATACTTAATGATCTAACTAGGCCATTCTCAGACTATAAGGGAAGGCTTCTAGTTTGGATGTTCATTTTGGGAATTCTAACAAGAACTCCAGGAACTTATTGGTCCACAATGAGCATCCTTGACTTGCATGCTTGCAAGGGCTATTGCCAAGGAGTGCACCTACCACCTCATGATTACTCCATATCAAATGGTTCTTTTTTTTTCCTCTCCTAGTAGAAGCCCCCCTAGGGAATGAGCTACACAATGGGGGTTAGCCCTCCCCTAAATGCTGCTAAACCCTCAAAACATAGTGAAGGTGGGATTCGATCAGAGGTCACCAATCCAACTACCAAGGACTTTACCAACTTGATAATTATGGTTCATCTAGGACATGAATGTCCAGGCTAACCATATTGCCAAGAGAAATCAAATTTTTAGAAAGAGGTTTTGTTAAAAACAGTATTTACCCTATCATTCCAAAAGCAATCACCGAAACTTTAGGAGAAGATACAATTTGGATCAGAGAAGTGCCATATGGCCATAAGCATTATCTTTTGGGAAGATGATCAAAATAACCTAGGGTGGCTGTTTATAAGACGGTATAACCTAGAAAATTTTAAAAAAGCTGCCTCTATAACTGGCCATGATATTATATGCCCAAACATGTGTTGCAACATTTTTTTATAAAGCTCCATCACCAAACTCTCTACCGCCATAGTAGGGGGAAACTTAATATTATCTTATGAACAATTTTCTTAGAGACTCGCAAAAGTATTGGATTATAAGTTGGCTAGGCCTATGTTTTCAAGTATCTAGGGCCATCTTTTGAGTGGGCTGGCCCGAATCCCATAGAGTGAAGAAAAAAATTACCTCAGCAGATCTTTTTTTTTCTTCCTGTAGGATTCAGGCCAGCCCACTCAACAGGTCCTTAATCTTTCTTAAAATCCTGCTTTTGTGTTCCTAGTGCTTTTGTTACATAATGGACTCCCTCCATAAACAGGCTAGTTAGATTTATAATGTTGATCCAAAATCCAAATTGCTCTTGTCATGTCATATATGCTATTACATTTACTTTCTTGTCTATATATAGCAGACGCCTGACCCCTTTTTCTTCAAAAAATATCAATGTAGACATCTTGTGGCTTGCCTTCATTTTCTTCGTTTCTTCTTGGCTTTTATATAAAATCTATTCAAATTATACATGAAGGGTCTTTTGGGTTTTCATCCTCTTGGTATAGGAAACCTTTTTAAGTGATCTGAGGGTGCTGAGTCCAGACCTTTGTGTTACAGCGGCATATGGGAATATATTGCCTCAGAAGTTTCTTGAGATTCCACCAAGTGGTAAGTTATAGCAGTACATTGCTGATCCTTTTTTTTTTTTTTGTGGAGAAAAAGAATTTCTCAATTTGTCACCATTATAGCTATCTGTATTGGTATATCAGAATTACTGCACCAGTACACTATTATTCTTAAGTTCAGCATAAGTGATTCTACAGCATGCTGCCATACTGGTTAGAAACTAACTGTAAGAAAGTCCAGGATGCCTGTTTTAGGTTAGAATTGTTTTTCTTCATATGTGATTGTCAATCATAGCAAATCTTTATTCCTCTTGTAGCTGAATCAATGCCGATAACTTAATACATATACTAGAAATACATGGCCCCCAACAAGCTTGTGTCTTTCCCATTTTGTCCTTTCTCTTTCTCAATCCTGCCCTAAACCCACTAAATTTCAAATACCAAACAAAGAGATTATTGAATGCACTTGAAACTGAGTTCTTTTAACTCCCTCACTGATATATGAAGCCGTGTTTCCTTTGAGCTACTCAAGCTGATAATTTTCAACTTGCAATCACCGGCTAACAATGGAAGATAGCTTATGACTTGATTATTTTTTACAGCTGTCAGTAAAATGAGTGATGTACATAAATAAACTAGATTCAAAGGAGATCAAGGACCTGTAGCTTGTCAATTTTTCCTTTTCTTTTTCTTTTTGCCAACAGGGTCATATTTAATTGTTTATAGAAGATAAGTGATCACTATTGGGGATAGGATATGAATGTTGCTATGCTATTTGTTTTTCTGCATCCCTATTTTGTCATTTTGTTGTGGTGTCATGGTGTGTTTAGATTTTGGGTGTATCTTGTTGAGTATGGAGCAATTAACATTCTGGATCTTTTAGGGGCTGTTGTATGCTTTCTTTATGGAAAATCTACTATAAGTGGTCATTCATACATCTCCAAACCATGGTTTTTATATATGAATATGGTTGAAAAGACCAACTAAGATTTAATTGCTGGTGGAAGAATAGGGATACATCAACAGAGATATTGGAGGTTTAGTACTTAATGATCCATTTGTAAAGAATTGGAATCTGATAACTGGACAATGTTGACTGGAATTTACAATTTTGTAGAGCTCCTAAAAACTGCAGTTGTTGGTACCGTGTATAGGATAAAGGGCTTCTGGATATTATCCCTAATACTTAATCTCAGCGAAGGAATGTGGTTTAAATGAATCAGTAGAGATAATAATGAAATCTCATTTTTAGCAGGGAAACAATCCTGAGCATAGTATTGTATGATCGTTTAGTGGTAAGTTACTGAAGGTAATTGATATAATTAGTTTCATCCTTCGTGAAATTAGGAGAAATTTTTGTAACAGAGCGACATACCTAAGTTTTTCACTGTTTTAAACCAGAAATTTTTGAAGGCTGGGTTCAAAATTTGGCCAACCTCTCATTTAGAATGAGGAAGCAGATATGCTCTGCTACTGTAAAGTCTAAGCAATATATCGGCTACTATAAAGTCTGAGCAATATATCAGCCTGCTTTGATTTCAATGGTGACTTCCTAGAAGAGATATTTTTCTAAACGAAAAGGAAAACCAGCATTCTCATAATATGTTTCCTAACCCGTTCTATTTGCCAGTGTTCTGATTAAAACACCATTGAAGTGTGAGGATGTCAGAAAACTCCTTATGAGCAACCTCACTACCCAGCCGTAGTTCTGCTTTATGTTTTTCCTACTGGCCCATTGTTATGTTTTTAGACTGATTCTAGTGAATATAATCATGGGAATATTGAAACTGATTAAACTACAGCACATTATATACCCTCTGGTCTACTGTACTTAAGGCGTGCTTATTTGTGAACCATCTTTTCTTAAAATTTTCAAAGGGGAAAAGTAGTACTTGAATAGATAGATGCATAAGGTTTTTCATTTGATTTTTTCTTTTCCAGGAACTGTTAATATTCACCCAAGTTTGCTGCCTCTGTACCGTGGAGCTGCTCCTGTTCAAAGAGCATTGCAGGTTTTTCTAAGTTTACTACCATAATCCAGTCTTTAGAGGAAAAAAAATGCACATATGTGCTTTTTGTTTGTCTGGTTAGGATGGTGTTACCGAAACAGGAGTATCGATTGCATATACTGTTCATGCATTGGATGCTGGACCAATCATTGCTTATGAAAAAGTGGAAGTTCATGATTTTATTAAGGTATACCACTTCATCTGTTTGGAGATGGTTCACAGTGAAGTATTGCTCATTATTCTTTATACATTATTTATAGTTGAACATTTTTTGCAGTAATGTCCAGAGAATTTGCTTTTGAATTGCAATACAGTGAAGTTTACATTCTTGTTTTCAGAATAAATGTAGCAGTGAATACTATTTGGACAGATGTGAAAAATTGTCTTATGCGGTTCATTATAGTTTTCAGCAGGCCTTCTGTTGTTTAGTCCCTTATGAAAATTTTCCTGTCCATCTGTTATTTCGATGTAGTCCATGATGAAGATGTTGATGTTTGCTTGTGTAAGCTGCAAAGATTTTTGGGTTTTGTGGATTCTGTTTTGGCTGAGTTTCTCTAGATGAGTGAGTTAATATGACACTTATTAGTGTTCTTCTAAACAACATTTGATCTAGTCTTAAGTTTTGTGTCTGGCATATCTCTGGTAGTGATAGCATTTCACACTCCCCCCCCCCCACCCCCCCCCACAACCCAACACCGAAAAAAAAAGGGTTAAGAATAGTTGTGGAATTTGTTTCTTGGCTTGTTTTGGTGCCAACTTTATCTGAATAATCCATGGTTTGGAGTTTAGACAGCAGACCTGGAATTATGGTCTATTCTTATGTTTCTACTCCAATTTTCTACCCATTATGGTGAGGTTATGGCAAAATTTGATCCAACTCACCAGACCTGTTTAGACCTGTTGATACCTTAAAGTTACTCAAATTATGCTTTTACCTATAAATTTCAAAGGCTAATCTGAACATGCCTTAGGCCCAGCTTAAATTTAATAAGCCCCAAAGCAGGACAATCACTCATGTGTTCCCCATATTGATGATAGGCAACCGAATTCAAATATCCCAAAATTCTTATCACAACTAGACATTTCATTTCATTTTTCTTGGACTAATGTGAAGTATTATGAATTTAACTAGTATAACATAAAGATATATCACAAACTATTTGGACAAAGCTTAGCATAGGACTGGCTTTGATCAAGGTGTGACTAATCTCTCATTATTAGTTAGAGTTTGCTGCCATCAATGAGAAAAGCATGTATTATTTATTTAAATTTTGTAAGTTATTTAATTACAAAAAGAAAATGTTCTCTCTCATAGCCTAAGTTCTATTTCTAACCCCTTAAATAATGACCTTTCTGTAATAAAAAAATACTTTAGATAAAGTTGGGTTTTCATGATGCTAATCCAAAAAAGAATTCCAAATTACCCTGAAAAGAAATTTTAATTATTTCAAAGCTTTGCCGACCTATTCTACAAGTAAAAGTGGAATTTTTTGACACTAATTTTCTCCAAAGTCAGACTCTAAGACCAAGGCATCAGCATAATGCTGAAAATTAATTGAAAAAAAATTATCATAATTCCTGAACTTCCTTTGATGAACTCCTTTTTTGGGGGAATGGCTAATATGCTAATTCACTAAAAATGATATTACTGCTTAAATCAAATATCTGATTTTAATTCTTCAAAGATATGAAACTGAGTATGATCTTAGGTAGTGTTTTTGGAACCGACCCAAACCGGGCAGTTCGGGGCGTTCCGAACCGAACTGGCGCCAAATCGGTCCGGTTCGGTCGTGAAAATTGGCACAGAAAAAAAAGAAAATCACCTGATTTGGTGCTCATTTAAGGGAAAGAGGCAGAGATGAAGCCTTCAGCTTCCTCTCCTTATTTTTGAGTTCGTCTTGAACTTTTGCTCGCCCTCCCACTCCAGAAATATCAGGAAAACAAAGGAGGAAGATTGATTAGAGGTAAGTAACTCATCCTAGCTCTCTCTCTCTTCTCTTCTCCTCTTTTTTCTAAAAAAAAAGTCATGAAAAATGAAAAAATAAGGAGAAACTATGACAAAATTTTATTTGTTTGTATGATTTTAATATATGATTTTATATTGAAAAGATTTTTTTAATTAATTCAAGCATATTAAGATCCAATGATATTTGATTTATGTATTTTAGATTCGCATCTCATACGATTAATATTATTTTCGAATTCCGAGGGGTACAAATATTAATTAATATCACTGAATAATAATTTAAATATTTTTTTCAAAAAAATATTGAATATTTTCTTGAAAAACAATAAAAAAACAACCAAAAAAAAATAGCGTGCCGGTCAAACCGGCACGCTACCCGTACGGTGTGTCAGTATGGTTCGGTACCGATACCATTACCATACCAACCGGTGACCGATCACCGGTACCGGTACCAAAAACCTTGATCTTAGGTGCTTTTTTGTCAATACGATGCTTGTGTAATATGACTTCAGATAGCTGCTTGGCCTTTGTTTTTGCCTTAGTTAATGGCATATACATATATGAGACAGTGGTTTTGGAGGTATAACTTAAAAATGCTGCAATTAGAAGTGGAATTCAAATAATATAGATTATGTCTATTTTTGTGAATCTGATAAATGAAATCTTTAAACTTTTCATAGCTGATCTTTCAGTGTTCTGTGTAGGCACCAGAGTTGCTTGCAGTGTTATTTAATATAGGTATGGATGTTCTTTCTGTTCTTTTTCAAACATATGATTTTCTGTTCATTGCAGTTTATACCCCATTTTTATTTGATTATGGGACAAATAATTTCTTTACATGGAGTATCATGTTTGCTTGTTTTGACCCTGCTGTTTCTGCATTTCGAATTTCTTAAACTTATGTAAGCATGTTTTCAATTGATAAATTTTATCTAATTAATATATACGTAATGATTGTGGTGGATTTGAGTGGATCTATCTGGGTAAAGGGCTATAGTGGCCATCTAGCATTGTGGATTCACCTTGAAGAACAAATTGCACAAGATGACCGTATTGACGAAAGCTTGTGTGGCTGCTTAGGTGTTTTGCTGGCCTAATGGCTCACCATGTTCCTGTACTTTTTTTTTCTTTTGTTATGGGGTGGGGAGGGGGAGCATGGTCAATATTTGTTTAGTGTTGGTGAAGATTAGATGGTCGTGTCATGTTGATCTCAATGAGCCGATTATGATGTCAAGAAGGAATGTTATTTCTTCAACCATAGAGGAGGATGATGTAGCTTGCAGTTGCTGAGCTTCTACCATATTACAATAGTCTACAACTTGTACTTTTCTAGGCCTCATTAGCAATGTTGCTTGCCCAAGCACCATAACATCACGATGCTTAGTATTGATGAAATTTGATGCTGAAGTCATCTGGCTGAATCTATAAACACTAACATAGGTAGAGGAAACTAATTTGTGGAAAAAGAGGTTTCTAATGGGATTTAAGGAGATTGATGAAGTATAGGAGATTATCCTCTTGAAACCTAGAGGGTGGAGGCTGCATGAAGCAGTTAGCTGCTGTGGCAATTGGCAGTAGGATTATATGTCATCTGTAGCAGAAGTAATACTGATTCAGGGTATAGGTGTTGCAGGAGATAGGGTTATAAATCACAGGATGCTTAAGTTGCTCCAAAAACACGTCTGTTATTCCTCTCCCAGCTCTAGCATCTCCTCCATAACTTTCTGCATTTCAACTTGACACCTACCTTTTCAAATCAGCATCCATGAAATTATTGTCACTTTTTCCTTCTTCTGTCATTGACCACTTTCTCCAACTTAGCACATGAATGCATCTGTCCTATGGAAGAAAACCATGATCCAACACATGAATGTTGGCAAACCATAATCCTGTATGTGTATCCAAGATACTGGTCCAAATTTCTCTACTGCAGTCACATGACATATAACATGAAGCTTGCTGTTAACAGACTAAGACCCAAATTCTTTATGATAATAATAAATGTCTCATAAATGTAACCTTGTATTTATGCAGCTTCTATTGTCTCATAAGCTTGAAAAATGCCGAGATTTTAGTTTTTTATGGTAATTAAACATTTTTTTGCTCAGAAAATTGACTGATTTGACAAATTTAGTTATTTACTCTTCAAAACACTTTAGTAGTTGTTTTTTTTTTTTTTTTTGCTTTATAGGATCAGAACTTCTGATTCGTGAACTTCCATCTATTCTTGATGGGTCTGCAAAACTAAAAGCTCAGCCACAGGATGACTCAAAAGCAACTCTGGCACCTAAGGTAATTTGTGGAACATATGTTACTCAAGTTTGCATTAGAACATTCCTTTAATTTATTTTAGTGTCTAGCCTTTTCATTTTTTGCTATAATTATTATTGGTAATTGCTGATTTCCTCTGAAAAACAAGTGAATAGAAGTTTCATTAAGGATTGTTTTACATGGTCCATGTATTAAATATATTGGCTACATAAATTGTTTTCTTGATGAGGTTCTTGCTAAATACACTGATTGATTTATCTCAAATGCATCAGTTTGCACCAGAAATTTGACACTCTAGTACCTTCTGAAAAGAACTTCACTTAAAAAAAATCGACATGGTAGTGTAGAAATATACATATGCAAGAGTGGCTGAATGCATGTGCGTTGCTTATGTATTTAAACAAGACTATGCTCTCCTGGAAAAGTGATTCTCAGGGCATGGTTATATAAGAGTGCTATTATGTTTTTTTAGTTTTGGCTGGACTTGTCTTGCACTTGACCTGAGAACTAAAAGTTTGATACTAACTTGGCCATGGCATGAGCTGGACTCTCAAATTAGTTGCAACTGATGGCCGGTAAAGTTTTAGAAGGCCCTCAAGTAGTCTGAGTGTCTTTTTACTACATCTGTGGCCAAAAGGGTTTTAGTTAGTAGATTGGAACAAGTGATTTTTGTTACAGCGACAGAGTAAATTATAAATGTTTTAACTTATTTGGCACTTCCAAGTCAGGGAATTTTACACATTCTATAAGAGTACGTATATGAATATCAACATCACGAAATGTCTATAGGCTTGCGAGGTGCTGTGTATCAAAATTTGTGCCTAAGTCAGGCTTCAATGGCAAGGGTTCAATCTGGGCTTCAGCAATTACCTTTTTGGACTCAGCATAGCATATTCACTATCCTAGATTTCTTTCAAGTTAATTCCATAAAATTTGGCCTGAATTTTTTTCCTGATACATCATCCTCTAAATTATATAGATAGGGACATGATGAACTATGGCTAGAAACTGGGAACTAAAAAATCAATTTAATCCTATGCACATCCTCCATCTTTCTCTGAAAAATAGAAAGAAGAAAAATTTTCTTAGGTGGGGCCACGAGAGGAACACGAGCTGGTGTGTAATGCAGCCAACCTTTTCCTTCTTTCCCTCTTTATTTCCTTCTTATGTCCATCCTATGTTCCTTTTGCTATTTTCCCCTTGCCCATCCCAATCTTTACCTCACAAAATGGAAACCAGATTCCCTTTCTTTTTGTCCATGGGTAGTAAGGGGGCGTATGTTCCTTTCTTCTTTTAGGAAGGGAGAATCCAGCAAGACTGCCTTGGTTATGTGAAAGCTGATTTGGACTAGTAGCGGTTGACTGGGATGGGTAATGATGACTCAAATAAGTAATAAGTAGAATCAAACCTAAAAGCCAATGTGGACTACAGTGATATAAAATCTCAGCTATTCATCAAGTAAATATTTAATTTAAGCAAATAATATCCTAGTCAGTATAATTAGTGTTTCAAACCTCCAATTTCCAAACACCTAAATTTAACTCCCTATGACTTGTGTTGCAATGATGTGGACTAAAATTAGGGGCATGCCCCCATGGTTCCTCTTTCTCAGCGAAAGTCTGTTCCTCCACTTGGAATTCAATAGAAACTCCAATGAATGATCTGGTGGAAAACATATAATTGATATCGAGGTTAAAAAAAAACAAAGTAATTGGGTGGTAATTTCTAATATCCTGTATAGAATGGGGTAGAAATTGAAGTTCATTTAAAGTACAAACATTTTCAGCATACATGGTATAAAGTTTTCTTAAGAAATGTAAAAAGAAACAAAACAGGGAGAGGAAAATAAAGTAGGAAATAGAAGAAGCAGAAGAGTGAATTAATAGAAGAGAGAGGAAGTAGAAAACAGGATAACATAGATTATCTGTCTATGTTGTCCTATTAATTATGGCACCAGTCGATCAAAGACTTACGGGGAAATGAAACAATTAATGAAGAGGCTAAGTAACATACCATATATCAAAAGGTTGCAAATAGCCAATGAAAATAACTTTCTGTATGAGCTTACATATACAAGAACGTGTATGATAAGCACCTCACACAATTGATGAGTACCTATGAGTTTCCAATCTTAAGTGGCCTATGCCAGAATTACATGAAGCTAGAATATTTCCATATCTTAAATGTTTTAGGAGAATGAGCTTCTATAATTTTCAAGCATTATTAGTTCACAAGATGTGTCTTTCGTGCAGTACAAACAAAAGACGTTTGTTTCTGGAGGTTTTAAACTTTAATAAACTTTAATTTTGTTGATCTGGAATTGTTACCAAGTTTTGACAAGTATCCAGAAAGAAATCTGCCAACTGCAACATCTTACCATTTATTCTTTCATATGGTACAACGGAAGAAGCTTGTTTCTGGAGGCTTTCGACTTTAATTCTCTTCATCTGGAATTGTTACTAAGTTTTGACGAGTATCCAGAAAGAAATCTGCAAAGTGCAACATCTTACCATTCATTTTGTTGGATGAGTCTATTTCATTTATAGCTTATGAAACCATTTTGTTTTGTCCCAATGTGCAGCTAACTTCAGAGGAATCATGGGTTTCATTTGACCAAGATGCTAAACTAATACACAACAAGGTAAAGTCTCATGACTTGTGTACATTGTTTGGGGCGGTAGTGATTACAAACCAACTTCTCTAGGTAAGAGCATTGGCAGGTTGGCCAGGAACTCGAGCCAGGGTTCAAGTCATTGACACTGATGGTCATCCCAATGTGCTAGAGATGAAGTTAATTACAACAAGAGTTTGTAGTGCTTGTGACAAAGAGGCTGAAGGAAATGAGATACTATTCTCCGGCAGTAAATTGCTGATTCCATGTGCTGGACGGTCTTGGCTCGAGGTGTTTAACATTTATAACATATTTCAACTTGCAAAACCTTTATTTAATGAAGCCTTTTTTTGATTTTCCTTTTTCTCTGGTTTTAAACAGGTCCTGGAGCTGCAGCTCCCAGGGAAAAAGGTGATGAGGGCCCGTGATTTTTGGAATGGCCTGCGGGGTCAAAAGTTGATGAAGTCATCTTTGGAATTGATTTAATGTAAGTTCTAAAATTTTGCTTGTCTGAAAGACATACTATTTTTATTTCATTTGACAACTAGCATGCAGTCACAATCATGTAAGTCCAAAACTAGATCTAGCAAAGCTCTCATGACAGCCTACCACCTGCATTCCAAAGGCCTAGTTTGTTATAGCATCTTCTGACTTGTTTGAACAGTCTTGATTGAGGCTTTACTCCAGGATTGCATATGATTTCTTGCATGGTATCTTCCTCTGATTCTATCAGCATTTATTCCCAATTCGAAGAAGTTTATTGCCAATTGTCTACCTTATAACTGAAAAAACTTGCATTTCCTTACATCGTATTCTTCCTCTTTTGCCTGCTTTTTGGTGAGTACCAAGTCTTTCTTGGAGATCATACCTTAGGCTACATCTGGAGGTTTTGGATTTCAAAATCATGAGGTCATTCTTTTCTCAATTTGGAAATGTTTTGGATTTTGATAATTGAAGTTTTTTTAGGTTTTTAGTTAGAAAAACAACATTTGAAAATAGAAAATCAGAAGACCAAAATGCGGCATCATGATTTGAAGGCTTTATGAAGTTTCATTGCGTGACCAAATACTCGGCATTGTTAAACTAGTAATTTCAAAAAGCATCTAAAATCATCAATTACCATGATTTCTCAGTGCATTTAAACATATGCATAAATTTCCTTTTTCTAGGGATAACAGCTTTATTCATTTGTTATTATGAGGTATGTTTTACGATTCTCAAAGGCACTTAATGTGTCCTAGGCATCTTTTAAGCGTGTTCAAGTTTTGAAGATCAACTGCTGCCACGTTAGTTCCTGAAGATGAAAGTTAGAAAGTCTTTCAAAGAGAGGGCCTCTCGATGACTCTCCCAATCTGTACGATCACTTTCAGCAATTCCTCTGCATGGGAGGTATTCTCCTTCATTAAATTGGGCACTGAAACGTCAATGATGCATATATATATATATAGATAGATAGATAGATGTGTTGTTCTTTGGATTATAACTGAGTTTTTATCTGCTTTTCAAGGCCTGCATCACATATTTAACATTAACTTATGCCTTGAAGCGGCTTGTCTTGGAGGATGGTCTCCGTTATTTTTTTTGATTAATTAAATTACTGCCTTACTGTTTGATTTTGGCAAGAAAAAATGTTGTCGTCAGGTCAAACTTCTCCTGTTCGTAGTTGTTTAACTGTGAATACCATGTTTGGTAAGGCCGGTGCTAAATGACCAAATCCTACAGGTTGGTGAGTATTTGTTAAACTGTTTGAATGTTCAATCCATGTAGTTTCCTGCCTTCATGGTGCTATCAAAGTATACAACCTAGAGGAAAACCAGGTACCTCAATATCTGTATTAATATTAATCTTCTAGATCGATGAAGTTTGCTTTCTGGATATTTCTATTTTTCTAAGAAATGCGCTGGACGTTATACCATTGAAGATTGAACTGAAAACCTCTCTCCAGCGCATGCTGAGGGGAGGGCAGGCAACCAGCAGAGTCTAATTGGTAGATTTTATTCAAGTGTTCAAACTTGAGAATAACTCGATGGGAAAATATAGCTGGGGCGAACTAATTCGCCCAGTAATAAATTTCGACAAGACAATGTTGAATCAATTTGTACTGTGGTTCTGAAAAGTGGAATACAAGGCGTTCTCATCAAATGTTCGGTTTAAACCAACTTCCTATAAACATTGATTCACCATATTTGTGCTACTAAAAAAATAGGTCCACAAGAAAGAAAAGATAAAGAAATAAACATAAACAGGTTTTAGATCAGCTGGTTGGCGCTATGGTCGAAAGTTCAGGGTTCAAAGTCGGATGGTGAGTGGCAATCCCATCTTTTCTCTAAAAAAAAAAAGTATTAAAAAAAAAAAAACCTAAGATTTTTTTTTTTTAAAAAAAAAATGAATTTACGTGGTTCTGCTTAAAATTCTCCATTCCAAAACCCCTGCACCACCGCGAAAAAAAGAAAAATGGGATGATAAAAAATTCATGCGAAGGTTGAAAACACTTCGGCGCGAAAAATTCCTGGTGTTCAAATTTTGGATGATAAAAAATTCCTACGCGACTCTGGTTGCAGTGCTTTTCCAAGCCCTGAAAAATTCTTGATCTTTTTCAGGTTCGGGTGGCCCAGGGCCTGCCCATGGTGTTCAAATTTTGGCTCAGAAATTGATGTCACCCGAGTTAATTCAAGACTAATGTGACGGGACTTCATGAGCTTTAGAAAAATCACTCAATCAAGCAGCCCGTCGATCACCGGTCTACTCTACCTCCTGGCTCTTCTTTACCCAGCGCTGCATGGTTCGGACCACACAGCAGGGGCCCGGCAGCTGGAAACAGGGGAGGGTGAACACCAACAAAACAAAGCTGGCTATAAACAAGGGGGATGTTACATTTGTTTCCAGTAGATGCGATTTCACAAATCCTGTGCTCCTTGTCGATTATAATATCGTGGGCAATCATTAACCATGTACAGCGACATAAACCTATAACCCACCAACATTTGGTTGGTTCGCGCTGGCATTCAAAATTTCTTGTTCTCGAGTCTCGCCGCTTGTTGTCAAGACAGAGGTTGTACAGCCAATTGCTAGCAACCCATGGCCGTGTGATCGGATTGTATCTTTCGCTTGAAAGAATGGTTGATCTCTTCTTCTTCTTCTTCTTTTTTTGTCACGGCAGAAACTATTAGTTTATATATTGCACAACTCTCAAAGCATTCTAAAACACTTCCATTTATCTGCATGGCTATTGTGCGGTCAAACGGTGCATGTCATGAGAAATGGTAAATCAGAAGAACCGAATAGCCACAGAAGAAATTATTTTTTATATTGTATGCATCATGCACTGTATCATGTCGTCAATCATAACCGTGATGCACGCTTGTTGAATGGAGCTTGGTTGTGATTGGTGGCCTGCATTTAGCGTAGGAAATAGTTTTTCCAGAGACACGTGGCTTGCAATTATTTGAGTGGTGGACTTCATGCGGTTAAATGCCTTCTTAATTTTGAAAAGCATCCGCTGATGGGAACATGTGTGTTTCTATTAAACGGGGATAAGAAGTTGTCGTCCTCCCTCGTTCGTTTGTCCAATAGAAGAAAACGATCAGTTTGCCGGTCCCTATAGACTGGTGTCTTTTTTTTTTTTTTTACTCCCAAATTCAATAAAAACCAAAAAAAAAAAAAAAAAGGTTTAGTTACCGTCGCCCGTTAACTATATTCCTTTGCTCCCATCAATCATGTCCAACCTTGCGGAATCGGTACAAGAAGCCACGGTAACAGGTATATTCAATATGCACCAAACCTAATGGACATTTGCAGCCTAACCAAGCACCAAATTTATCTCAGCCAAACTCATCCATCATGATCTCTGCCAACATGGGTCAAAAGCTCGCAATTGCTGTCAGTATTAATGCAATATCTATCACGACAAATCGAATCCAACCCAATATTTAGATGGGGTCATAAGAGGAAGAATTGATAGAATTAAAAGGATGGATAACCTTCGTTTGATTCCAAAAATTTTAAGAAGAAAGGATGAAAAGAAAAAAATTATCTATCTATTTTAGTTGACTAATTTAAATCCCCTCAATTTGAGAGGACATAAGAAAAAATGGATGGAGGAAATGAATGATGGATTTCTATATTGATAAAATTATCTCATTGATTTTTTTTTGGCAACATCCTATTACTTCTTCTATTTCTCTATTTATTTTCATTATTTTTTAACTAATTATATATAAAGAGAGGTAAATTTAGATAAGATCGATCAGATTTGGATTCAAATTCGGTTAGATCAAAATTAAATAATAAGAATTCTACATCGATGATCCAAACTATTGGATATGATCTACTATCTCAAAATTACTTGAATACTAAAAATTATATGATTTAAAGATTTTTAGCCTATGCATCAAGAGATTAAAAAATATATTTAATTCAATTTTATTTAGATTATCTAATTTTTAACTAATTGATACATAGGATAGGGATCTACAAATAATATAATTTTTTGTATACAAATAGTTTTGAAGTAGTATATCATATTAATGGCTTGGATCATGAATGTAGGATCCTTATTATAAAATTTTGATCGATTGGATCTAAGTCTAAATTCGGTTGATTTGATTCTAGTCTAGCTATATATATATATATATATATATATATATATATATATATATATATATATATATATATATATATATATTAAAATTTAATTATAATAATTATTTATTTTTTATAATTAATATAAATAAATAAATTTATATATAATTAATTTATAATTATATTAAAAATTATATATATACTTTATATAATCATAAATTATAATTATAAATTTATATATTATCCTACTTTTTTAGTATTAATAAGTATTATAAATTAATAATAATAATTTTTTATTAAAAAATAATTTAATTAAAAATATTATATAAATATTATCTATCTTTTTTTTTTAGTTTTTTAAACAAGATAGAGAAAAGAATAAATCTTATTAATTCTTTCATGTTTCATTGGAAGGATTAACGGATCTTCTATCCATTCTCTTCCTCGTTCATCCTTCTCTATTCATATTTTCTCCGATCTATCTTTTATATAAAATAAAAGATAAATTCCATAAATCCTCTAAAAAATTAGATAGAGGATTTTCATCAAAAATGAATATTTTTTTTATTATTATTCATCAAGTTCGTTTAGCGCGCTCAATCTCTATGCATGGAACAAAATGTGCAACCGACCGGTGAGCGCTGTTTCTCCCAAGATCAAAGAAAAAAGGGACTGGATATTTGAAAAAAATAAATCCAGGTTTTGCGCGGAGCGTGTATCAGCCGTGGCCTCCTGTTGTTAAAGGCGCGGCCATGTTTGATAAAGCCGAACAAATTAAAGGGACGTGAGATTAGCACCATTCATAGCTGGGGGCCATCACGCTCTTCAATCTGGTATGAGTCATCCCCAAGAAGGTGCAAGTGGGAGGAAGAAATGACAATGATATAGATTTTTTTTTTTTATGACATCTAAATTTTAAATATAATTTTTTTAAAAAAATTATTTTTTATATTATATATATACAGACATGTTATAGTTATATATATATATATATATATATAGCTAAATAAGATTTTTTTGGATCTCAATCTGATGTATCTGTAGGAACCAACTATTATATATTATAGCTAAATAAGATTTTTTTGGATCTCAATCTGATGTATCTGTAGGAACCAACTATTGTGACTAGCCACGTACTAATGCATGCAATATATTATTGATAATTTATAAGATTAAAAAATAAAAAGAATTCGATCATGCAATTATAAGCTGAGAGATGGTTTTTCCACCTCTTTGGATATTAAACAATAGTTTATAGCTTTTTCAACCGTCTATTCAAAAACACTAAAAAGATCATTATAGTCTGATTTATATAATATTCTTTCAAATAAATTCTGACTTGATAATTTCTATGTTGAAGCTTCATGAAAATAAAAATTTCTCGGAGCTAACACCCGGCCCCCAATGTCTCTACCAACCAAGGAAGAACCAAGATTGAATTTTGTTGATGGACTTATAGCATCAATTAAAGAAGAAAAGAAAAAAAAAAAAAGATTGATAAAAAAAATAATAAGACAGTGAACTCTAACTTCTTTCAAATGCAAAGCCCCTATATATAATCATACTTTATTTTTGCCGAGTGTTCCACATATTTGAATATTAATAATTACTCCTACAGGCTACAGCAATGGAAGATTAACGAGACTTTGGAAAGTCCACAATGGGACCAACGCTTAGCCATATCTAAAAGAATCGAGAAATTATATCATATACGGCGTGCATCATATGATTATAGATGTCTAATTAGAGCCGCTTGTTTCTATAATAATGCATCCGAGTAAGTGTTGGATGAATGGGGTTTCTAGAAACGAGCGGCTGATTGATGATGTGCACAACCTTGATGCACGCAATTTGGGTATAATTTTTCCAAGAGAAGAATTCTGTGGTACCGAATACCGAAAGAGAGATCAAGGCAACCTGCGCAAACCCAGCTGAGCTGTAGAAATTTCCCGAGGCCACCCCACATCCCCTCCATTATTAGCACACCACGCATCAAAAGGTCACGTCACCAGTTTCGGCGGTGGGAGGGTGTATACGTAGTGGAAACCACTAAGAATGGTCCGTTCGCGATCAAGATCTAATCAGAGACTAAATGCACAACAAGGACTGTGTGTGGATCTTAGGCCACACGGCTTTGATAGAGACTTCACAGGAATTTTCTTATCGTTTACTTGCATCGATCGGTCTTCTTCAGTAGTGCTCTAATTAATTCTGGTTTAGTAGACGAAAATATTAGTAATTAGCGGACAATTAGAGCTGCTATATAAAATAATCCTTGGATCTTGCTTATATAAATACACTCGTTCTCTTCCATTTTCATAATCTCTCTCTCTCGCGCGCGCGCGCCCCTCTGGAGCAAAATGGGCGTACTTGACTACGTGTCGAACTTTTTCAGTTTCACAAACACAAGAAGAGCATTGAAATGGAAGAAAAGAAAGCCGCTGCAGGTGATCTCTTTCGACTTTTAGAGCATGAAAAGAGAAATTAGTTCGTTTTTTTTTTTTTTTTTCCGGTCTTAGCATATTTCAGTAAGAAGCTAAACAGCTTTATCTGGTTTGTTTGGGGTCTATCAGACCGTGAACATCAAGGTAAAGATGGACTGCGACGGCTGTGAACGGAGAGTGAAGCATGCTGTTAGGTCGCTAAAAGGTAACAAAACTCCTCTCTCTCTCTCTCTCTCTCTCTCTCTCTCAGTGTGTGTGTGTGTGTCTGTGTCTGTGTGCGCGACGCGTGCGTGTGTGAATCGTATTGTTCGATACGATGTTTGAGAGATCAGAATAGTGTGACTAATAATATAGATAAGATGCAATAGTTTCTTCAAGTTAACAGAAAGGTATCTAAAATTAGCCATGACTGGATTCTGGAAAATGGATGAGGGTGGTATCTTTCGCGCGAAAGAAGGATTCACCTGTTGGATCACCCACCGCACGGCTCTCAAAGCACTCCGAACCTAATCGTTCGTCCACCTGCAGGGACCTCAAAAAAAGCGACCAGTGATGATCCAATGATGGATTCGGGCGAAGGAAGGTGAATCCTTCATTCGTCCGAAAGATACTACCCCGATCCATAGATAATAGTCGTTTTTTTTTCTTTTTTTTTTTAAAAAAAAAAACACTAATGGATGCTACTTATAATTTTTATTTTTAAAGAACAACCTCAGTTTTTACCGGATGTCTCGACATGAACAAACTCAGCAAGGTCGTGAAACTCCCCTGTAAGCAATACTGGCCGACTGGGAAAGATAAGGAAGCCGGCGCACAAAAAAAAAAAAAAAAAAACTACTTTAGAAGGAGGTCATCCATTTATTTATTTATTTTCGATGAAGTCATTCATTTATTCCTTAGCAAGCTTATCCTTATGTTTCCTGGAACTCGATACAAAACCAAGAATAAGTCAGCAGTTTCGAGTTCCTTATTTTCCTCTTACCTTGTGTCTTTAAGTAATTTATTTGTTATGCACAAGTGCTATGAAGAGAGACGGCCTAATTAAGTCCAACAGTTGAAGGAAGTTGTGGATTAATAAGTTCATTAGTGCACCTGACTAAGTTATCTTCCAAAAATATTATAAAAAAACAAAAGGGTGGAGAACAGGAAGAAAGATTTACTCGTCTTAGAAGGAAAAAGAACCCATTACTTAATTAACTCCTGATGACTAATCTCTGTTGCTAGACAAAACTGCCTCTATAATTGGTGTTGAAGGCTCATATTTTCTGGTTTAAATTTTTAGGTGTGACATCAGTGAACGTGAACCGAAAGGAAAGCAGGGTGACGGTCAGCGGCCACGTGGAGCCGAACAAGGTCCTGAGGAAGGTGAAGAGCACCGGGAAGGTGGCGGAATTCTGGCCCTATGTCCCTCACAACTTGGTCGTCTACCCTTATGTTGGTGGGGCCTACGACAAGAAGGCACCAGCCGGGTTTGTGCGCAATGTGCCTCAGGCACACTCTAAGCCCGACGCACCCGAGGAGAAATACATGTCTCTCTTCAGCGACGAGAACCCCAACGCATGCTCCGTCATGTGAAAGCGCTGAGCGTTGCAAGTGAACTCGTTCATCAAGGGATGATGGAAAAGATGCTGCACTGAGGAAGATTATGATCTTTAATTTAGGCGTAGATCTGATCACCATGTCTTGAAGTGCTCTTCACTAATCTAGCTAGTCTTCACTGTTCTGTCTGTTAAATGCAACAGAGTTAGCCTTTGAGGGTATATGTAACACATAATAGCATAATTTTATTTTCTAATTAATTTGAGCAAGGTATTAGCATGAAGTATCCGAAGATCACGTGAACACTGGAAGTGGAGGTTTCGGTCTCGTATTTTGTAATTTGAATGTTGTTTGGTCTTATTTTGGTATGGTAAGGAAAACGGTTGCAGCTCATAACAATTGAGGAGAGAACTGGTTATATATCTTGACATGGTTTAGTTTGCTGATGGATATTAATTTAGATGCCGTCTATTTTACTCGAGTTTGAATATTTATATAGATCGCTATCAGGTTACCCTTATCCAAAGAAAATGAAGGGACTCAGAAAAGAGTACATTAGCAAGCTTTTAGTTCCATGTCGGCAACCAAAGAAAGCAATATTTAAGAATTTTAAATTGAGATCTTGCTAGGGAGAAATTATTAAATGGATCAGCTCTAGTGGACCCATGCACTAGTCACTTGCCACATACCCTCCCTTGCATTTAAACGATTCAACATGAAAACAAAGTGAGAATTTATCCTATTTTCCACCATACACGTGCCCAAGGATTCTTGGTTCATCTAATAATTTCTCCTTATCTAGGTTAGTTGTAAGGATAAATAAAAGTAATCATTATTCTTGCATACATCGACTCTAAAAATTAGATGGGGACGATGTACCAACGACATCATTGTTTAGATTATTAGGAAATTATAAATTGTACAAAAACTTATAGTATCAGTCTCACTACTCCCTCGTAACAATAACGCAAGTTCTGATTTAGACAATAGAAGCTCTGATGGTAATTGAAATACTACAGAAAAGAACACTATTGAAAAAATTAGGAGAATTAAACTATACATTTTATATTAAGCATTCTAGATTAAGAAAATCATATCTAATTTTAACTTAAATTGATCGTTCGACTATATTAATCAAAAGAAAATTATAAAGGATATAAAGTTATTGTTTTTGAGTTGCATCAGGAAAACAAAAAGAAAAAAAAAACAGAGAGAGAGAGAGAGAGAGAGATTTTTGTGGTCCATCCAACAATAATTCATTTTTGCACTGCCTATAGGTGCCACTACAAATGATGAACGATCAGATCTTCAAACAAAGAAGAGAATGGCTTTTAAGGTCCACACCATCAATAGGGTACTATAAGCTTATGAAGCAACAATGAGCAGAACCTCGTCGGCAAGGAGATCAAGCCAACCTATTCGTCGTCATTCCAGCGATGTCTAGTTGCCCAGACAGCTATGCTGCACCGCTTTGAACGATGGAAGTCTTTGGCAAAGCAAAACAAGTTTGATTGGAAAACATCATCATATTGAATTGGTTCACAAGTATACTTGCAATTTTAAAGACTGATAAAGAAATTAACGTGCCAAACATGAGCGATTGGCACGTAGAAATCAAGTTATCGTAGCCAACAACTTGCCATACAAGTCTTACTATAGGTATGCTTGTACGGCGGACAATGGCCAGCATCAAGGCCGGTCGTTGGAGTTATTAAGTCTTCCGTATGACAACATAATCCAGATCAGTCTAACCCATTGCACAAGTACGTGGTAAAATAATAAACTCGACACCTGGATCTTAAGAGCTTGCACGACACCTTGTACAAATTAATATCTGTTGAAGCGGTGGATAGGGGTTAGCTTTATGCATCATTATTGGCCATCGTCCATTAAGTATATGAGAAGAAAGGCCAAGTGATGCATTTTGATTTGATTGCACTAGAAGCAATGTGGCCAACTGCAAACCGGTGTCGACCAAGATTCGCTTGCCCTCCACGTGTCAATACTCGTTTGTGCATATTCCATTTACGTGTTTTTTAAAACAAGTACAGAAAATGATGGGAGGAGAGATTCGGTGCAAGAAAATTCGTCTCTCTGTCTGTCTGTCTGTCTGTCTTAATTAGACAGGCTGATGATTTTTTCTTTTCAAAGACTTCTGCCATATTAACTTCTCAAGTCCAACTTAGTGTTACCAACTCCAGGAGCCTTCGTTACATGTAGGTGATTGATAGACATTATAATATGACATTCTATTTACATAATATATTTTGACTTTATGAAATTATCATTGATATGTCAAAACGTGATATTACATAATAAAAAAATATTATAAACAATATAAAAACATAATATAATAATACATCAATCAAGTTTTTTTTTGGGTAACAATCGATCAAGTTAATTATAGAATAGTTCTCTTCATTTCAAAGCATTTTGTACTAAAGGGAAAGAAAAGGAAAATATGGGATCCATCTGCTAGAAACAGTGAAAGTGAGGATCCAGAGAAGAGAAAAACCAAAAGGATATTTGTCGTTCCTTTCCATCCCATCTGGTGAGTGGCTTGGAGACGGGCTGGAATGCTTTGCTTTTGAGAACCTTTGCCTAGCGTTTGGCAACCTGTTGACCTGGTAACCGGGCCTAATTACGGTTGGGCTCGGAACACATATGGGTCCATTTATCAACCAAACGGCCGGTTCCCATATTCGGAAATACCTTGTGCACCGCCCACGGTGCAGCCCCCACGTTGACTTATGCATTGAGCCGGAGCGCGGTGTTTGAAAAAAAAATTTTTTTTTTTCTTCCGTTCCTAGCGTGAGCCACCAAGCTGTGCGCGTGGACCACAGTGCCCGCAGTGCACAAAAAATTTCCCTTCCATATTTTAGAGTGTAATGGATACGGCTGCGAGGCCCAAACTTCAGGCCTACAATGGCTCGCTGCTCCATTATATCATCGAAGAGAAGACTCTCTTCTATCTAGTGTGACATGGTACAAACTTCTACTGTAAAATGCTGTTCTTGATGCAAAACGGAGTCATATATACTGACATTTGAACATAATTTCAATTTTTGTACAGGTTCATTGATAAATTGCATGACCTATTTGGCAGGCTTACAAAGCAAATTGCATGGGGCCCACAACCCTTAGCTCTTTACCATCCCTCTCCATTTGAGGAGATACAAAGTTCGAACATTGATGGTGGCACCACCAGCGGATGGCTCTGCACACTTATTGTTGCTTGCATGAAAGAAAATGAAGAGGGAATCCTCACTAGGCACAAAAGATTATTCATCATTGATGAGAAGCAACCTTCTGAAGATTAATTACAATGCAATAAATATTTGTCTAAATTTGGGCTCTTGAATTAGGAAAGAAAATGAAGGACTTTTTGATTTTGATTTTTAATTTTTATAGAATATTTTTTATATCTTTTAATTTTTGCCATTGAGCAAAAGCAAAAAAGTAAAATACGTATTTGGTAACTACTTGCTGTAAAGCAAAAAGAATGAAAAGCAAAAAAATTTTGCTTTGCATATAAAATAATTATTTTAATTTTTTTGATTTTTGCTTTTTACTTCTCATGATGTTATTTCATGTATTTTTGATTCACGGGGCTCACGTTCATTGCACGTTAAGACACTGGTGATTGGAACTTTTAAATCCAGAGTGGAACATGAGAATTGACTAATCTCCATGCGAAATTTTATATAGCTTAGAACCTCGCAAACACTCAAGAGAGAAAACGTGATGACATTTACGTTTTAATTCATCATTTAATCCAAATTTTTGTTTTCAAGGGATTATATACTGCAATGCAATACCTGACATGATGTTATTATTATTCTCTTATATATTATTAAACTCGGTCCCTTCTGATCTTAATTTCTCGAGCATCTTAGAGTTTTAACCATTAACATGCTTCAAATGCAAGAAAGTCCTGCAAAAATTGCATTACGTGAAATCACTTCAAGGAAAAATGCAAGATATAATAAAAGTGTAACTACCTTATTTATTATCATAACAAGTTCAAATAACACATTCAAACTCTGTAAGGTGATTGCTTCAGCTAACCAAATGATAAAAACAGAATGGCAGGTAGAAAATAAACACGACTCGAGCCACCGCTTAATTCTTCCTCCTAAGCATCTCTCTGAACCAATAAGCTGACATCTTAGGGTACCGCTTTAGGGTTGTAAAGTCAACATAGACTATCCCGAATCTTGATGTGTAACCTGATTTCCATTCGAAGTTATCGAGCAAAGACCAAGCAAAGTAACCAATAACATTTGCCCCATCATCCATCGCCTTCTTGAGCTCGGTTATATAGCTCTTGTAGTAATGGATTCTCGTCGCGTCATGCAACCCTTTTGGTAGAGTGATGTTACCAGGATCATCCATTCCTGACATCATGATCATCACCAAGTGAGGGACTTGGCCCAAATTACCGGGGTAAGGGGGGAGAAAAAAAGAAAAGAAACAAATGGTTGAGTATTTGATACCATTTTCAGATAGGAGCACGGTTGGGTTGGAATAGTGCTCCTTAACATAGCTCACTGCTTTGTACATCCCCCATGGTACAATGTAAAGCCAATTAGAATTTGCCTGCAAGTTTTGTTGCAGTTCTTTCTCATTCAATACGACCAGTTTATCTTGTTTGAGCAAATAAAATGAGTCAAAAACATTTTTGGAATCCAAGGTTAGGCAAACTCTTGCCTTCAAGACTATTATAATATCATCCATCAAGAATTAACCAACATCGAAGAAGATGCGAAAGTTTTACCCGTGGTCCAATTGGCACACCATTGCGTTCATCTGCAAAATTCAGGAGAAATCACAAGAGTTAATTAGGAGTCATAAAATGTTAATCCATGGTTGTAGCATCCCAAAGGAAGTTAGGGACCCACAAGCATATCCAACATGCCAATCATTCGCATAACTGGTGGGTTTTTGTGGCTCAGGCTGATGTGGATCGCACATGTAGTAAGTAGTGTATTGGTTGATGCCCACATAATCTATAGAGCCCTTCACCATCTTAACCTCTTCCTCTGTGAATTTTGGAAGCCTCTCTTTAACAATCTCCTGCAATGTCTTTGGATACTCACCATATATGATAGGGTGAAGAAACCTGCAAAGTAGGGGAGATGAGAACAATTTTTTTCTAGCGTAATAAACTGCGTCTCATTCCTTTACAATGTTTTCATAATTACCATCCCACATGGAAATCCCTTGCTCTTTGAGCTGCTGCTCGGTCAGCCGTCGAATTGGTCAGAGCTTCATACCAAACAAAATCCAGGAGAATTCCAATCCTGCCTTTCTGTTTGGCCTGCCATGCAAGATTATATAATAACAAAAGGAATCTAAGAGAATCCAATCCCGACTTCCCGTAGCCTCTCAAATATTATTGTCTTGGAACACTGCAGTAATTTTTGTCTCTCCACTACAAAATTGCCTTACAAGGATCTTCTGAAACTAATGATTTGGATTTCATAGGCTTTGCATGTACCATTTCGAATTAGTTGTCATGATTAATAAGCTATGCACATTGCTTTTGTTTTCAGGGAATTGGGAAGTGCTTACCTGATACTCGTCACGGTACCTCTTAACAGCAGCAGCATGAGATAAGATGAGATTATGGGCAACAATATAAGGCTCGGTAGCAGAATTCCCACCGGATGAACAGTTCGTACATCTTCCTGGGGCAAATGTGCCATCATCATATCCAAGAGCTGCCACCACCCTCGGCTCATTGAAGGTGAACCAATTCTTCACTCTATCACCAAACGTCTTGAAACAAAAATCAGCATAGTCTGCATACGCCTTCCTGCATGTCATAAATCGATGATCAAGATCTAGACGAATTGATTTTTTTTTTATTTTATTTTTTTTAAAAAAAAAAAAGTAATGGAAGCATATTGGACTAGATTCTATGTATGCACTTGTTTGGATGTTGTCTGGAAAAGAACCGAGAGATTTCGTCCTTTAAAGATCATCCAATGCTCTAAAAGAAGGCTTTAAACTTGTGATAATTACATATTTATTTCAATGAAAAATTATAGGCGACGAATGGCAATGGGCTGAGACATTTTTTGAGGCCTAATTTCAACACTCAGGCCGAGCTACAAACCCCGAGCTCACCCCGAAAAGCCAAAACTATTTATACAGCATGACAAAATTACTATGATTTTGTTCCTCTCTACAACAAACAAACTTTGTACTAAAGAAAAGAATATTAGGAAAATAAACTGCCAACTAAGATAACGTCAGCCATAAATTTGCTCCCTGTGCGTGTGACGAACTTGGAATGCCTACCTTGTTCTCATGCCAATAAAGTTCTTTTTTAAGGAAAATGAAGTATTGATTTTATTTTGGAAATTAATGTTATAAGAGAAAATGATTGGTACAAATCTAAGAAGTGCCTAAAAGTATTAAATACCAGACTTCATAGCTAATAGAGTGAGGTTCGTATTCTGCATGGTGAGCAAGGCTTGAGCGTATTATTGAGTGAAGAAGCAGAGCTTAAAAATTTTAAACTTACACAACTTTTGGGCTTAACAAACCATTGTACTGCTTCTCGAGTGCTTCTGGGAGGTCGTAGTGATAGAGATTTGCATAGGGTGTAACACCTAGTGAATCATATAAACATCAGATTAGTAATCATATGATCAATCCATGGACTTGAGAAGCAGAGATGGCGACATGCAGCATACCTTTCTTTAGCATATAGTTTATCAATCTATTGTAATATTCCACACCTTCCCAATTTACCTCCCCCACTCCATCTACAATAATAGCAAATTAAAATAAAAATGACCGAATAAATTTTCCAAACATTAGAACTCATTTATTAAGCATCATTGATTACTTGGAAATATCCGGGACCACGAGATCGAGAAGCGATATGCATCAAAATTCATCTTCTTCATGATGTCCACATCCTCCTGCACCATCACTTCAATGTGTAATGCAAACCTTACAGAAAAAATGTAGACTGGTAAAGAGATTCAGAACTTCTCCCATCTCACCGAGTCAACCCAGTGAAAATGATTAGACAAAGAGATAACCCGGTATTTCTACCTTACCATACCGAGTTCCGGGGTTAGTTTTATTATTCCAATAATTTTCGTTTTTACCTCTCTCTTATATGTGTCACCTACCTTGTATCGATGGTACTCGTCTACTGTAACGTCCGCAGTGGCATTATTTGCAATCTCCCCTGTTTAAGTTAAATAAATTTGAGGGGAGAGAGAGAGTTAACTCAGTGAGTCAACATGGGAGGTTATCAATAAATGCAGCTACCATTTTGTTAAGCCAAAAAAAAAAAAAATCGAAATTATAAAAGGTATGGAAGGTTGGGATTTATTTACTTCACCTGGGATCTTGACGAAGGCGTCCCAGATGCTAGGGCCACGCCCGTCCTTAAGCGCCATACCCTCCACCTGGTACGCCGACGCCGCCGTCCCGAAGATGAACCCGGCGGGAAACGACTCCCGGCTCAACCCGCCCGTGTCGAACCGGACCCTCGACGGCGTCCTGGCGGTGGCCGCATCAGCGGCGGCGAAGCACCCGACCACGGCTAGAATAAAGAAGAGTAGGAAGAGGGGAAAAGACCTCATATCTAAAACTGAATGCGGAACAAAGTGGACTTGATCTGAGTGAGCGTGGAGGAGAATTTATAGAGGCACAGTGGAGTAGGATAGGATCGAGAGTCACAGAAAGGGAGACGTACAACGCGGTTGGACGGCGGCGGTGCCTTCTTTTTCGTAGCCGCAACGGCTTTCCGGTTACCCACTTTGCTGCTGCTGATGATGAGAGGATGAAGCATAGTTTTCGGTGGACAATATCCAGTTCCAGTTCCAGTTTTTTTTTTTTTTTTTTTTTTTTTCCTATTTTTGCGTGCCTTGGGTGACCGAGGGTGCCAATACGGAGGAAGGTTATGATTTACCCAAAAAAAAAAAAAAAAAATATTAAATTTAATATATATATATATATAATAATTTATAAATACAACATAATTAAAGTATCATACAGTGCCATACTTTATTACCATCTCATCACAACATAAAGTAAACTGTGGGTCTTATGTTTTATTGTCATGTGCCAAATAATTTATAGAAAACAAAAAATATGTAAAAGTAAAACGAAAACTTTAACATAATTAAGTCTTGAAAGTTTGATGCATGACTTCGTTGTTGCTGCATTTTCTGTTGAACCATTTAGCATGTCTACTCATGTTGATTGGTTCGCATGCATTTCGCGAAGCCCATGCTCTTGTAGACCGGATTGCTGCTTTTGTGGCTCAGCATTTTTACTATTTGTTCTTTGGAACATAGATTTTGTGATGCCTAAAGACTTGTAGTGAAGTTGTATCACCACAAAGGTGGCCTTCCCTAAAATTCATTAACACCAAAACCTTGATAAAAATAGGATTCAATCCCAAGTTGCTTAGTCCAACTAGGAGCACCATCAGTTTAGGTCAGCTTTGGCTTTTCAGTTTTTACCAAACCCAAACACGTACATGGTTGAGATTAAGGGTCTAACTTTCATAGAGGTTGAATGCAGGTGCAAGTAATAAAAATGTGCATCAAGTTCAGATCGGATGAAGACCATGGTTGAGCATCCATTAGGTGTCAACTACTATATCTTAAAAAGTTAATCATTATTAAATATTTCATAAGAATTTATTAACGAAACATCCACTAGGTGCTACGAAAATTAAATCATGAATGACAACCATTTGATGGTTAACTATATAATAATAATGGACTAAAATTTGAAAAGATGGGCATTACTTAAAGTCCATTATAAATATCCAAATATGTTGTAACATTTCATCACTTCTTATTTTTTTAATAAGGATATATAAATAAAACTAATATTATGTATGTGTGCACATACCTATACGTAGGTAATAAATCCAGTATGCCATACAAGGCCGTGTTGCATATTAAAAATCTCTAACCTAAACCTTATATAAAGGTCTCAATTAGTTTTACTTTGATTCCACATGTTCATTGCAGTTATTTTCGGGTTCAAGTCTAATCCGAATCAAGATAAAGTTGGATCCGGCCAAGTATCAACTTTGCATGTACCATAGAGTCAACTACCAAATACTCTACCGACTTGACAACTGATAAGCTAGTACTATTAAATAATATTTTTAATCCAATCAGCAGTCAAAAAAAAAAAATTATCAGATAATGATTATATGGATAACATCAAACAACAACGTTTTCATTTTTTTCTTTATTGTAATATAATAATAATGTCATTAAAATCTTGATCAGGTAATTTGCAAAGTGGGCAGTTGTATTAACTACTTTATCTGAATAAAATCTTATTATTACCGTGTCTCTGCTGCGACTCATCAAAGGGAAACATTAGAAAAGTCTTTGTATAATGCTTTTTAGTAGGGGTGTCAAAATTTTCATTCAAACCATACAAATCATTTAAGTCAATCTAAACCAAACTAAATATAGCAATTTGATGATTTACCTGATTTGGTTTGGTTGAGTAAAATAGAAAAAGTCAAAAATTTAGTTTGATTATCAGTTTATTAATTTATATGATCCACTAAAATCAAATCGAATCGATAAATCAAAATTAAAATAATATATATTAATAATATATATTTTAAATTTTTAATCTTTTAGAGTTTTTAAAATTCTTAATTTTTATTTATCCATTTACGATCCTTTTCTTCTGGAGACTTTGTGATTTCTTATTTCTTTTTCTCTCTTTCTTTCTCTGTCTCTTAATTTTTTTATAAATCATGCTCGAAGCGTGCTCTTTTCATGATTCAATCCATTTTATATTTTAATAATTTTAATAATTAGATTATCATAAATATTTTAAAATTATTTTATAAATAATAAATTTAAATTAGTTTTTTAATGATCAAATTATCGTAGATATTCTGAAATTATTTTAGGAACAATATATTCAAATTAGCTGGTCTATATAAATTATAGAATATGAAATGCTGATTTAGTCCTATTCCAATTAAAATTGAACTAAATTTGACTTGCTTATGGATCATAATAAAAAAATAAAAAATAAAAATAAAATCGATCAATCTGCTTAAATCAAAAAATCGTCCAAACCATCCAAATCTACATGAATAAATCGAATCAATATAAAATCGAATCAAAAAAATTAATTATATTTAATTAAATATTTAATTTTAAAAATTTATTAAATCAAAATATTAATTTGATTTTAAAAAAATATTTAAAATCTAATCGATGGAACCGTTTTTAGTCCTAGCTTTTAGGAGCGCAGCGGATGAGATGCACTGCGACGGTAATTTGCTTATTTTTGCTTCACTCAGCATTTGTGGATTTTTACCAAAACAAAAAGTTTTACCAAAACCATTGTGGATCAGATCAACGGTGGTTATGGATCGGATCAATTGGCGTGTCGTGGACCAGATCAACGGACTTTTCTTCCGTAACGGAATCCGCGTTATGCGGCGGGGAGTTTCGTCGCTTTTACGGAGAAGCGGGACGGCGTCGTCCGACGGTTAGATCGTTTTCTTTCTCCCATTCACTGCCCATATCAGAAATTATATCCTACACATCGTTAGCCACGTGGCGATGCACCCCGCCGATCAATAGACATTTGTTTCTATGATGACGCATTGAGATGAGCATTAGATGAATGCGGAGCGGCTGATGGACGTGGTGGATGGCCGCGTGGTGTAGGATATAATTTCTCCGGAACCTCCAGCTTGTCTCGTTCTCGAGAAAATATCCTGCTTTTTTCTCTCTCTCTCTGATAATGATAACATGCGTTTGAGGACAAGAAGTCGGGTAACATTCCATCTTTTATTATTTGAACGGAGACGAATCGGGTATTCTATATACGCCGGTCCGCCGTGCTTAGGTTAGCTTCTTTGGCCATTTCGAAGGTGAAACGTATACATCCTTATCTACGTAGCCTAATAAAAACTAAAAAAGGTCAATAATGAATAAGATGCTTCCCAGAATAAGGATGGACCTGAATCCTTATGATGTGCTAGCACATTATACACGATCGACTTGGATCTTGCTACGTGCAACGCATGTGATTAGCTCGAAAGCGTTGGAAATTGTTGTGGTACCATCTCCACTGGTTTGGGTTAGTTTATGCTCAGGCACTCACTCTTTTATGTGGGTAATACCTGCGCAAAAATGATATTAATATCTAATAAAATGCCAATGACAATTATCGGTGGATCCTAGCTTGCCATTGTGGTCCACCTACGGGAATCAATGACAAGAGTCAGAGGACGAACTGAGAGTCTTTCACTCTTCTCTACTGGGTGGGCATCAAAAGAAGACTTTGAAGTAAGTCGGTCATTCACCATGGGCGTACTCCAATCAAGATTTGTAAACCATCATACGTTTTTATTCAAATCACTTAAAAGTGAAGGCTTGCCGGCTCAAACTTCACATAACCAGCCACGAGGATTTGTCACAGCTAGCAACCATTTCAAAGCTTCGTGACCAGATTGGGCCTCGGTGGGCTCGATAAATGATGACAGTTTTAACATCAGCTGCCATGTAGTTGAAGAAATTTTCTATGTAATTGGGTACCAAACAGTAAATATAGTTTTCCATCAAAGTTGGAAAAGTCAATCGAATGCCTTGTTACATGAACAAGGGTTGGACTTGATGGAGCCTTGGGCGACAACTCCACCTAAGCCCATAGATGAAACAAGTACGCAATGGCCCAATTTGAACCAAAGCCATGGGCATATAATTTTGCTCAAACAGATTTTTTTGCAGAATTTATCCAGTACGGGAAAATGATGTTAATTTCCGTTTCAAACCATTGTGGCCGGGAGCTACATTTAACTAGATCGATTGAACGGAGAAGAATGACAAGAAAATGTACAGGAAATAGAGGCAAGTCAAAAATATATGGATCGTCACCATGATTGAGACATGTAAAGTCTGTTCTACCAAGCATTAAAAAAGAACGTAAAATCTTGAAAGAAGCATCATCAGCAGGAGTTTTCTGAAGGTGCGGTCTGTCTGAAGCCCATAAGAAAAAGAAAGTCACAGCCCATGGACATTGCACAAAAAAGTTTGCATCATATATAGGTATGCATTCGCCTCTTCAGGGGATCATTCACCGATATTATTTTGAATACCGTTAGTTTTCTTCAAGCATTTGGTTATAACTTAACTGGACTTGAAATTAGATAACATTCTTAGTCCACTCAGGTTTATATATATTGGTCAAAAAAAAAAAAAAAGGAAGAAGTTTGGCTGCTTGATTTTGTCTCAAATGAATTATTGCCAAGGGCACTCATCTAATCTACGTTTCGAAAGACACACTTTGCGCTGTCATGGTGGCATTCCTCCACACAACAGAGACAAGCTAAACTGGCACTAGAAGTGGACCGGTTTGGAACCGAGCAAATCCAATTAATGTTGTCAATAGATTTGATGCAGAAACTCAGCTTGAATATATAATGGCTGGTCTTATCCAAAAAGCTGGTTTGAATTATATAAATAGCTGACTATCATTGTTGAGCACAACCTGATGAATCCAGAACACTTCACGTGCAAATTAGTGTGGAATTTGGTCCGAGTGTTGCCAAAAATTTACTCATGTAATGTCCAAGATCTTGTAGCGGTTCCTGATAAATAAAATAAAACCCTCATATCTACCACTCAAGAGGGCTTTGCAATGACTTTTATTATCATTCTGATACCAATATTTCTTTGGTGGATTTTGCCTCAATAAGAAAATATTGATGAATATTAAACTTCTTTTGAGAAAGGAATCTTAACTTCAAGAGGTACAGCTCTGGTTAGAAACCAACTCGGACCGGTTTGTAGTTTGTCTCAACCTGGGCCGAAAAATCTTGGGTTCCACTTTGATTAGGAGATGCTTACAGGGTTTCGAGTTGGGCCAGTTGCTCTTCGTAGCTCGAGCAAAGCACACCAACAAGTACATGAAAGCTAGTTTACTGCTTTGCACCTTCAAGTTCGAGTACCACCAAACAGAAGCCTCCAAATTCCTCGAGGGGCCAAGTTTCCTGATTTCTCGCAATCAGAGGGACTATAGTCCACTTTTATGAAAAGACTTCATTGCTGATGGTTTGTCCCTTAGCCATTAAACACAATGCCATGAAAGAAAGAGTGGGCAATGCTCTTTGCCATCAAAGATGCCGTGGCTTGGATCCTTTCATAAGGATGCCGTGGGGGTCTTGGGTTCATGCATGTTTACCTTGTTCACCAAACTACGAAGTTGGCGTTGCTCTGAGGCTTGCAAACGCTTCACGCGAACGCAATGAAAAGCGAAGTTGGCGTCTTCCAATAATAAATTCGGAGCTTCAAAGGGTCCTGCACGCTCTTGCTTGCCGACTGGCTTTCTCCCACCTAAGCAAGAAAGCAATTGACAGAACCCCTCACCCTACAAACTCGATTCCGTAGGGCCCCCATCCATTAATTGAGGACTAGTGCTGGAAGGAACGGAGCTTCTAATTAGTATTCTTTGTTACCAAACGCCATTAGATGATTGCTAGAGGTCGGAGTTTAGCCATATATATATATAGATGATCCATTTGTTTGATAGGTTAAGAATGTTTGTTCGATGTCGGCAGTACCTAATAATTGGTTGTTTATATCTTCCTTTTTCTTTTCTTTTGGCATGTACAAGATCTTATAAAATTGATTAGAATCTAGTTGAATCGCAAGCCATCATCTTGTTGTTTTCGGATAGTTTTGTTTCGCATTCCATGAAATTTTGATGTAAGAAAATGATGATCTTGATGTCTTGTGTATCGTTTCATTTATTCTAATTAATATTTCTCTCAAGGATTCGTGAATAGTTTCCAATAGCAAAGTTCATGTCTCTTCTTCTTGTTTTTTTTGGTAGAAACGTCTCTTCTTTTTTGATGGAGAGCCATTACAGCTAACAACTGACACATCCTTTTTCCTTGTAGTTTGTATCACTCTCCTGTACAAAGGTGGCCATGCGTTTGAAGAACATTGAAACGCTTTTAAGACATTTTAAATAGCAGTCGGATTGTTGTTGGAAATTAAAGTTTGTGACACAATGTGCAGCGTACAGGCCTCGTAGGACCTCATGTCAGGGATAAGCTAAAGGCTCCTTCAATTTAGCCATCTAAGATCATAAAAGACGAAATATAGAAAATAAAGAGAAAAGAACATAATTATTCACACTACGAAGGAGATAATCTATCTTATGAAATACATCTAAATTTAAAATTCCCAAATGAAGAGACATATATAGCTACGGTTGTAGATGATTCAAACTGTATGTTACGTTGTTATGCTTGGCCCTTTTACTTCCCCTTTTCCCATTGGTATGTTCATAGAGGTTCGTAATCCAGCGTTTTAAAACTTAAATGGGTAATTTTTTTTAAAAAAAAAAGATGTTCTAAATTTCATGGATCGGCTTCTTATAAATTAGAGACAATAAGTAAGATGTATTCGGGCTTAAGGAACCAACAGAACAAGGCCTTTCCACAAACCATATGTACAAGAATCTTACCGATGAGCTCAAGTTTGTAATTTTCAGCTCTAATCAAGAAGGAAGCTTTAGTGCTTACGAGGCACTTTTCTGTTAGCCGTTCTTATGCAAGAAAAGATAAAATAAAATAATTTAGATAATATATAAATTTACTAAAGAATTTGGAAAAAGAACTTGAAAATCTAATCGAGCAAAAGACGTACGAAAATGCATTAAAATATATAGTAATATGATATTAACACAATTTCTTTCAAAAAAAAAAAAAAAAATCTCATGACAATCAAAAATATTATCATGTCCCCATCTTGCTAACAAACACAATGTTTGTGGACCACTTTCTTTGCATCTCATAAAGACAACAATATAATATGGGAAAGCAATGTTTACCACTGGCAACAGCATAAGCTACAAGAGGTACTTGAAAGAACTTTATGATTTTCCCTTAGCTTTTACGCCTTCCTAAAATGGCAATATTCGTGCCAAGCACTAAAATAAATGATTAGCATGACAATATTTGTTTTTGACGTTCATAAATAATCCTCATCTTTCTATCATATAAAAAGGTTGGCTCCCAACCAGAAATAAAACCTCACTCTCTACCAATGCAGCAAGAGGTGATACCATCTGCCCAAGTGCTCGATTGATAATATAAGAACATTCTCAAATATTTTAAGATGCAGAACAACTGAAGAGAGAGATGCTATTGACTTTGTAGTTGTACATATCCAAAGATAAAAATAGCAATATGACTTAATGGACTTATTAATGTGCAATATAGTGTTAAAGAATATGATTCCTTATCATCGCATGGACCATTTTTGGAAGACGTAATTGGATTTTACTAATAAAAAGCAAATTCTTGAAAAACAAAATAAATATCAAATTTTACGTGATACAGAAGTATAAAATTATGCACTATGTCGGCTAATGACTTTCTAATAGATATTTGATTTACCTATCAACATTAGCTTAATCATTGAAACTTCTATGCATGCACGTAGAAGCTTATATAATTCCATTCACACTTTTGAGTCCGTAATTCGTTTTCCTAGCGCATGATGTGTCATGCCCAAAATAAGATGGTAAACAATCACCATGGATGATGGGTGCAAGGTGGTGCGTGCACCATGAATGCCATGTGAAAGGTGGATCAAGCATCGACGCGGTGTGTTCGATATCGATGATACATGCGTCCCACATTCCCAACATCCACCCCGGTGCAATTAAAGTTTATAAAAGAAACGCATGCGATCCACCCAAGTGTTGCTTTGAGGTTCGTGCGGCATCAAGCAGGTGAACGGTGGGAAGTCCAGGCTCCAGGCTCCAGGCTCCTGGTGGAGACGAACGGGAGTCCGTGGCGTTGAGGTAAATAGAAGATGAAGGGAAGGAATTGCGATGAAGTCATGAAGTACGGAGTATTTAATGTTATGTGGTGTTCCGCGTGCCGAGCAGCTGGCAAGTAATGATGGTAGGGGGTTGCAAACACCAGCGCTTGTTTTTGCGTGCTCCCACGAAGCAACGCACGGAACCAAAAAAATATACATAAATACAAATATTAAACTCCCCAAGGACCGGAAAGAAAAAAGAGGAAAGGAATTTATCAGATAACCCCCTCACTCAACGGAATTACCCATCCCGAGACTTTGCCCATCGTCAACACCGCACCGAAAGAGGACAGGAGGGATGGGATCAAAAAGCGCAGAGCCATGGCAGGGGTGAAATTTAAAGAAAAAAATAATAATTTTTTTGGAATTCCGCCAGGCCTCGTGCTACGTGGGGATTCGCTCTTGGGGTCAATGGGACGCCATTTTCTCGTACCAAAGTGAAGGGATAGCCTCTCGTTACCTTATCTTCTCGTGTCAGCTGGGTTGGGTCCGGACTGGGTCAGGTTGGGTCTAGCTGACGTGACACCCAGGTTAGAGAGCTTAAATGTTGTAGCACGCTCTCAAGTAAGATAAGTAGAATCCTACCAAAAAAATAAGACAAGTATAAATTTTGGAAATTAAGATCTCGTAAATAAATAATTTTTCAAGTTTTTGATTGATTTATTTCTTAGCCAACTTGATATTGTTTCTTTCATCCCTGTACGAAAAAATAGAAAGCATTCTACGCTTGCATGTGGTAAACTAGCTCAACTATTTTGATGTGCCGGGATTGAAAAATCACGAGAATTGTTTGTCATAATATTTGCATTTGTTATCTACCACTGCTTGTTTGGTTATCTAAGGACCGTCTAGATCCGCCAAGTTAGATCTTGCATAAGGTGCATATTAATTTGAACCTCTGCGTGTAGTGCTACTTATTTTTAAAGAAAAATACAAAGATAGACTTGTTTAGATCCCTCGGACTATGAGTAGAAATAATTGTTTAGACTATGAGTGGAAGCATTGTCGCTTTGTTTGGATCAAGCAGTCTCCAACTGCCAAAATAATGCTTTTCTTGTCATTTTATAAAGTAACATGATTGTCTCCTGAAAGCTTATGCTCCGTATGTAGATTTTCACCCAAAAGAACCCATAAGAATAGTTAATGTTATTCCTAATAAAAAAAATTAAATTGAGATCAAGTGGTAATCAATAAAGAACGATTGGAAACCCAAAATGAGAGTCGCCTTCTCCCAGCAATAAACTTTCCAACTTTGATATAAATAAAATTTGAAAATAAATAGATAATATGGTCAATAAGAGACTTCACTAACAAGCTAGATTAGTAGTTCAATATATGGATATTGATCATGTGTAACCAAAGATGGAAACCTTCTCAGTTTAATGTAAAAAAAAGATGGAAACCTTCTCAGTTTAATGTAAAAAAAACAAAAAAGAATCGTCATTGCTTTGTATATGATGGTAAACTTACTTTCTCCGAACATACGTAATCCTTCCAAACAAATTGCACACTTAGCTGTTCATATGCACCAAAGTCAATAAATGCTCATACTTAAACTTATAATGCCAAACAATTAATTAAGCGAAAGTGGCCTTGTTCACCAACCTATTAAATGTCTCTACACTCTTATCATAAAACTTTGTACCCCAATTTTAACACCAGACCTTTCTTTGCGGATGTTAGTTAAACCCTTTTAATTTTAGTACCTACTTCTTAAATTTCTAACGACCTTTTGCGCACATGCATACCCCTCTTCGTTTAGGGAGGAAAGATAGAAATAAAGACAAGAAAAAGAAGAAGAACATCTATTTACGCTCTTATCATAAAACTTTGTACCCCAGTTTTAACACTAGACCTTTTTTTTACGGACGATGTAGAACTATTAGTTAAACCCCTTTAATTTCATTTCAGTACCTACTCCTTAAATTTCTAACAACCTCCTGCCCGCATGCATACCCTCTTCATTTAGGGAGGAAAGTTAGAAATAAAGACGAGGAAAAGAAGAAGAAAATGTAAGTATATGTATGTGCACATAAATTTGAGAAATACACCTATGCTTATAGATATAGATACCCAAATTCAATCCAAATCTAAATAGGATCGAATTTAAGAATCCTAGCCTTATCTATTTAATGGTGATTAGATTAAATTAAATTTAAAATATATTTTCATGATTTCTTTAAATCATTCCAGATCAAGATTAATTTATTAAATTTTACTATAATGATGATTGATTAAAATGAAAGCGAGCCTTTCTTTTTAAGTGAAAGGGAAGCATAGAGTCTATCATCCTCCGACTTTTATTGATAAAAATATTTACACAAGAGAGAATAGAGTAAAATAAAATACAAGAAGAAAAATATTTGCACGAGAGAGAGTGGAGTAAAATATAATATAAAAAAAAATAGATAATCTAGACTATGATAAGAGCAACGATTGATCGCATAGGAATTTGAAAAAAGATGATGGAGTAGAGATCACTTCTAGTAATAATATTAATTGGCAGATCTTTAGTCGACACTCGCAATTTCGGGGACTATAGTAGAGGATAGCAATTTTTTCAGAGAATTTTAAAGGATTTTATGCTCTACCAAATTAACCTTGGTACATATGTTCTTCCACAGATGAAAGTCTGACGGTATTTTTTGTAAAATAGAGATGATATTTGAAAGCTTATTTAGGAAGACCCCATTGTTCGTTCTCTTCCAAACTTCCCAATAATAGACGGCCATCAGTTGGTTAATGCATCTCCTCAAAGGTGTAGGAAACTTTTTTTTTCTCTAAAATGTCTAGAGCTCACTAAAAAAAGAATGCCATTCTCTGAATTTTAGTTGAATTTTCAAGATGTTCATCAAGCATCTTGCAAATGAACATTTGAGGAAAAGGTGCAAGATTGTCTATTCATTTACACCATAGAGAGTGCTAATCATCCATCCCTATTGACAAGATTGGCTCCGACATGATTTTTATTCTTAATAGTCAACCACAAAAATACCTTGACTTTCATTGGGAGCCTTGAAGCAATGATATAGTTACTTTAAAATGATTTGGATTTTATAAATTTAAAATATAAAAATAACCTTTCTATATGTGAGGATAAATTTGCATATATTTGACTTTCTCAGACTTTGGAGCAATGATATCCTTTGGATCAACTTTTTTTTACCCGTAATGAATTAAAATGGCCAGTACAACATGCAACGTCTTAACATAACAATCCAATCACAACTATACTAATCATCTATTTACCCAAAATCTCTAGCTGGACCAACCAAGCTAACTCATGCCATCAACTAATTGGACCGAGGTGACTAGAGGGACCGGCGTTAGTGTTCATCTAGCATGTAAATTAGAAGGAAAACCTATAATTAATATGGGGAACACGAAGGCATGAATATATCTTGCTGTTAATTGTACTCAAAAACTAATAGCAACAGAAATACACCCAGATAAAAACCACACCAATCCTAGCTGCAATCATTTATATATCTTTCACTAATATCCTTTACATGGCTCAAAGAAAACGGAACCATATATTTATACGAAGAGAAAACCAAACCAATGTCATGTGCCATGTCATAAAAGCTTTTAATGCAGTTCCAAGGCCTCCATGATCAACAGTGGCTTTTAGTCAGGAGTGTAGCTCATCATGGATCCATAGTAGAAACAAAATGATGAGGATCTCCTCCGGCAGCAAAGCTCATCTTATTCAATTTTCGTAGGTGGATTTATTCTTTTTTTTTTTTTTAATTTCTTTTTTCTGGATATTAATGATTCTTAGTAGAATAACTCAAAAATCATAGGAAGACTTCAAAGTTTTCAAACTGCGGCATACCCTCATCTATTTGTCTTTATTTCGTCATTGCGATGCTCGTATAGTCTATATCTCCTTTCTATTGTTTTTATTCTGCATTTGGTGCGATGCTCTATTCGAACGGCCCATAAACCATACGAGAATGTTGTGGGTAATAAATTATCTGTAATTTTTCCACCATCTTTGCCTTTGTGTGTACTTTATATCTTGCATCGTTCCGGATTAGCAGGGAAGATTTCGGGCTTAAAAATTTGGAACGTATTTTTCGCAATATTTAGACTTGCATAATTCCACCAAGTGGATTTTTCCTCTGACAAGTCCTGCACTGTCAATTCTCTTTTCTTGGATTCTCTGTCGATGAAATATTTTGTTTCTATTTAATTGCTTATTTTTCCATGAAGGGTAAAGTTGAACCTACAAGCTACAGGGGAACACATGCATATTTATAAACAAAAAGTTTACTCCTTGCAACTTTTTCCTTTTTCAAATCCATTCCCGATGCTGGAAATATCATACGCCAGATGAGGTCTTATCATGGCGCATGAAATGTCAACTAGGATGTCCCATACATCGGGCACTGAATCTTGCCTTTTTTTTTAAAAAAAAATTAAAAAATTATATAAGAAAACCTTTTACCTAAAATTAAGTTCTTGGAATGGAGGGATATATATATACATATATACATGCGGGATCAGGTGAAACATTCTCCCCCCAATTAATGCCTTTAGGCTGGCCTCTATTTTCCAAACTGCACCAATAAATCAGCTGGCTTTCGTTGTGTGCAAGCACATGCTATAAAAATATATTAGATTTTGATCGATTAAATTTTAATTTATATTTAATTAAATTTTTTATCATAAAATTAATATATATTTTCGAAAATAAGTATTTAAAAAATGCATCTATAAAATTAAAAAAAATAGAAATATACTTATATTTAAAAAAATTAATATATATATATATATTTAGGTACTTAAAGATGCTTTTTTTTTTAATCATGAAAGCATTTTAAGGATTAAAAAAATAAAAAAATATCACCTAATATATATATATATATATATTTAATTTTGAAACATCCTATGCTTTTAGAATTGAAAAAAATTTAAAAAAATATGAATCATCTGAAAAAATTGAAAGCATCTTTATTCTTTTTAAACAAGAATCTACATCTATTTCAACCCCAAAAATATATTTTTTAAATATTTATTTTTAAAAATATATATTAATTTAATGATAAAAAATTTGATCGAATATAAATTAAAATTTAATCAAAACACAAACTCTCTCCTCTCTCTCTCCCTCGCCAAAAATTAAAATTTATTTTTATCGAGTCTCGCTCCATGCACGTGCTGTCTGGCCCACTCCAATTAATCTCCATGGGGACATTCTCCTCAGCACGCCAAAAAGCTCCACTCATCTCATGCTTGACGAAGTTGCAGTGTGATTCGGAAAAAAGGTAAAGGTGGGTAGTGTTTACCAATTAGATGGAAAAAGAAACTAAGTATACTTCCCTTTTTCTCCTGTAGCAGTGTTATCATCTCGCGGTAAAATTGCGGACAACCACGGGGAGAAAAGGACGGAGGCTATGCGTAGAAGCAGGGGGGAGGAGGCCCAGGGGGGCCTTGTCATCTCGCTGGTGCCTTTACCGACTTTTTTCCTTGGATTTAAACGTCAAATCACATCATCTCTCTCTCTCTCTCTCTCTCTCCGATCATCTGCTCCTTCGTTCTGGCCGTTGGATGGCTTTCCGGGGCCAGAGGCTGGCAGGCACTCCCATATATATATATATATATATATTGAGTAGAGCAACCATGTGGGGGTTTAATGAGAGCTTGTAGTGGAAGAGGAAGGTGGGGAGGGTGGAATCCATTCATGAAGGGGAAGTCCTCTTAGCAGCCAACCCTTTTCACCGCCACCACCACAACCCTTTCTTGCAAGTAGCAGTGGTGGTTTAGTCTCTCTCTCTCTCTCTCTCTCTCTGTGTGTGTGTGTGCGTGTGTGCGTGGCCAGAGTCATATTTGCTAGTTTCCTCCGCAGCCACATCAACAGCAGTGGAAATGACTAAAGATGATAACTTTAAGCTCCTCAAGATCCAGGTATCACATCCTTGCCTCCCGTGCCTCTCTCCCTCCCTCTCTCTCTCTCTCTCTCTCTCTCTCTCTCTCTCTATAAATATCCTTGATGTGCCTTGAGAAAGGGGAAGGATGTGAAGGGAGCTGTTTTGATTTGTTTGTTTGTATGTTGTTTCTTGCAGACGTTCATCCTCAAAGTGCACATACACTGTGATGGGTGTAAGCAGGAGGTGAAGAAGATTCTTCACAGGATTGAAGGTACATTTCTTATCCATATAGCTGTCAATTCAAGAAAGGAAAATCAGAGAAAAATTCTAAAACTTAAGTTGAGATATTACTTGATGGTTTTTTTTTAAAAAATATATATATTTTTTTTCCTATTTCTTCTTAAATTTGATAATAAATCAAGGTCTGAAATATCTCGAGATGGAAATAAATAGTTGAAATATTCAAGAGCTGTGGGCATCCATTTTGTTCTATTTCTTTTATCGTCTCCAACCTTTAATCATATATTTTTTTTTCTTTGATGCAAGTGGTGTAAGGATGCAAATCTATAAAATGGAGTACGAGGAACCAGACATTTACAGAGCAATTGGTAACAGTTATAGGTCTTAGTAATGTCTCGATCTTCCTAGAAAGGGCAATAAGGGAAAAATTGATAAAGCTTTAAAAACCTTTAATGGCAGTTTATAAAAGTTGCCTCTCATTTTAAACAGTTTTCTTGTATAAATTTCTTCTACTAGGAGAGTGGTGAGGATGGATGGAAATATCCTTCCACCTCTACAATAAACAAATCGATGGATTTCTAAACACATCCGGAGGTTGTCCTCCTTTTCTGCTTCTTGTGGTTCAGGGCCTTAGTTTCTCGTTCCAGCTTAAAACTTCGTAATCGGAGAAACAAATATATATTTTTTTGCTTTTGTTTGCCTTTTTGCTAGATGACCCTGACAACTTGCGTCAGGGTAAACTCTGGATACCATGTTCCTGGTTCTATATGACCATCTTGTTTAGCTTGTGCACACATATATATCTGACCCTTTCTCCGTCTCATTCAGGAGTCTATACGGTCAGCATAGATGCAGAACATCAGAAGGTCACGGTCTCAGGAAACGTGGACTCCAAGACCCTGATCAAGAAGCTGGCCAGAGCGGGAAAGCATGCAGAGCTCTGGACTCAGAAGCCCAACAACCAGAGCCACAAGCCCAACCAGCAGCACCAAGCTGCCCATTCCCTTAAAGATGGCAACAAGAACAGCAAAGGCCAGCCCAACCAGGCCCTCATTCAAGGACTCAAAGCCTTCAATAACCAGCAACATAAATTTGATTCCTTCAGCTCCGACGACGAGGACTACGACGACGACGACGAGGTTGACGTCGATGAGCTTCGGCTCCTTGGTGATAAGATGAATCAACTCAATCTACTGAGGCAGGCAAACGATGCAGCAGCAGCAGCAGCTAATGCTAAGAAAAATGGCAATGCTGGTGGGAATGGCAACAATGTAGCAGGAAAGAAGGGGGGTGGAAACCCCAACCAGAATGTGGGGTTAAAGGGGCCGACTGGACCAGATCAGAAGGGCTTTAACGCTGCATTCCCCAACTACAAGATGGGTAACGTTGCCCACTTGGGTGGTGGCAGTCTCAATGCAGGGGAAGGCAGGAGGGTGGGTGACATCAATGGCTTGATGGGCATGGGAGGGATCCAAGGGCTTGGTGGGAACAATGGGTTGGGGTTCCACCAAGCCCAGCACCCGCAGCAGCAGCAGCTTGGGAACACTTTCCCCACAGGCTTCCCCGCAAATGGTGGTGGTGGGCTTGGTGGGGCCTATCAGGCACCCATGATGGGGAACCTGCAAGCCTATCAGAACCATCCTTCGGCCATGATGATGATGAACTCGAGAGGACTCAACAACAACATGCTGATGAATGAAAGCAGGTACATGCAACCCCAGATGATGTACAATAGGGCTCCTCAAGTCCCTCCCTACACTGGCTATTACCATCCCTACTATCCGAGTCCTTATCCCTACCACCAGCCAGAGACTGGTGACTATGGTGCCAACCTTTTCAGTGATGAGAACACCAGCAGTTGTGCTGTGATGTAAAAGGTCATAGGTTGCACCAGGATCTGAAGGGCGTGAGGTATGTTATAAAAAAGTACCAGGTACTTTTGGTTGGTTTTTCTTTTTCCTTTTTCCGTGGTTTAAGGCTTGCTATAGAAGGTTCATATGGTGCTATTTGACACCGATAGCAACCTGGGATATTATTTATTTGAAGCAGGTATTAAAAGTTTATATTACTATCTTTCCTATCATCTGCTTTCGCGTACACTGACTTGTTCTCTTTTTTGGGTTTTGGAGTCCGTGCTTGTGGGCTTGCAAGCACTAATTATCATGCCCATGTGATACTGGTATGTGAACTGGTAAATAGCGGATTGAATGGATTGTTGACGAGAGGGGGGCTGGTCAACTAGGGTTTGCCGGCAGATTTTGTCTCTTGCCTTTGTACGCAAGAGATATCATGACGGTGGAGTAGCTTGCAGCATCCCATGTGACACGATATTTTAGCAACTTGGAAGAATTGATATAAAATATTCATGGTAGATAAAGGTAATATGCCCCAAGTACCTGCAAGTTTCATTAAAAAGATACAGGATAAGTTAATAAAAAAGCACCAAAATATGCGTATCTGAGTCGTATCAGAGTTTTTGATTCTCCTCAGTATAAAAGTCTGTCATCTGATTCCAATTACTCATGCAATTTGGGTAAGAGAGTGTTTCAGGTGATTGGCCTGTTATGCTTAACTAAAGATGATAAATTGTGAGCAAATTCATATTCCTCTTATCTTTCGGTATCTCAAAAATTTGGAATTTTCAAAAACAAGTTTCTTTTGCAGACCGCCTTTGATTGTTGGAACATTAATAACGCGATTTTCTAAATTTCGAATGGGAGACAGGAAAGGTTTTGACATGAGTCGACCTTCTTTTTTTTCTTTTTCTTTTTTTTTTTTTTTTTGTCGTAGAGTAAAATATGTGTATGTTGTCTTCAGATCAACATTCCTTCTTATGAAGCTAAATTCGATCCACCCTAAACATTCCGATTTGGATGTTAGATTTACTAAAAAACCCCGAAGCTTGACTTCTGTTAATTACCTTGGGCTTCAAAGAACTAGATGCGAGCACGCTAATGGATTCATAGGGTTGGCAGGCTAGCTGCTTGTCCTACAGTTTTCACTTTGCCAACAACTGCTCATATTTCCAAGACACCGACAACTCATGATGACCTCACTGTTGCTAAACCAGCATCCTCGCAAGCTTCCGGCCTGGGGATTGATGGTCCTAAGGGCAGGTAATAGGTGTTGTGAGGGATCCTATGTGACCTAAGGATAGATCTTTGGTAGCCTTGAGATACATCCACAGAGAGAGATCGAGTCATAATAACTAGTTTAGCTTCATTAGTTCTGAAGCCCTCCACGCTTGTTCGGCAAGTATTGCTCATATCAAAGAATGCAAGCGCTGATGTCCGCCAGAGTTGACACCATTCGGAGTGATCGAGTAGCTACCCATCATGTGACAACTTTGAGAGATATCTGTAAAGCCTGAACATGTTCATCTGCTCTCTTTCCTTTTGGACCTAGGAATGGGTAAGGAGTTCACCATCACATAAAGAACTTATTTTCTCTTTGGACTCCTTTCCTCACACACGTTTCAAGGAATGGCAAAGCGGTGGCTTGTGCTCTTGCAGGAAAGCTGTTGGTTGATATGTCTACCAAAATTTATCCACCCTCCATCACAAGATGTAATGTTTTCTGTCATAATGCAGCATTCATAATTCTTTTTTTTTTTTTTTAAAAAAAAGGAAAATATACACAAGTAAAGTGAACAATAACTTAAGTTGCTTCGATTCCTCATGAGCCAATTTGCATGAATATGCCTAGAGATCATATCTTCAGTGGATGATTAAAGGGATGACAAGAACATGTCGAGGAAACAACCACATTGAAATTAAGTAACTTTGCATTAAAGTAATTAATGTCACTTCTTTCCTCCGTCAACTAAAATTCAGTGTCTGAAAGCTAGATGGCATCAACCTCCTTTTAAAAAAGACAGCCAAGGACCGAAACCCATGACCATGTGAACGCACTGGTTCTGCCACTTTTGGATGATAAAGAGATTTCATAAATGTAGAGGAGAGATGGGGACATGGAAGTCCAAACCAAAGAGCAGTAGACTACCCAAAAGCTGGATTAACCGGTAAAGGTGCGCATCCAAAGCGCTACCAACTACAAAACCTCTTTGCCAGCCTCTTGCTTTCGGTACCAGTGAAATGATACGAGGACAGAGAGCGTCAGAATTTAGGTGGGGACGTTGTTTATAGATGGACTTGGTGAGAAGAGCCATCGCCTTTTGACTTGCGCGCACGGAACGTGGTAGCCGGAGCACGCGGGCCTGGTTTCAGGTCCCACGCGCTATATTCCATTCGCAACGGCCAAATCCACAACCATATCTAATGTCTTGTATTCATTCATGTCACGGGTTGCTTGGACTCCATTAACAGGGCCTGCATGCAGCTTATTTGAAATACCCGCAACTTAAAATATTATCTAGTAAGTTGAATTATTTGTCAGGCTGCAAGTTAATATTATCTGATGATAGATCGGACTTATGGTCAAAATGACTATGAAATATATGGCAGCCCACTTAAATAGATATCTTAATTATAAAAAGAAAAAAAAAACCTATCTTCCCCTCCCCTCTCGTCCATTCCTCCTCCACCACAGCTCCTATCCCCTATGTCTTTATGCTGCTACGTGCCCTATCCCTTTCCTTGATTTTTTTCTATCCTTTATTTTCAAGATCTGCACTAGTGCAGCCTGCTCTCTTCCAATGGATGCTTAGGTCTATACTCAGGTTCTCATTATCGGTGACATGGACGATGACTTTTTCAACTAGAACATTTTAATTTTTGTGTTTGTCGAGTGCTCTGATATTATATTCTCTTGCAACATATTGGACAGAATGTCTATCAAAGACATCTTCATTTTTTTTTTTTTTTTAGTTCTAAACTCTCTTAGAAGTACTAATGGACTTCCTTGTAAGTGAATTAGTATAATTTAAATTGCAACATGACTAAAATTCCAGTGCAACTTCGTCTAAACACTCCTGGTGGAAAGCGTGATGGTCAAAAAGTAGAGCAGTCAACGATACTGGTGCATCTACTAGATTAGTGATCGCTCTTTGATTCTCCATCTCCAGACTCCATGACCCTCGTACATATGCAGTTTTTCCCTCGTACCTATGCAGTTTTGCCTGTAGATACTGCCAGGACCAAAACCTGATGTGAGATTTTTATCTATGCTAAATCATACTACTATTGAAGATAAATTTCATTTTCATTGAAGTCCGGCCTAATGCTTAATTTAATATAACTGATAATTTTGAAGGAGTTTTGATCAAAAATTTTTTCTCTAACGACTGAATTTCTTAAGTGGTCAAACTCATTCAGTAGCCGAACTCATCCGACGGTCGAACCTCAGTCGAATTTCTTTCGAATTTCTTCTTCATTCAGATTCCTCCAGGAGCCGAACTCCTTTCGAATTTCTCCTTCAGTCCAATGCCTCCAGGAGCCGAACTCTTTCCAAATTTTTTCTTTAGTCTAGTGCCTCCAGGAGCCAAACTCATTTCGGACTTCTCCTTTAGTCGGACTCCTCCCGGGAGCTGAACTCCTTCCGAATTTCTTCTTCAGTTCAGTGCCTCCAGGAGCCGAACTTCCTTCGAACATTTCCTTCAGTCAGATTTCTTTAGGAGCCGAACTCCTTCTGAATTTCTCCTTTAGTCGGACTCCTCCAGGAGCTGAACTTCTTCCGGATTTTTTCTTCAGTCCAGTGCCTCCAGGAGCCGAACTCCCTCCAAACTTTTTCTTCAGTCGAATTCCTTCAGGAGCCGAACTTCTTCCGAATTTCTCTTTTAGTCCAGTGCCTCCAGGAGCCGAACTCCTTCTGGACTTCTTCTTCAGGAGCCAAAGTCCTTCCAGATTTTTTCTTCAATCGGATTTCTACAGAAGCCGAACTTCTTCCAAATTTTTTCTTTAATCGGACTCCTCTAGGAGCCAAACTCCATATGGATTTCTCCTTTAATCGAACTCCTTCAGGAGCCGAACTCCTTCCGGACTTCTCCTTTAGTCGAATTCTTTCAGTAGATTACTTTCAGATTTTAGCTAGCATTCCTCTCGGAAGATCTCCTCTAGCCGTATTTCCTTTAGGAGTTCGAACTTCTTTAGAATTGATGTATGTCAAAGCACTTCACCAACCAATGCCTGCTTCCTCCGAACTTTGACTATTAAATCTCAACGAACGGCCACTTCATGGCAACAGACACCACTCTCTGTAATAAACTCCACGTGGCCCCGAGCGGTCCACTATCAGATGATTACGACAAGCTCCGTCTATAAAAAGGGACCCTTTAGATATATTTTTTCTAAGCTTTCTTCTTCTTTCCAAAATTCTGCTGAATTCTTGCCTGAGCACTCCATTTCTGTTGGTCAGAAGAGCTGACTTGATCGTCGAAGGGTCCTGTCGAAGCCACCACCATCGACTTCGGATGGAACTTTATTTTATAGATCACCGATGGTGACCTCATCTTCCTCGACTTCAGCTCGATCCGACGTTAATCAGATTCTGCACAAACAGAATTAGCACTAAAGAAAAGATCCTCTGTTTTTGAGGTACCCTTATTCTTAAAGGAGTGCTCAGCCGATCCTTTGGATCTTCTTCTCCAAGGTCCATCTCCATCCTCCCCCTCAATCCCAAGAAATGCCTCCAAAGAAGGTGACTACACGGAGATCTACCACTTTTGCCATCAGATCTGGGCTAGATCTGTCTGTCCCTGCTCCATCATCGGCACTTCAACCTCCTCCTCCACCGACGGCCATGGTAGATCCGGAGTAGTTCAACCTATTGGTGCAGCAGGTTCAGGGCCTCACCAAGATGGTGCAAATCATGCGGCAGCCTTCGACGATGATTCCGTCAGAAAATTCACCATCAGGATGTCAGAAATCGATCCCAAGGAAGAGCACTTGGGCTAGCATACCCGTCGCCCTTGAAAAGCGAAAATAGAGAGCAGAGGATTCTTGTTCGAATCGTAATTCTTCTTCAGAAGAAATCCTCTCCATCTACACCCAAAAGCCTTCCAAGGTCTGCGATCGAGATGACGTCCTCGATCAAATACTACGGAGGATGGATCGACAGATTGAGAAGCTCGGTCATGTCACCCCGACTCACCATGATGACGTCCGCACCGATTCTCCTTTCTCTTTTCGAATTATATAGGAACCGATCCCACCGAACTTCAAGCTCTCTCAGTTTGAGAGTTATGATGGGACCACTAATCCGATCGACCATCTGGAGGCCTTCTGGACTATGATGCTGCTCCATAGCACACCAGATGCCATCTTATGCCGAGCTTTTTCGTCTACCTTGAAGGAAGCAGCAAGAAACTGGTATCAGATGTTGAAGTCGGGTACGATCTTCTTTTTTGACCTGATGAGGCATTAGTTTACGGCTCACTTCATCAGCAGACTACGTCCGTGTCGAGGTTCAGATTTTCTGATGAATATCAGGAAGGATCGAATAAAATTCTTCAGCATCGCTGGTAGAAGGCTGAATGAAGTTCGACCGTACTTCCGGACTCCTTCTGAGTGCGAGCGAGTTCGAACTCCTCTCCGAGCTCGTCATCAAAAAAATCCTGATGGAAGGGCACGAAGAAGTCCCCCTAGAAGGTTTCATAACTACGTCCCCCCTCAATGCTCTACAGACACCGACTTGAAGCAAGAGAAGATCAGCCAAGGGTACTACCGCAGCTAGAACCACCAATGAGGAAGGAACAACAAGGAGATCGACCGTCTCTCGACATCATCAATACTATCTCTGGGGGGCTTAGTACTTCGGCAAACCGCCATCTCTTAGCCTCAAAGCCAGGAAAAGCTTGTCCCGAATTAGGAAGGCTCATATGAAGTAGAGGAGGTCATCCGACTCGAAACTTATCTCCTGAAGAAGCTTAGAGGAACAACACTCGCACGACCTTGAAACTCAGAAAATCTGAGAATGTACTGCCGATAATTTTTCTTTAATAAAACTCCTCAATTTCAACATTATTATTTTTCGGTGCAAAAACTATCTGATGATCGGAAAGAAGCAATCAATAGTGGCCACATTAAGAACAGAAGGAGAACCTCGTCCTAACATGGGCAAGTCAAAGGCCTTGTTCATTTTAGACGAGATGGGGGAGAGGCCTTGACAACGGCCCTTATGGGCTCTTATGTGACCCCACAGCCCATTAGGAATAGGAGGAGAACCTCGTTCTAATGCGAGCAAAGTTGAAGGCCTCAATCATTATAGACGAGATGGAGGAAGAGGCCCTGACAATGGCTCTTATATGCTCCCACAGTCCGTTAGGAATAGGAGGAGAATCTCGTCCGAATGCGAGCAAAGTCGAAGGCCTCATTTATTTTAGATGAGATGGGGGAGAGGCCCTGACAACGGCCCTTATGTGCCCCCAGTTCATTAGGAATGGGAGGAGAACCTCGTCCTAAACGAGCTAAGTCGAAGGCCTCGTTCATTTTAGACAAGATGGAGAGAAGAGAGGCTCTGACAATGGCCCTTATGTGCCCCCATAGTTCATTAGGAACAGAAGAAGAACCTCATCCTAACATGAGCAAAGTCGAAGGCCTCATTCATTTTAGACGAGATGGGAGGAGAGCCCTGACAGCGGCCCTTATGTGCCATCACGACCGATTAGAAATAGGAGGAGAACCTCGTCCTAACGTGAGCAAAGCTGAAGGCCTCATTCATTTTAGACGAAATGAGAGAAGAGGCTCCAACAACGGTCTCACTATGCCCGACAACAATAGGAGATAAGATCTCCTTCAATCTCGGCTGAAGATAAGATATCCCCCGAGCTTCAACGTCTACGTCAACAGGAGATAAGATCTTCTTCAATCTCGACTGAAGATAAGATCTCTTCCGAGATTCAACGTCTACGTTCAACAGGAGAAAAGATATCCTTCAACCTCGACTGAAGACAAGATCTCCTCCGAGCTTCAACGTCTACGTCAATAGGAGATAAGATCTTCTTCAATCTTGACTAGAGACAAGATCTCCTTCGAGCTTCGACTTCAATGTCAACCTCAACTGGAGATAAGATCTTCCTCAAGCTTCTACATCAATAGAAGATAAGATCTCCCCCGAGCTTCAACGTCTACGTCAATAGGAGAGAAGATCTCCTTCAACCTCGACTGGAGATAAAATCTTCTCCGAGCTTCAACGTCTACGTCAATAGGAGATAAGATCTCCTTCAACCTCGACTGAAGATAAGATCTCCTCCGAGGTTCAACGTCTACGTCAACAGGAGATAAGATCTCCTTCAACCTCGGCTGGAGATAAGATCTTCCCCAAACTTCGACTTCAAGTCAACCTCGACTAGAGATAAGATCTATCCCGAGCTTCTACGTCAACAAGAGATAAGATCTCCCCCTAGCTTCAACGTCTACATCAATAGGAGAGAAGATCTCCTTCAACCTCGGCTGGAGATAAGATTTTCTCCGAGCTTCAACGTCTATGTCAACAGAAGATAAGATCTTCTTCAACATCGGCTGGAGACAAGATCTCTCCCGAGCTTCGACTTCAACGTCAACTTCGGCTGGAGATAAGATCTCCCTCGAACTTCTACGTCAACAAGAGATAAGATCTCCCCCGAGCTTCTACATCAACAGGAGATAAGATCTCCTTCAACTTCAACTTCAACCTTGGCTGGAGATCTCCTCCGAGCTTCTACATCAACAGGAGATAAGATCTTCTTCAAATTCAACTTCAACCTCGGCTGGAGATTTCCTCTGAGCTTCTACGTCAACAGGAGATAAGATCTCCTTCAACTTCAATGCCAACCTCGACTAGAGATAAGATCTCCCCCGAGCTTCTACGTCAACAGGAGATAAGATCTCCTTCAACTTCAACGTCAACCTCGACTGGAGATAAGATCTCTCTCGAACTTTTACGTCAATAGGAGATAAGATCTCCTTCAACTTCAACCTTAACTTCAATCTCGGCTGGAGATAAGATCTCTTCCGAGCTTCTACGTCAACAAAAGATAAGATTTTCTTCAACCTCAGTTGGAGATAAGATCTTCCCCGAGCTTCAACCTGAACTATTATAGAGTCCGAAAGTGGACTTCGGCAGTCGTCTTTTTTGTACTCCCTTCTTTCAAATTTTGAACTCGAGAGTAGGGAGACTATTATTGGGGATAAATTTTGCTTCCATCGAAATCCAGTCTGATGCTTAGCCTAATGTAATTGATTATCCCGGAGGAGCTTCGATCGAAAATTCTTCCTCCAGCGGTTGAATCCCTCAAGCGATCGAACTCATTCAGTAGCCGAACTCATTCGGTGGTCGAACCCCAGCCGAACTCCTTTCAGATTTCTCCTTCATTAAGACTCCTTCAGGAGCCGAACTCCTTCTGAATTTCTCTTTCAGTCCAGTGCCTCCAGGAGCCAAACTCCTTTCGGACTTCTTCTTTAGTCGGATTTCTGTAAGAGTCGAACTTCTTTCGGACTTTTTCTTCAGTCGGACTCCTCCAGAAGTCGAACTCCTTTCGAATTTCTCCTTCAGTCTAGTACCTTCAGGAGCCGAACTGCTTCTGAATTTCTCCTTCAGTTTAGTACCTCCAAGAGTCGAACTCCTTCCGAACTTCTGGTTTAGTCGAACTCCTCCAGAAGCCGAACTCCTTCCGAATTTTTTCTTCAGTCGAATTTCTATAGGAACCGAACTCCTTCCGAATTTCTTCTTCAGTCGGATTCCTCTAGGAGCCGAACTCCTTCCAAATTTTTTCTTCAATCGGACTCGTCTAGGAGTCGAACTCCATACGGATTTCTTCTTCAGTCGGACTCCTCCAGGAGCTGAACTCTTTTCAAACATCTTCTTTAGTCGGATTTCTCCAATGGATTACTTTCAGATTTCAGCTAGCATTCCTCCCGAATGATCCCCTCTAGCATTCCTCCCGAATGATCCCCTCTAACTATATTTTCTTTAGAAGTCTGAACTCCTCTAGAATTAATGTACGTCAAAGCTCTTCACCGATCAATGCCTGCTTCCTCCGAACTTCGACTATTAGATCTCAATGAATGGCCACTTCATGGCAATGGACACCATTCTCCGTAACAAACTCTACATAGCTCTGAACGGCTCACTACTAAACGGTTACAACAAGCTCCGTCTATAAAAAGAAATCCTTCAGATACGTTTTTTCTAAACTCTCTTTTTCTTTCCAAAATTCTGTGAAACTTTTTTTGGAGTATTCTATTTTTGATGGCCAAAAAAGCTGCCTTGATTGTCAGAGAATTCGATCGAAATCATCACCATCGACTTCAGATGAAATTTTATTTTGCAGATCACCGACGGTAATCTCATCTTTCTCAATTCTAATTCAATTCAAATTCTATATCAATATATATAATTTAAAATAAAAATATAATTTTATTTTTAATATGAGAGAGTGTGTGTGAAGAGTATAAAATATTTTAGAAAAAAGAAGAAGAAGAAGAAGAAGAAGAAGAAGAAGAAGAAGAAGAAGAAGGGGTACGAACCTACTAGCAACGACGTGGGGATGGCATCATCCAACAGTGTGTACGCATCAAGATAAAACATGAAGATATGGGCTACGGAATTAGCTGCAGTCTGTCAATGTCATGTCACGCTCGGTACTAATGCAAAGATCAAACATTCGTATATCATGATGGTACCGGATAAGAGATTGAGATATGAACCGACCGGAGAAAGATTTGAGATCTCTCATGTCGCGTGTGTAATAAATTTTCTTCCCCAGTCCCATTATCAGGAAGGCATGTTACGACTTCTATGATTTCTACTGTGGCATGCATCTTTTCTTCCGTAGACTTCCGGACTTGCCGTTTGTTTTTTTGGTGGTAAACAGGACTTGCCGGCCCGTTGACAAACTCCCCATCTCATGCAATTAAACCTCCGACCTACAAACCTTAAACTTGGTCAAATCCTAATCCATGCTAGTTTTATGTCGCCACCTCTCCATTCTTAATCTAACCAACCGACCTATTAGGATGTAGGTACATGTATATCCTCCTAATTTCATATTAAACTGACTAAATGCAGTCGAAAAACCTTATTATGGTCCAGTTAGGTCAACTTTGATTTCCACGTAAATAAACTCAAACCAGGACCAAAATTGGCCAACCCACAGTACTGCTACACATCCACTTCATGCTTTCAAAAAATTGGGAAAAAGGAACTCCGACCTTTTCAAATTGACGCAAAAGTACGCTTACTTGATAAAGTTTTTTTTTTTTTTTTTTTTAAATTCAAGTATAAATTTAGAAACAGTATATGCTTTCTTAGAATAAATCTTAGGATCTCTAAAAGTTTCCAGGCCTCCCTCAGCTGAGTCGCGGTCACCAGCCTGGTGTGCGCATGCGAATGGAGGGGCGACTCGTGCACGGTAGCAGCGGCCGTCGACATCCTTGGTCGACTTTAGGCGCAGGTGGCTTCCCATTTGTTTACTTGGTTCTGGCCTTCTGGGCCTTCGGGCAGATGCTTTGCTAGAAGTTAACCTCCTACTCTGGCATAAACAATACACAATTGCGAACATGTAACGATTTTATACTAGGGTTATTAGTTGGCCACACCATCCCAAAATAATTCAAGACAAGCCCCCGAAAGTGTTAGAGTGGGGAAGGGCCTATATATATATATGTCACGCACTAAAGCCTAAAGGCGCAAAGCCGCCCTATTTCTAAGCCATGTCTCGGCCAACAGCCATCACACAGGCTAGCATGCTTACCTCGTGTTCATGTAGGGCTGTCATCCCCAGCAAAAAGTTTGCCAATCCTAAGCCCAAATTAGCTCTCCACCTGACCCAACCTGACTCAGGAGCCCTTTAGTCGGTGCAGCCTTAAGCAAAACATCATGCAGCTTTAATAGTCAAGGATTTGAAAAGACTGAGATATCACTTATCACGTCCCAAATCCAATATTCAGATAATGACCGCATACTTTCTAAAGTAAATCCTAAAGAATATACATGTTGAGGATAAATCCCGCTCCAGTCGAAGTCTAAGTCGATGCTCAGCCTAATGCAACCAGTAGCCGCAGAAGAGCTTCGGCAGATGGGCTTCAGCCGAACTCTCAGCGACCGAGCTTCTTCCAATCTGATCAGCCGGTCGAGCTGCTCCCAAGCTTTCCCTTCGGTCGAACTACTCAGTGAACGTCCATCGGCCGAACTTCGCCCGATCGAGCTCCTGCCGAACCCCTCCAGCCGGCCGAGCTCCTTCAATTCCAAGCGGCCGAACTCCTCAAGCGACCGTCCCTTCAGCCGGCCGAGCTCCTTCAATTCCAAGCGGCCGAACTCCTCAAGCAACAGTCCCTTCAGCCGGCCGAGCTCCTTCAATTCCAAGTGGCCGAACTCCCAAGCGACCGAGCCTTAGCCGCGCACCTCCGACCAAACGCCTGTGGGTGCCGAGTTCCTTCCGAGCTTTTCTCTCAGCCGAACTCTCCTACAAATCCGAACTCCTTTGGACGAACTATCGCCGTCAGTCCGCAACAGACAAGGACGACATGGCCACCACTACTGGCGACGCCACTCTCTCCGTAATCAATCCCATGCGGCCCACGACCCGCCAGTATGGCTGTCACCATCCATCTGACGATGCCTTCCTCTCCGTACCGAACTCCATGCGGCCCCAACGGCTCTCTGCCAGGCGGTATGGTCGTTACCATCAACTAAGCTCCGTCTATAAAGGACCCTCCAGATACGCCAATCTCTACTCTCTAAACTCTCTGATCTCTAAGCTCTCCCCCTCTTCTCTAAGCTTCGGAACTCATTTCCGAGCACTCCATTCCTGTTGGCCAGAGCTGACTTGAGCGTCGGAGGGTCCTGCCGGAGCCACCCCCCACCGACTCCGGACGGAATTCTATTTTGCAGCTCCCGACGGCGACCTCGGTGGCTTCGACTCCAGCGACCTCTGGCGACGACCAGTTTCTGCACCAACAGAATGGCGCTAGAGGAAGGGCCCCCGAACCTCCGGGGTTCTCTTGTTCTTAAAGGAGTGCTCGGCGATAATTTCTCTCTCTCCGGAGATCCGTTCTTCCTTCTCTCCCAAAGAGAAAATGCCTCGAGAGCTTCGACTCGGCGACCGGCTCCAGTTGCGGCCCCGGCAGCCCAGGCCCCACCCGAAGCCACCGCAGATGCAGAGCAGTTCTGGACGGATTTGCGGCCCCGCCGAGATGATGCAGGACGTACGACAACCTCTGGCAGAGATTTGCCAGCAAGCCTGCCACGAGGATGCGAGGAATCGGCCTTAAGGAAGAGCATTTGGGCATGCCAATCGTCCTTAGGAGAGAAATGGAGAGCAGAAGTTCTCCCGCGGAAGCGGAACGAAGTTCGACGCAAGCAGGAATGAAGTTCGGCACAAGCAAGGGCAGAGCAAAGTTCTCCCGTGGAATGAAGTTCGGCACAAGCGAGGGCGGAGGAAAGTTTCCCCGCGGAATGAAGTTCGACGGAAGGCCGAACTCCTCAGCTCATCATCGAAATGAAGTTCGGCAAGGCCGAACTCACCCCTTTGAAGCTCATCAATAAAGTTCGACAGAAGGCCGAACTCAACCTTAAAGCTCATACATCAGAATAAAGTTCGGTGAAAGTTCGGCATAAGTGAGGCCGAACTCCTCAGCTCATCGAAATAAAGTTCGGTGGAAGCAAGGCCGAACTCTCCCTTTGAAGCTCATCAATGAAGTTCGGCGCAAGTGAGGCCGAACTCCACCTTAAAGCCCACCATCACAGTGAAGTTCGTCGCAAGCAGTGGCGGAACGAAGTTCTCCCATGAATGAAGTTCGGCATAAGGGAGGCCGAACTCCGCAGCAGATCACCCAAATGAAGTTCGGCCGCGCTCGAGACCGCCCCAGGGCGATCGAGGCCGAACTCCCCCTCGAGTACGTCGCTACAACAAATTCACGGGAGGTGCAATAAAGTTCGGACAAGCAAAGCCGACCCCCTCCCTGCGAGCAAGGAAGTCCAAACAAAAAAGCATGAAGTTCTCCCATGGAAAGTTTCGCGGGAAAGCGGAATGAAGCTCCGCGCAAGCGAAATCCGAACTTCTCGAGCTCACCACAAAGGAAGCTCCGATAGAAGGGCGCGAAGAAATCCTCCTCCCGAAAGGTTCCGCAACTACGACCCGCTCCTCTAACTCGAATTCTCGACGAAGTTAAGAGCCAGCTGCCAAGATCAGAAGGATTATGGTCTCCCACAAACAAATACGATCGAAGCAAGTACTGCGTCTACCGTAGCAACCACAGCTACGATACCGAGGAATGCATCCATCTGCCAGACGAAATTGAGGAGCTCGTCAGGAAGGAGCGGCTGGGTAAATTTCTTCAGGGGGAGAAGATCAGCTAAAGGCGCTGCCGTAACCACAAACTACAAGGTCGGCCACCTCACGGCGTCATCAACGCCACCCCGGGAAGGAGCTTGGTACATCGGTGATTCGTCGTCTCCTAGCGACAAAGTAGAAGCATGCTCCAAATTAAGGAGGCCAGTGTGGGATGGAGGAGGTCATCTGAACGGGACTTGCTGCCCGAGGGAACTCAGAGGAACAACGCCCCAACGACCCTGAAATGGGGATGTACTGCCCGTAACTTTCCGTCGGTAAAATTCTTTCCTTCCGATAATGTTGTTTCTAGATGCAAAAACTGTATGATGATAGCGAAGAAGCAGTCAACAGTCGCCGTGTTAGGAAGGAAAACCTCATCCTAACATAAGCAGGTCAAAGAGCAGTTCGGCCAGAGATAAGATCTCTCTTAAAAAGCAACACCGGTCAGAGATAAGATCTCTCCCGGACAGTTCGGCCAGAGATAAGATCTCTTCCGAAAAGCAACCTCGGCTAGAGATAAGAACTCTCCCGAGTAGTTCGGTCAGAGATAAGATCTCTTTCGAAAAGCAACACCGGCCAAAGATAAGATCTCTTCCGAAAGTTCGGCCAGAGATAAGATCTCTCCGAAAAGCAACGTCGGCCAGAGATAAGATCTCTCCCGAGCAGTTCGGCCAGAGATAAGATCTCTCCCGAAAAACCACCTCGGCTAGAGATAAGATCTCTTTCGAGCAGTTCGGCCAGAGATAAGATCTCTCCGAAAAGCAACGTTGGCCAGAGATAAGATCTCTCCCGAGCAGTTCGGCCAGAGATAAGATCTCTTCCGAAAAGCAACGTCGGTCAGAGATAAGATCTCTCCCGAAAGCAACCTCGGCTAGAGATAAGATCTCTCCCGAGCAGTTCGGTCAGAGATAAGATCTCTCCCGAAAAGCAACGTCGGCCAGAGATAAGATCTCTCCCAAAAAACCACCTCGACTAGAGATAAGATCTCTCCTGAGCAGTTCGGTCCAGAGATAAGATCTCTCCCGAAAAGCAACACTGGCCAGAGATAAGATCTCTTTCCGGACAGTTCGGTCAGAGATAAGATCTCTCCCGAAAAGCAACATCGGCCAGAGATAAGATCTCTCCCGAAAAATCATCTCGGCTAGAGATAAGATCTCTTCCCGAGCAGTTCGGCCAGAGATAAGATCTCTTCCGAAAAGCAACACCGGTCCAGAGATAAGATCTCTCGGACAGTTCGGTCAGAGATAAGATCTCTCTTGAAAAGCAACACCGGCCAGAGATAAGATCTCTCGAACAGTTCGGCCAGAGATAAGATCTCTTCCGAAAAGCAACCTCAGGCTAGAGATAAGATCTCTCCCGAGCAGTTCGGCCAGAGATAAGATCTCTCCCGAAAAGCAACGTCGGCCAGAGATAAGATCTCTCCAAAAAGCAACGTCGGCCAAAGATAAGATCTTTCCCGAAAAATCACCTCGGCTAGAGATAAGATCTCTCCTGAGCAGTTCGGTCAGAGATAAGATCTCTGAAAAGCAACAGACCAGAGATAAGATCTCTCCCGAACAGTTCGGCAAAGATAAGATCTCTTTCAAAAAGGGCCAGATAAGATCTCTCCCGGCGGTCAGATATAAGATCTTTCCCGAAAAGCAACGTCGACCAGAGATAAGATCTCTCCCGAAAAACCACCTCGGCTAGAGATAAGATCTCTCCCGAGCAGTTCGGCCAGAGATAAGATCTCTCCCGAAAAGCAACGTCGGCTAGAGATAAGATCTCTCCCGAGCAGTTCGACCAGAGATAAGATCTTTTTCGAAAAGCAACGTCGGCCAGAGATAAGATTTCTCCCGAGCAATTCGAGCAGAGCGATCGTGGACAACTTCGACTATGGATCAGATCTCCCCCGAGAGACTGGGCCAACTTCGGTAGTAGGAGATGAGATCTTCCCCGAGCGCCCGCATCAGCCTCAGCCCGAGCGCCCGCATCAACTCCGACTAGGGATAAGGTCCGCGATAACCTCGGCCAGAGTGCCTGAGTAACCTTGGATAGAGGTAAGGCCCACGACGACCTCAGCCGGAGAGCTTCAACATCGACCTTGGCTAGAGAAAGCAACCGTGTCAACCCCGGTTGAAAATGGGATCTTCCCCGGGCTTCAACTTCGATGTCAACTTCAAGCCGGAGATGAGATCTTCCCCGAACTTCGACCTAGACCAGCACAGAGCTTAGAGGAAGACTTCGACAGTCGCCTTTTCTGCACTTCCTTCGATTTTCAAACTCGAAAGTGGGGGGGCTAGTGTTGGGGATAAATTCCGCTCTAGCCGAAGTCTAGGTCGATGCTCAGCCTAATGCAACCAGTAGCCGTAGAAGAGCTTCGGCAGACAGGCTTCAGCTGGACTCCCAGCGGTCGAGCTTCTTCCAACCTGTTCAGCCGACCGAGCTGCTCCCAAGCTTTTCCTTCGGTCGAACTCCTCAGCGGACGTCCATCGGCCGAACTTCGCCCGACCGAGCTTCTGCCGAACCCCTCCAGTCGACCGAGCTCCTTCAATTTCAAGCGACCAAACTCCTCAAGCGGCCGTCCCTTCAGCCGGCCGAGCTCCTTCAATTCCAAGCGGCCGAACTCCTCAAGCGGCCGTCCCTTCAGCCAACCGAGCTCTTTCAATTCCAAGCGGCCGAACTCCTCAAGCAGCCGTCCCTTCAGCTGGCTGAGCTCCTTCAATTCCAAGTGGCCGAACTCCCAAGCGACCGAGCCTTAGCCGCACACCTCCGGCCAAACGCCTGTGGGAGCCGAGTTCCTCCCGAGCTTTTCTCTCAGCCGAACTCTCCTACAAGTCCGAACTCCTCTGGACAAACTATCGCCGTCAGTCTGCAACAGACAAGGATGACATGGCCATCACTACTGACGACGCCACTCTCTCCGTAACCAATCTCATGCGGCCCACGACCCGCCAGTATGGCTGTCACCATCCACCTGACGATGCCTTCCTCTCCGTACCGAACTCCATGCGGTCCCAATGGCTCTCTATCAGGCGGTATGGTCGTCACCATCAACTAAGCTCCGCCTATAAAAGATCCTCCAGATACGCCAATCTCTACTCTCTAAACTCTGATCTCTAAGCTCTCCCCCTCTTCTCTAAGCTCCGAAACTCATTTCCGAGCACTCCATTCCTGTTGGCCAAAGCTGACTTGAGCATCGGAGGGTTCTGTCGGAGCCACCCTCCATCGGCTCCGGATGGGACTCTGTTTTGCAGGTCCCCGACGGCGACATCGGCGGCTTCGACTCCAGCGACCTCCGACGACGATCAGTTTCTGCACCAACAATACAAGATCTAAATAATGAGTCTAAAAGAACACCGTAAGAATTATAAAATTCAACCATATTTATCAAATCAAATAAATTCATCTTTATTAACAAAATTTAAACTTTTATTTGGTATCAAAAAATAACTAATTAATTAACTAACTAAAGACTCCATTGTTCGAAATTCACGTCCAATCCAATCGAAACTAAGCATCCAGCAAATCTGAAAAAAAAAAAAAGATTGTGAGCTTTACAGCCCAGTAAGAATCCCATCACAATTACACCATCATAATAATCATATCAAAAAGAGATCATAGCTATAAAACCTCATATTTGATATAATATAATAGTTATATAAATATAAATATAAAAAATTATGTACTATCATAAATTCATCGTAAATATATATTCATATAACTTATTTTTTTTATATTTCATCCACGTTTTTCAAATCAAGCTTATCGTTTGGACTAATCATGATCACGATTCGATCAGTAACTAACAAACTATAAACTACATTTCAGCTCGTAGTGACAATCCATAATAACTGCGATTCGACCCGTAGTAACAAACCAAACTAGTTGCACTTCGACCTACGATGGCAATCCAGACTAGCCGTGCTTCAGTCCGTGATAGCAAATTAGGATATCATGATTCGGCTCATAACTGACAATCCAATGTCACAATTCGGCCCGTGACCAGTAATCCACATCATGTCTAGTCCAAATCCTTTTTATACATTTAAGAGTTCTTTCAATAATTTGTATTACATCTTTTGTTCAATTTTCAAACATCAAACTTCATATTTTCAACGATCACACAATATATACATATATAATTAAATAATTATATATCTATATAAAATCAAAATCATCATGTATGATGTAAAAATATACATAAAGATGATTATGAAAAAAAACCCTTATCTTTATTGATGTTCGATTGATTTTCTAATCTCAATCTACACCCTGATTAATTTACGAGTCAGATGCTACGAAGTCTGCTCAACAACCTCTTGACCGAAAAATTTTCCTCCTAAATAATCAAATTTATATTTTTAAAATAATTTAATAAATTAAATTAAATATTTAGATATTCATGAGTCCATCCTCAATCCTAAGCCTTTTTTTCTAAATTTTCATAATCCATCTTAAAATAAATAAATAAATAAATAATTATTTATTATAAGCTAAGAAAGGCAGAGAAGAATCTTCTCTCCTTCTTCTTCTTTTCTCAAGAATTTATTCCCATCTTATTTCTCATAATTTATTTTAAGAAAAAATAAAATAAATAAATTAATAATTTACTAATTAACTAACTATTTGATTAATAAATAATTAGAGGAGAGAGACCCTCCTCCTCTCTTCTTCTCTTCTTCTCCGTCTCGAAACAGGGGTTTCGATTCCCCTTCTCTCGCTCGCTCACCCATGGCTGCAAGCAACCGGGCCGGCCACCCACGGTGGCCTCCGGCGGCGGCGAGTCCTTGGCCCCGGCGATGGCCCCAAAAGTGGCTGTTGTCGGTGCCCAAAGAAAACCCGCGGAAGAACTCTCGAAAAATTCCTGCAAACTTTCGATAAATTCCCGTAGAGACCTAGGAGAAGGGAAGGGCTTCTTACAGGAAGCTCTCCCACGCTCCCTCGGACTCCCCTCTGCCCTCGATCCCGCCGAAGTCGGAGGAGAAGACGAGTCGGAATAGGAGTCTTGTTCCTCTCCCTTTCGCGTGACACACAGGGCATTTGGGCCCTTTTTGAATCTGGGCCGGGTCCAAGGTCCAAACGGGCTGGGTATTACATCCGGAAGGTGCAAGGTTATCTCGACCATACACTGATGAGATACACGGCCCTTTTTTGATTAAATGCATCCATCTCCTGGGAGGACTTTGGAACCTTGGCTCGCTTCCACATCCAACCAGCTCAGCATTTTGTTCGCCGGCACATGATTCCTTCCAACCATGACCGGTTTGAAATATGAAGCAATCGACGGACATTTTCAGAAAAGATAGCATTTGATGACAAACTAACGAGGAATCGCAAGCCCCAACCAAACTAGAGGGACCAACACATCTAGCTCAAAAATTCCCAAAGCAGTTTCTGCGATCCCTTGGTGCGACAGATAACCTGAAAAGCCTAAAAGATGGTAGGACCATTTCGATCAAACTAATATTAAGCAGCCATTTCAGGGGAGGTCCAGATGCTCGACTTATTCAGGCTTGTTGAGCATCGGCAAAATTTCAGGAAAGGAAAATCTTCAAAATAATGGAATACTAGAACTTCAGAGTGTACTAATTAACCGGCAGGAATTACTTTTAGGAGATATCTAATCGAAATTCTTCAAATATCGATACAACATAAATGGATTTCAGCGTATACCAGATTTAACTCCCTACACTACAAAAAGTACAAACTGGAGCAAGAGGGTCGATTTGAAAGATTATAGCAGGACCGCTAGACCCACCTTAATATAAAGCCATGGGGAGAGGTTAATCCAACAAATACTTTTGGTAGCTCGTGCAACCACATGGAATGCTTGAATTCTTAAACAAACCTTGATGAAATACTGTATTCAGTCTGGTCGGCAAATCAACATTAACAAAATCCCACATCGACTTTAGTGAGAGGATTAGCATTCAGACCAAGCAACAAATTATGAATATTTTCTCAATCCCTCTACATGAAGGTGTTTGGCACCATCTTGGAGTGTCCTGGTCTGCTACCATCCTCAAAAGGCAGGCCTTCAATTCATTATTTGATCGCATCCACAAAAGGCTGGATGCATGAAAGTAAAAGCATCTTTCTTAAGCTGGTCGTATCACTCTTATCCGGTCTGTTTTGAACTCCACTTACATTTTACCTTGGTACGAGCACTCATGTCCCCATGTTAGTTCTTCATGAGATTGAGTTGATTTTTAAATCCATTCTTTGGGGCCATGTGCCAGGGGAGAGGAGGCTGCATTTGATCTCTTGGAATACCATTTGTATGCCAAAGAACAAGGGGGGGGGGGTCTGGGACTTCATTCTCTTAGAATAAGGCAACAAGATTTAATGAGTAAAGCAGCTGGGAGTTTGTTGATTAACGAGAATTCATTGTGGGCAAGACCGGTCGTTGCTAAACACCACTTTAAAAATTAGGACGCTGGTGGTACCCGGGAGAGGTGCTTCACCTCTTTGGCATGCCATCTACTCCTCTTCCAAGTGGGTGCAATATACCTTCAAATGGCACATTGGAGATGGCACCAATATAAGCATGCTGTCGTCTGATCCCTAGCTTGATGAAATTCCCTTGAATAGGAGTACCGTTCCAATGAATAGTGTAGATCTTGATGACTGGAAGGTGGCTCATCTCCTTACTAATACCGGTAGGTGGAATGTGCAGGTGCTTAGAAGTATCTTTTCTGATGATTTGGTTCATAAGATATTATCCATCCTGTTGCTCTTGCTAATTTTGTTGGCATTTCATTTCTTAGGCGCTAGTTTATTTTAAGCATCATTTTGTTTCTTTGGACTTTATCCCTCTCATATACCAAAAAAAAAAATACACGTTTCAAATCAAAACACGCACTGTTCAAGGATGGATCCTTACGGAAATACCAAGTACAAAAATAACAGAATATATAGAGCGACCAAAGTTAGTGAATATCAATAGAACTTTGTCTGTGTCCAGGCCTATTTTCATTTTTGTAATTTCACCATGGTCAAATGTACATAAAATTTAAGACTACTATCAACAAGGACAACTACATATGCCTATCTACACTGCTGTAGTTAGTCATGGTTATCTATAGTTTGCCCCACTTCTCAAAAATTGCAACCAATGAACATTAAAGCAATAAAGAACAGCTTCAACCAATTCAAGAAAAAAAAAAATATCAATGAATATTAAAGCAATAAAGAACAGCTTCATCAAATTTGAAAAAAAAAAAAAAAAAAAAATTCAATGATCAATTGATAATCATAATACTCCCACAAAAACCTAGAAAGCCACATGTACAACGCCAGCTAACCACATGTAAGAGCATTCTAGAGACCATTTGGAACAATCCACGATCCACCTAAAACATCACAAAATCATATTAAAGAACCATCCTATGATCTATTTTCCCAGTTCATCAAACATTACATGAAGAAGACGAAATGATTTTGTGCAAATCTAAGCTATCTGGGGTGGGTTAGTTTTTTTTTTTTTTTTTTTTTTTTTTCTTTTGAGCTTTTGGACCTAGCCCGAACAAAAGGGGCCCAAAATGCTATCATACTCGTAAGAGGGGAGGAAGAAGACTCCTAATCGGAGTCTTCCTCCCTCTCTTTTCCGATGAAGATCTGGGCCATGAGAGTCCTATTAGGTTTAAAAGATTTTGCCTATAAAATCTCTCTCCCCTCCCTTAGGTCCAAGCTGTGAGAGATTGGAAGATCATCGGGGTTTCGAGAGAGCTTTTCCGCGAGCTGCTATCGAGGAAAAGAGTCGCCAGGGGTCGCCGGAGCAGGTAAGCTTTTTTTCCTTTTTCTTTTCTTCTTCTTCTAGGTTGCCGGCACTTAACGAAAGCCGGGATCATGGGATTTGGTTCAAGAAATAGGGAAGACCCTATTTCGTGATTTTTGCCGCATGCCACCGGCCATAGGTACCCGCTCAGGTTGTCGTCGGAGGCCGCGATACGCCGCCGCTGAGGGCGACCATGGGTGGCTGGCCCGATCACCTACGGCCACGAGCGGGCGAATGGGAAAAACAAAGGGAGGAGCATCCCCTGTTTAGAAAATGAGAGAAGCGGGAGAGAGCTTTCTCTCTCTCTCTCTCTCTCTCCTCTTAATTTTATTAATTAATTTAAATAAATTATTAATTAGTTAGTTTAATTAATTAAGTTACGAGCAATATGATAAAAAAAAAAAAAAGAGGGAAAGGTTTCTCTCTCTTCAAATTAATTAATTTATCATTTAATTATTTATTTTTTTATAAAAGGACTATTAAAAAAAAAGGAGAGAAGAAGAAAAAGGGGAGAAAAAATTATGGGGTCAAGTGTGGACCCAGTGAACTCTAATAGAATTTTAGAAATTTAAATTAATTATTTATTTTAAGATATTAAATTGAATATATAAGAGAACAAATTAACGAACAAGAGAACATCGAGTAAGATTCTTAAGACCTAAATTATAAGCCTAATAAATTTCTCTCTCTATTTTTTTCTCTAAAAATTTTTTCTTTCTTCATGAATTTTCTCTCTCTAGAAATCTTGAAGAAAGAATATGGACCTTGGTGAATTTTGATAGAAAATTTAGGACTTTAAATTGATCTAATTCATTTATTTTAAAAAATTAAATTAAATTTGTAGGAGAATAAATTTATGGATAGGAGGATATTGAGTAAAATTTTGATGGCCAAATCATAGTCTTGATAATTCTATTTATCATAAATAGAAAGAGTCTCTGTACATGATCACTGTTTATATATGCTACTTTATCGATTGATTTTATATTATTTGTTTATTATGTTGAGATACTATTACGCCTGGTATAATTTTTAGTATGAGTATGCTATGTATTTACCACATATGTATTAATAACTGATGGTATAAGCATATGGATATGATATAATTATTTTGATCATAATATAAAATTTAAATTTGATAAGATGAACTTAATAAGTAATGATTGGAGGAAAAAGAATATAGTTTGAACTAGCCTCATCATGTGGATAGCCCGGCAGAAGCTTATGCCTGAGACAGCCTTCATGGGCTTACGAGTGGGATTATGGATGAAACCATAAATTAGACAGCACGCTAAAAGTTTATGTCTCAGATAGCCCCCATGGACTTACGCATAGGATTATGGATGAGACCATGAATTGAGATTGAGGCATAATCTTGATTAGTCCAAAACTAAAAAAAAAAAGATTAAGAAATATGAAAGTATGATAAGAAAAAAATATGACAAAGTTATGGATGAGATATTAAATGAAAAGGTTTCATATGTTGACATATGGTTTACTTGATATACATTTTTTTGATTTATTCTATATATTTAATATGTGCATCCATATTTTATTATACTTTTGAATTAAATTATTATTATTGATGAAAGTGTACAGTGATTTTTACTGGGCTATAAAGCTTATCACCTCTTTTCTACTCTTTTCTTTTCAGAGTTACATAATATATAGATTTGGCAATGATTGAAATCATAATTGAAAATATCGAATGGATAAAGCACCATCAGTGATAGATGGATGATCGAATTTTATAAATTATACAATATTAAAATTTATTAATATAAAATTATTTAATATGAATTGAGATGGATAATATTCATGAAATATTGGGATTGTAAGTAATGTTTTTAGGTCTTGCATATTCTCTAGGTCATTGATCTAGGGTTTATGTGACCATCACGTGCTCGACCAGGATGCTAAATTCGGGGTATGATAGAATGGTATCAGAGCTTAGATTTAAGATCATTAGGGACTGTGACTTAAGTGATATCAAAGCTTAAGATTATGATTACCTGATGTTGGTATAGAATCTGATTGACGTCGGATCAAGCTGGAGTCAAGGAAGACGAGGTCACCGTCGGTGACCTGCAAAATAAAGTTTCATCCGGAGTCGGTGGTGGTGGCTCTGGCAGGATCCTCCGATGATCAAGTCAGCTCTTCTGGCAAACAGAAATGGAGTGCTTAGGAAAGAGTTTGATAGAGTTTCGAAAAGAAGAAGAGAGCTTAGGAAAAACGTATCTAGAGGATCTTTTTTTATAGATGGAGCCTGTAGTAGATTGATGGTGACAGCCATATCATCCAGTAGTGGGCCGCGTGGGGTTTGCTATGGAGAGAGAGATGTCGTCAGACTGATAGTGGCAGCCATACTGTCTGATCATGGGCCACGTGAGATTTGCTATGGAGAGAGAGGTATCATCAGACTGATAGTGGCAGTCATACCGTCTAGTCGTTGGCCGCATGGAGTTTGTTATGGAGAGAGAGGTATTGTCAGACCGATAATGATAGCCATGCCGTCTGGTGGAAGCATGCGTTCGAAGTCCGACTGAGCTGGAGGAGTCCGACTGCAAGAAAATTCGGAAGAAGGTCGGCTCCTAGAGGAATCCAACTGAAGGAGAAGTTCGAAAGAAGAGAAAGAAGTTCGGGAGGAGTTTGGCTTCGTAGAGGAGTCCGACTGAAGAGAGAGTTCGGAAGGAGTTCGGCTCCCATAGGAGTTCCGACTAAAGGGAGAGAGTCCGAAAGAAGTTCGGCTTCTGTAAGAAGTCCGACTGAAGGAGAAATCTCGGATGAAGGAGTTCGACTCACTATAGGAAGTTCAGCAACTGAAGAAGTTCGAAAACTGGAAGGAGTTCGACCGTACTGGAGGAGATCGACTAGGGGTTCGACTGCTGGAGGGAGAATTCTGAATCAAAACTCTTCCATGATTTTCAGTTGCATTAGGCTAAGCACCAGACTGGACTTAGATGGGAGAGAGATTTATCCCCAACAATAGTCCTCCCACTCTCGAGTTCGAAATTCAAAAGAAGGAAGTACAGAAAGGACGATCGTCGAAGTCCTCTTCAGGGCTCTGTACCAATTCAGGTTAAAGCTTGAAAAAGATCTTATCTTCAGTCGGGATTGACGTTGAGGTTGAGGCTCGGGAGGATCTTGTCTTCAGCTGAGGTCCAGAAAGATCTTATCTTTTGTTGACGTTACGATTGAAGCTTATGGGAGATCTTATCTTCAGTTGAGGTAGACGGAGATCTTCTCTCCTATTAATTTAGACTTTGAAGCTTAGGAGAGATCTTACCTCCAATCGAGATTGAAGTTGTAGTTAAAGCTCGAGGAAGATCTTATCTCCAACCGAGGATTGAAGCTCGGGGGAGATCTTATCTCCAGCCGAGGTTTAACGTTGAGGTTGAGGCTCGGAGGGATCTTGTCTTCAATTGAGATCCAGAGAGATCTTGTCTTTTGTTGACGTTACGGTTGAAGCTTGTGAAAGATCTTATCTCCAGTCGAGGTTGATGGAGATCTTCTCTCTTGTTGATTTAGACTTTGAAGCTTAGGGGAGATCTTACTTCCAGCAGAGATTGAAGTTGTAGTTGAAGCTCGGAGAAGATCTTATCTCTAGCCGAGGTTGAAGTTGTAGTTGAAGCTCGAGGGAGATCTTATCTCCAGCCGAGATTAAAGGAGATCTTATCACCTGTTCAGGTTGACGCTTAGGAAAGATCTTATCTTCAGCCGAGGTTGAAGGAGATCTTATCTCCTATTGACTTTGAAGCTCGGAGGAGATCTTATCTCCAGCCGAGGTTGAAAGAGATCTTATCTTCTGTTGACGTAGACTTTGAAGCTCGGAAGAGATCTTATCTTCAGTCAAGGTTGAAGAAGATCTTATCTCCTTTTGATGTAGATGCTCGGGGGAGATCTTATCTCCAGCCGAGGTTAAAGGAGATCTTATCTCTTATTGACGTAGACTTTGAAGCTTGGGGGAGATCTTATCTTTAGCTGAGGTTGAAGAAAATCTTTATCTCCTATTGATGTAGACGCTCGAAGAAAATCTTATCTCCAGATGAGGTTGAAGAAGATCTTATCTTCTATTGACGTAGACGCTTGGAGGAGATTCTTATTTTCAGCCAAGGTTGAAGTTAAAGCTCGGAGGAGATCTTATCTTCAGTCGAGGTTGAAGGAGATCTTATCTCCTATTGACGTAGACTTTGAAGCTCGGAGGAGATTTTATCTCCAATCGAGATTGAAGGAGATCTTATCTCCTGTTGACGTAGACGCTCGGGGAAGATCTTATCTCCAGTCGAGATTGAAGTTGAAGCTCGGAGGAGATCTTATCTCCAATCGAGATTGAAGGAGATCTTATCTCCTATAGACTTTGAAGCTTGAGGGAGATATTATCTCTAGCCGAAGTTGAAGAAGATCTTATCTACTGTTGACGTAGACTTTAAAGCTCGGAAAAAATCTTATCTCCATCTGAGGTTGAAGGAGATCTTATCTCTATTGATGTAGATGCTTGAAGAAGATCTTATCTCCAGTTGAGGTTGAAGTTGAAGCTCGGGAAGAAGATCTTATCTCCAGCTCGAGATTGAAGGAGATCTTATCTTCTATTGACTTTAGAAGCTCGGAGGAGATCTTATCTCCAACCAAGGTTGAAGGAGATTCTTATCTTCTGTTGACGTAGACTTTGAAGCTCAGAAGATCTTATCTCCAGTCAGGTTGAAGTTGAAGCTCGGAGGAGATTTTATCTTCTATTGACTTTGAAGCTCGAAAAAGATCTTATCTCCAACCGAGGTTGAAGAAGATCTTATCTCCTGTTGATGTAGACGCTCGGAGGAGATCTTATCTTCAATTGAGGTTGAAATTGAAGCTCGGAAGAGATCTTATCTCGAGCCGAGGTTGAAGGACTTCGATTTTGCTCATGTTAGGAATGAGGTTCTCCTCCTATTCCTAACATGACCACTATTGATTGCTTCTTTTCCTTCATCACATAGTTTTTGCACCAAGAAAAATAATAATATGAAAAATGGAGAAGAGTTTTTTTGAAGAAAAGTTACTGGTAGTACATCCTTTGAGATTTTTTGAGTTCTTAAGGTCGTGGGAGCGTTGTTCCTCCGAGCTTCCTTCAGGTGATAAGTTCTCGGATCGGACGACCTCCTCTACTTCATACGGGTCGTTCCTAATTTGGGGCAAGCTTTTTTCCTTGACTCTAAGACTTGAGAGATGGTGACTCATCGAAGTACTAAGCCTCCCCAGAAATAGGGTTGATGATATCGAGAGGCCGGTCGATCTCCTTGTTATTTCTCTCTTATTGATGGTTCTGGCTATGGCAGCGCCCTTGGTCGATCTTTTTTTGCTTCAAGACCGACGTCTGAGGAATCGACCCAGCCGGCCTCTCTTGATGAAGCTCCTCGATTTCATCTCGGAGCTGAATGCATTCTTCAGTATCGTGGCCATGGTCACGATGGTAGAGACAGTACTTGCTTTGATCGTGCACTTGTTTGGGAGAGATCGTAATTCTTCTGAATCTTTGATTAGCTGATTCTTAATTTTCTATCAGAACTTGAGTTTTAGGAGCATTAAGGGGGACGTAGTTGCAGGAACCTTCTAGGGGAAGAACTTCTTCATGCACCCTTCTGTCGGAGCTTCTTTGATGACGAGCTCGAGAAGGAGTTCGAGCTCACTTGCACTCGAAAAAAGTCCGTGAAGCATGGCCAAACTTCATTCGGCCCTCCATCAGCCGTGGGTTTACTAGACTCGTCCGTCTGTCACTCTCCTACAGGCTTCTTCATCCTTTAACTTTGAAGGCTTCTTCCATGCACAAGCATATCTCTCGATCCAGACTAGCAGATTGGTAAAGTTTCTAGGGTACTTCTTCTTTAAGGGAGAATAGTAAATCATTCTTCTGAAGGTCATCCTTGAGTGCGGCCATCGCAACTGACTAGATCCAGATTTTGGATCCTCTAACACAGTAGTATTAAATTGGGTGATATAAGTCCGGATGGATTCTCCATCCTTCTACTTGATGTTCATTAGGGAAATCCAAATCCTTGGCATGCAGACATCGACTGCTGACGAAGTGAGCGACAAACTGATGGCTCATCTGATCAAAGAAGAAGATCGTATACCCGACTTCAATATCGAGTATCCAGTTTTTTGCTGCTCCCTTTATGGTAGATGGAGAAAGCTTGGCATAATATGGTATCTGATGCACCATGGAGTAGCATCATGGTTCCGAAAAGGCTTTCAGATGATCAACTAGATCAGAGGTTCCATCGTAGCTTTTAAATTGAAAAAGCTTGAAGTTCGGCTGGAAAATAGGACTGTTGCATAATTCAGAGAGAGAAAAAGGGGGATCTGGTGCAGACATCATCATAGGGAAGTCCGGGGTGATGTGAGGGAGTTCTTCGAATCCATCGATCCATCTTTCATAGTTTGTGATCGAGGAGGACGTCGTCTTGAGTCGTAGATCTTGGATGGCTTTCCGACTGTAGATGAAGAAGATCTCTTCTCAGAGAAGAATCATGATTCGAACATGTATTCTCTGCTCTCTATTTTTTCTTTCTAAGGGCAACGGGTATGCTAGGCCAAGTGCTCTTTCCTTACGATCCGATTTCTGAACATCCTGATGGTTGATTTTTTGGCATGAATCATCGCCAAAGGGGGCTGCTGCACGGACTACACCATTTCGATGAGGCCCTGAACCTGCTGCATCAATAGGTTAAACTGCTTCTGGATCTACCATGGCTATCGGTGGAGGTAGGTAGGTTGAAAGCACCGACGATGGAGCAGGAAATAGATCGATCTGGCTCAGACCTGATGGTAGAAACGTGATAGAATCTCTCGGATAGTCATCATTCTTTGGAGTCATTTCTTGAGATCGAGGAAGAGGAGTAGGAGATGAACCTTGAAAGGAAGAAGGTCGGTAGGATCGACTGAGCACTTCTTTAAGAATAAGAGGTACCTTAGGAAATAAAGGGGCTCTTTTTCTAACGCCAATTTTATTGGTGCAGAATCTGATTGACGTTGGATCAAGCTAGAGTTGAGAAGAAATGAGGTCGCCATGTCGATGACCTACAAAATAAAGTTCCATCGTTTGGAGTCGGTGGTGGTGGCTCCGATAGGATCCTCCGATGATCAAGTCAGCTCTTCTGATCAATAGAAAATAGAATGCTCCGAAAAGAGTTTGGTAGAGTTTTGAAAAGAAGAAGAGAGCTTAGAAAAAACGTATCTAGGAGGATCCCTTTTTATAGACGGAGCCTATAGTAGATTGATGGTAACAGTCATATCATTCAGTAGTGGATCACATGAAATTTGCTACGAAGAAAGAGATGTCGTCAGACTAATAGTGGCAGCCATATCGTCTGATCGTGGACCGCATGGGGTTCGGTATGGAAAGAAAGGTATCGTCAGACTGATAGTGACAACCAGCCATACCATCTGGTCGTATTGGACCACATGGGATTGATGGAGTCTATCATGGAGAGAAAGTCGTCTGTAGCGTGTCATAGATCGATGGCAATGATTCATTGAAATCATAGCCATAGCTGGTGAAACTATGCATTGGTTGGTGGAGTCCGGACTATAGCAATTTTGGAGGAGTCCGAACTGTGAAGAGAATAATCTGAAAGATCAGGTCCAGGAGCAATCTGCTGGAGGAATCCGACTTGAAGAAAAAGTTCAGAAGGAGTTTGGCTCCTGATAGAAGGTCCGACTAAAGAGAAGTCCGAAAAGAAGTTCAGGCTACTGAGGAATCCGACTGAAGGAGGAGTCCGAAAGAAGTTTGGCTTCTATAAAAATTCGACTGAGAAAAATTCAGAAGAGTTCGGCTCCTGTAGACATCCATTTGAAGGAGAATCCGGAAGAAGTTCGGCTCCCGTAGAAGTCCAACTGAAGGAGGAATCCGAAAGAAGTTTGGCTCCCGTAGAAGTCCGACTGAAGAAGAAAATCGAAAGAAGTTCGATCGCTGGAGGAGATCGGTTGGGGTTCGACTGCTGGAGGGAGAATTTTGAATCAAAGCTCTTTCGTGATTATCAGGTGCATTAGGCTAAGCACCAGGCTAAACTTCGATGGAAGCGGAATTTATCTCCAACACCTGAAATTATAACTTAAGTGATATTTGAACTTAAGGTGATGATCTTTAGGGATGGTGAGTTAAGAAATATTTGAGTAAAAGGTTATGATCACTAAGAATCTGACATAATGATATTCGAACTTAAGATTATGATTAGTAGGGACATGATAAATATAGTGAACATAATTCAAAGTTTGGATTTTAAATCAATACACATTGTGATAAAATTTATGCATAGGGGTGAATGATAACAAAACTGATAAGTTATGTCCTAGATTTCAATAAGCGAAGTTTGATCAAAGTATGAGATATTTTGATCATAGAATAAAGTGTAATATATATTGATATATTGTATGGCGTATACTTGTTCAATTATTATTTTGATAATTTGAAATTCTAAACTTGATATCGGTAAAGATCATGATGGCTTTTCCAATTCTTGATGTTAATGGTTTGATCATTGTTGGGGATAAACACCGCTCCTGCCGAAGTCAAGTTCGGTGCCCAACCTGATGCGGCTAGTAGCCATGGAAGAACTTCGACGGATGGGTCTTGGCCAAACTATTACAACCGATCGAACTGCTAAGCGGCCGAGCCCCATTGGACTTCCAGCGGCCGAACTCCTCAGCAGTAGTCCCTCGATCAAACTTCTCAGCTTACTCCTCGATCGGGCTTCTATGAAAGTCGGACTTCTTGCGGACTCCTCCAGCAGTCGAACTTCTCAATGGCCGAACTTCTATGAAAATCGAACTTCTTATGACGGATTTCTGCAGGCGATCCCACTACTAAACGGTTACACGATAATAACGATCGGCATTTAAAGTCAATAACGATCGACATTTATCAAGTCAATAATGATCGACATTGATCAGGACAGTTACGACAATCATTAATCAAGGCAGTTATAATAAGCTCCCTCTATAAAAAAGACCCTCCAGATATGTTTACGTCAGGTTCTGAAAACCCTTCCTTTCTTCTCAAAACTCTATTAAACTCCACACTGAGCACTCCATTCCTGTTGACTGGAGCTGACTTGATCGTCGGAGGGTTCTGTCGGACCCACCCCCCACCGACTCCAGATGAAACTTTATTTTGCAGATCTCCGACGGTGACCTCATCGGCCTCCACTCCAACGGATTCCGACGACGATCAGATTCTGCGTCAACAGATTGGCGCTAGAGGAAGGGCTTGAACCTTCGAGGTTTTCTTATTCTTAAACGAGTGCTCGGCGATAATTTCTCTCTCTAGAGATCCCTCTTCTTCCTCACTAGAGTTCTCTTTCGAAGAGAAAATGCTTCCTAGGAGAGCCTCGACTCGGTGATCGACGGCCTCCGCATCCCGATCCCGTCCAGATCTGTCTGTTCCTGCTTCGGCCCCAACTGCTCAGGTTCCACCTGCATCTGCAATGGATGTGAAGCAGTTCGACCTGCTTGTCCGATAGGTCTGTGGCCTCACGGAGGCAATGCAGGCCTTACAGCAGCCCTCGGTGGTGACTCCATCAGAAAACACACCATTGGAATATCGAAAATCGACCCCAAGGAAGAGTACCAGGGCCAAGTACCCATCGCTCCTGAGAAGGAAAAGCAGAGAGCCAAGGATCCGTGTTCGGATTCTCTTCTGGGGGAGATCTTTCCCATTTGTAGCTGGAAGTCTCCCAAAATCTGCAACTGAGACGACGCCCTCGATCACAGACTGCGGAAGATGGACCGACGGATTGAAGAGCTCGACCACGTCGCCCCAGCTCATCATGCTGACGTCCGTGCCGATCCTCCTTTCTCCCTCCAAATAATGCAAAAGCCCATCCCGTCGAACTTCAAGCTCCCTCAACTTGAAAGTTACGATGGGACCTCTAATCCGATTGATCATCTGGAGGTCTTCCGAACCATGATGCTGCTTCACGGCGCTTCAGATGCCATGCTGTGTTGAGCCTTCCCATCTACCTTAAAGGGAGCAACGAGGAACTGGTACTCGACGTTGAAGCCAAGTACGATTTTCTCTTTTAACCAGATGAGCAATCAGTTCGCAGCCCACTTCATCAGCAGTCGATGATCGAGCTGAGGTTTGGATTCTCTGATGAACGTCAAGCAGAAGCAAGGAGAATCCATCCGGGCTTACGTCATTCGGTTTAACGCCGCGGCATTGAAAGTCTGAAACTTGGATCAGTCTGTCGCGATGGCCGCACTCAAGGATGGCCTTCAGAAAAATAACTTGCTATTCTTCCTAAAAAAAAGTGATCCCAGAGACTTCGCCGATCTGCTGGCTCAGGCCGAGAGATATGCCTGTGCGGAAGAAGCCTTCAAGTTGAAGGACGAAGAAGCCTTAAGGGAGCGGCTGGCAGGCAATGGGGACCCGAATGAAGTTCGACCACGCTCACGGAGTTCCTCCAGTAGCAGGCAGGCCCGAACTCTTCGAGCTCACAGAGAAGCGCAAAGAAGCCCTCCTCCCAAAATATTCCGCGACTCTGCCCCCCTCAATGCTCCTCGAACTCAGATCCTCATCGAAGTTAAGAACCAACTATCAAGACCAGAAAGATTACAGTCTTCTCCAAACAAGCATGACCGAAGCAAGTACTATCTCTACCATCACGACCACGGCCACAACACTGAGGAGTGCATCCAGCTTCGAGACGAAATCAAGGAGCTCGTTAGAAAGGGGCGGCTGGGTAAATTCATTCAATGCCAGTCTGAAGATCGACGAAGGGCACTGCCGTAATAAGAAATGATAAGGTTGGCTGCCTCACGACGTCGTCAACGTTACCCTAGGTCCCAGGGTCGAAGCCAAGAGAAGCATGCTTCAAAGTGAGGAAGCCAGCATGAGATAGAAAAGGTCATCCGTATGAAAAAGCATGGAGGAACAACACTACCACGACCCTGAATCATAAAGAATTCGAGAATACATTGCCAGTAACTTTCTTTCAATAAAGTTCTTTCCTTTCAACAGTATATTATTTTTGGATGCCAAAACTATGTAATGACAGAAAAAGAAGCAGTCAATAGTCGCCGTGTTAGAAACAGAAGGAAGACCTCGTCCTAACACGAGCAAGTCAAAGACCATCAACCTCGGCCAGAGATAAGATATCTTCCGAGCGACCACCTCGGCTAGAGATAAGATCTCTCCCAAGAAGTTCGGCCAGAGATAAGATCACTCCCGAGAATCAACCTCGGCCAGAGATAAGATCTCTCCCGAACGACCACTCGGTTAGAGATAAGTTCTCTCCGAGAAGTTCGGTCAGAGATAAAATCCTCTTCCGAGCGACCTCAGCTAGAGATAAAATCTCTCCCGAGAATCAACCTGGGCCAGAGATAAGATCTCTCCCGAGCGACCACCTCGGCTAGAGATAAGATCTCTTCCGAGAAGTTCGGTCAGAGATAAGATCTCTCCGAGAATCAACCTCGGTCAGAGATAAGATCTCTTCCGAGCGACCACCTCGGCTAGAGATAAGATCTCTTCCCGAGAAGTTCGGTCAGAGATAAGATCTCTTCCGAGAATCAACCGGCAGAGATAAGATCTCTCCCGAGAAGTTTGGCCAGAGATAAGATCTCTCCCGAGCGATCATCTTGACTAGAGATAAGATCTCTCCTAAGGAGTTCGGTCAGAGATAAGATCTCTTCCGAGAAACAACTTCGATCAGAGATAAGATCTTTCCCGAACGACTGCTGACAACCTCGGCTAGAGATAAGATATCTTTCGAGAAGCGACTTCGGCCAGAGATAAGATCTCTCCCAAGCAACCTTGTCAACCTCGGTCAAATAAGGTCTCCCCCGAGCGACCGGGCCAACCTCGACTGGAGAGCTTCAACTTCAACCTCGACTATAGGAGACAATGTCGCCCCCGATGAGCTCAACCTCCGACCTCGATCGTAGGAGACGAGGCCTACCTCAACCTCGATTGGAGATGGGATCTCTTCCGGACTTCAACTTCAACATCAACTTTAGCCGAAGATGAGATCTCCCCCTAGCTTCGACCTAAATCAGCACGGAGCTCGGAAGAAGACTTTGGCAGTCGTCTTTTCTACACTCCCTTCCTTCGAGTTTCGAACTTAGAAGTGGGGGGGCTAGTGTTGGGGATAAACTCTGCTCCTACCGAAGTCAAGTTCGGTGCCCAGTCTGATGCGCCCAGTAGCCACGAAAGAACTTCGACGGATGGATCTTGGTCGAACTATTACAGCCGACCGAACTGCTAAGCGATCGAGCTCCTTTGGACTCCCAGCGGTCGAACTCCTCAGCAGTAGTCTCTCGACCGAACCTCTCAGCTTATTCCTCGGTCGGGCTTCTACGAAAGTCAGACTCCTCCAGCAGTCAAACTTCTCAATGGCCGAACTTCCATGAAAATCGAACTTCTTATAACCAATTTCTGCGGGCGATCCCACTACTAAACGGTTACACGATAATAACGATCGACATTTAAAGTCAATAACGATCGGCATTTATCAAGTCAATAACGATCGGCATTGATCAGGACAGTTACGATAATCATTAATCAAGGCAGTTACAACAAGCTTCCTCTATAAAAAGGATCCTCCAGATACGTTTACGTCAGGTTCTGAAAATTCTTCTCTTCTCCTCAAAACTCTATTAAACTCCACACTGAGCACTCCATTCCTGTTGACTGGAGCTGATTTGATCATCGGAGGGTTCTGCCGGAGCCACCCCCCACCGGCTCCGGATGGGACTTTGTTTTGCAGGTCCCCGATGGCGACCTCATCGGCCTCCACTCCAATGGATTCCGATGACGATCAGATTCTGTATCAACAATCATTATTATAATTTTAGAAGTTATTTAGTGTATGGCTTACAGAAAAATTTCATTATATGAGTGAAGATAAAAAATATATTTTTATTGATAGATTAGATTTTATTGTGAGAGCAGGGTATAAAGAATATTGAAATTTCGGTTATGATCACTTAGGATGGTGACTTAAGTCATATTTGAGCATAGGATTATGATCATTAAGGATGTAATAGAATAGATATGTGATCATTAGAGATATAATAAAAGTAGCAAGAAAGGTTCAAGTTTGGATTTTGGATCAATAGATATTTATACATAAATAGCATATGATGTCTATAGTAGAATTGATGAGTTATATCTTAGATTCCAATAAATAGGCTTGATTAAAGTAGAGAGGTGTTGACGCTGGAATAAAGTGAGATATGTTAAAATGTTACTTATTTAATTGGTAATTTTTGAATTTAATATGGGTGCAAACCATAATAGTTCCTCCCTAGTTTGGTTGTTTATCATTTGGTTGCAAAGTTTGGAGATAGCAACAAATTGTTTAGAGTATGAAATATTTTTGGGGTTACTCCATTGGTAAATTATGTACGATATTGACATTGATTAGTTTAGATTTTATTAAGAGGATATGAAATATATGCTATGATAGAATCTTTGATTTTTAAATTATTATTATTAGATTAGCTTAATTGATTTTTCTCATATTTGAAAAAATTATTGGGTATATATTAAAATTTACAACATAGTCCAAGTTTCTAAGCTGATTTATGATATTTTACTATTATAATCAAATTGAGATGAGAAACTTTTGGAAGACTTAATTTTAACATACATAGGATAAGATTTTATGTATTGATTTATTTATGGATGTTAAAGGTAAGGTGAAGGAAGTTTTTATATACAATAATTGAATTGATTTTACTTATTGGGATATTGATTTATGATATTCTAATTTATGAAAAATTTAAATTAATTCTTTTACAAAGAAAGATTGATTTGTCAGAAATTTGAAATCATCTTCTTAATTATTAGAAAAAATATAGATATATTAGATTGTAGATAAGTAGTAAAATTTATGCAAAGGTTTCCAACATGGAAGTGGATTAAGATTAATCTAGATGCCATATGCTTGAGGATAGAAACTTAAACATTGACTATAAATCTATCCAAAAATTTGAAAGAATGGATCTTTTTATATTCTGAAGTAAAACAGTATTCTTATCAGGATATATTAGAAAAATCTAAAGAATTCATAGGTTTAGATCAGAGTGTGCAGCAAAAGTGTGGTGGTTAATTTTTACTAAAATTAGTTAAAGAATACTATTTCCAGCTCAAAGAGTGTAATGGTTGGAGTCTTGAGTTGATTTCAAAAAAAAAAAAAAAAAAACCATCATTAATAAAAGAAAAGGTAAGGTTGTTGATTCTTTAGGCTCATCTTGATTATTAGTGATATTTAGAAGAAATCTGAACATCTTAAGTTTAGGAATAATGAATTAATGATCTTTGGTTGAATTTGGATATGGAATATTTCAAATATAGATATCATGTTCTTAATATTGGCATTATTACTCCATTTATTTGAATAGATTTAAGATTTTCTATGGTAAGAGTTTAATTGTCACATCATACTATAAGTAATTTAAAAAAATTGAGATATTCGATGGATTAAATTAGAGTGTGCAGTAAAAATATGATGATTTAAGCGAAGGTATTATGATAAAAAATTTAATTTATTTTTTTTAATAAAGAAGATTATTTTGGAGGTTGAGGAAAAGATAAAAAGTTTATACTCTTAAGTTTTTGATTTACAGAATGTCAACTTCGAGGATGAAACTATTTTAAGAAAGAAAAATGTAGCAACCCAGCTTTTTTTTTTTTTTTTGGACCTTTGGACCTGGCCTGAACAAAAGGGGCCCAAAATGCTATCATACTCGTAATGGAGGGGAGGAAGAAGACTCCTAACTAGAGCCTTCCTCTCTTTTTCGACGAAGATCGGAGCCATAAGAGTCCTATTAGGTTTAAAAGATTTTGCATATAAAATCCCTATCCCCTCCCTTAGGTCCATGCTGTGAGAGATTGGAAGATCATCAGAATTTTGGAAGAGCTTTTCCATGAGTTGCCATCGAGAAAAGGAGTCGCCGAAGCAGGTAAGCTCCTTTTCCTTTTTATTTTCTTCTTCTGGGTTGCCAGCGCTTAACGAAAGCCAGGATCATGGGATTTGGCTCAAGAAATAGGAAAGACTTTGTTTCGTAATTTTTGCCGCACGTCGTCGGCCACAGGCACCCGCTCAAGCTATCACCGAAGGCTGCGATACGCCACCGTCAAGGGCGGTCGTGGGTGGCTAGCTCGATCATCTACGGCCATGAGTGGGCGAATGGAGAAAAATAAGGGGGGAGCATCCCCTATTTAGAAAATGAGAGAAGAGGGAGAGAGATTTTTCTCTCTCCTCTTGATTTTATTAATTAATTTAAATAAATTATTAATTAGTTAGTTTAATTAATTAAGTTATGAGGAATGTGATAAAAAAAAGAAAAAGAAGATAGGAAAAGATTCCCCTTTCTCTTCAAATTATTTAATAATTAAATTAGATAATTAATTTATTTATCATTTAATCATTTATTTTTTTTGTAAAAAAATTATTTTAAAAAAAAGAGAGAAGAAGAAAAAGAAGTTCTGGGGGTCTAGTGGACCCAATGAACTCCAATAGAATTTTAAAAATTTAAATTAATTATTTATTTTGAAATGTTAAATTGAATATATAGGAGGGTAAATCAACGAATAAGAGGACATGGAAAATTTCTTTGGTGGCCAGCATCCGGTTGTCATGTTTGCACCACCAACCAATGCTTAGTATTGACAATGATAACTTTCGATCAATGTTCAATAAGTTTGATAATAAACCAAACTAGCTAGTATTTATCATCAATTAGACCATGAGTCGTTGAAAGGGATAAGGTCTGCAATGGCCGGCTCCAATACTTTTATTTTATTGTCCTTTGTCAGGTGGGTCCACCATTGATATTTTTAGCTCCCAAGTCTTGCATTCAATCCCCCTTGAGCATGAGCTAAAGGTCAAAACCCTAGCCGGTACACAATGCCACAACATTTGGTAGGAACACAAAATGATAATTTTTTTTTTAAAAAAAAAAATCTTATCTTGTGTAAGTTCACAAAGATCCTTATCCGAAGAACATGAGAGACTTGTTTAGAACTTTGCAGAATGAAAATTTCATGTTTATAATTATTGATAGCATAAAACGTCATGCAATGCATCACCATCGATGTGCCATTTTGATAACTTTGTGCCATCATCTAGTGAGGACCCCAATCTTTTTAGAAACCTACTTGATATCAAATATAATGAATGTTAATTTTTTCTATGTTCAAATTTTAAAATATATTTTCTTTTCAATTAGCACCAAAGAACAACATGCATCCTAAAATTGATTAGGAAGCAGCAGAGGAAGTTCTCCCGCGGAGGGTTTCGCGGGAAAACGGAATGAAGTTCAACGCAAGTGAGGTCGAACTTCACCTCGAAGCCCATCATCGAGGAAGGGGCATTATTCCTCCCGCGGAGGCTTTCGCGGAAAGGCGGAATGAAGTTCGGCGCAAGTGAGGCGGAACTCCAGCCCGATTATGTCGCCAAGGAAGCCCCCAACAAAGATTTCACACAAGGTGAGACGAAGTTCGACCGAGCTCACAACCGCCTCAGGGCAAGCAAGGATTCCCTCTCGAGTATGACTCCAAGGAAGCTCCGACAACTGGGCATAAAGTTCTCCCGCAGGTTTTACAACCCCTAACTCCTTGAGCTCGCCACCAAGGAGGCTCCGACAAAAGGATGCGAAGAAGTCCTTCCGAAAGGTTCCGCAACTACGTCCCACTCTTCTAACTCGAATTCTCAGCGAAGTTAAAAGAGCCAGCTGCCAAGACCAGAAGGATTACGGTCTCTCCTAAACAAGCGCGGTCGTACTGCGTCTACCATCGCGACCATGGCCACAACGCTGAGAAATGCATTCGACTGCGAGACGAAATTGAGGAGCTCGTCAGAAAGGAGCGACTGAAGAAAGTCGGCTAAGGGCGCTGTCGTAACCAGAAACTCCTGGGTCGACCGCCTCAAAGCATCATCAACGTTACCCTAGGGAGGAGCTTGGTACATCGACGGTTCGTCGACTCCCAGCGACAAAGCTAAGAGCTTGCTCCAAATCGAGAAGGCCAGCATGGGATAGAGGAGGTCGTCTAGACGGAACTTACTGCCCGAGGGAGGGAGCTCCGAGGAACAACGCCCCGACGACCCCTCAAACGGGGATGTGCTGTCCGTAACTTTCCTTCGATAAAATTCTTTCCTTCCAATAATGTTATTCTCTGACGCAGAAACTGCGGTAACAGGGGATGGAGCAGTCAAATAGTTGCCGTATTGAAAACTGGCGGGGGACCTCGTGCTAATGGGGGTAGATCGGAAGCCTTAGAAGCTCGACCGCAGGAGATAAGATCTCCCCCGAGCGTGGGAAGCTCGACTGCAGGAGATAAGATCTCCTCCGAGGGAAGCTCGACCGCAGGAGATAAGATCTCCCCCGAGCGCGGGAAGCTCGGCCGCAGGACATAAGATCTCGCCCGAGCGCGTACTTCGACCTCAGCCGCAGGAGATAAGATCTCCCCCGAGGAAGGCTCGGCCGCAGCAGATAAGATCTCCCCCGAGGGAAGCTCGACTGCAGGAGATAAGATCTCCCCCGAGGGAAGCTCGACCGCAAGAGATAAGATCTCCCCGAGCGCGCACTTCGACCTCGACCGCAGGAGATAAGATCTCCCCCGAGGAAAGCTCGACCGCAGGAGATAAGATCTCCCCTCGAGCGCGCACTTCGACCTCGACCGTAGGAGATAAGATCTCCCCCGAGGAAAGCTCGGTCGTAGGAGATAAGATCTCCCCCGAGCGTGGGAAGCTTGGTCGCAGGAGATAAGATCTCCCCCGAGCGCGTACTTCGACCTCGGCCGTAGGAGATAAGATCTCTCCCGAGGAAGGCTCGGCCGCAGGAGATAAGATCTCCTCCGAGGAAGCTCGGCTGCAGGAGATAAGATTCTCCTCCGAGGGAAGCTCGGCCGCAGGAGATAAGATCTCCCCGAGCGCGCACTTCGACCTCGGCCGCAGAAGATAAGATCTCCCCCGCGGAAAGCTCGGCCGCAGGAGATAAGATCTCCCCCGAGCGTGCACTTCGACCTCGACCGCAGGAGATAAGATCTCCCCCGAGGAAGGCTCGGCCGCAGGAGATAAGATCTCCTCCGAGCGCGCACTTCGACCTCGACCGCAGGAGATGAGATCTCCCGTGAGGAAGGCTCGACCGCAGGAGATAAGACCTCCCCCGAGGGAAGCTCGACTGCAGGAGATAAGATCTCTCCCGAGGGAAGCTCGGCTGCAGGAGATAAGATCTCCCCCGAGCGCGCACTTCGACCTCGACCGCAGGAGATAAGATCTCCCCCGAGGAAAGCTCGGCCATAGGAGATAAGATCTCCCCCGAGCGCGCACTTCGACCTCGACCGTAGAAGATAAGATCTCCCCCGAGGAAGGCTCGGCCGCAGGAGATAAGATCTCCCTCGCAGGAGATAAGATCTCCCTCGAGGAAGGCTCGGCCGCAGGAGATAAGATCTCCCTCGAAGAAGGCTCGGCCGCAGGAGATAAGATCTCCCCCGAGGGAAGCTCGGCCGCAGGAGATAAGATCTTCCCCGAGCGCGCACTTCGACCTCGACCGCAGGAGATAAGATCTCCTCCGAGGAAAGCTCGACCGCAGGAGATAAGATCTCCCCCGAGCGCGCACTTCGTCCTCCGCCGCAGGAGATAAGATCTCCTCCGAGGAAGGCTCGGCCGTAGAGATAAGATCTCCCCGAGCGCGGGAAGCTCGGCTGTAGGAGATAAGATCTCCCCCGAGGGAAACTCGACCGTCGGAGATAAGATCTCCCCCGAGCGCGCACTTCGACCTCGACCGTAGGAGATAAGATCTCCCCCGAGAAAAGCTCGACCGCAGGAGATAAGATCTCTTCCGAGCGCGCACTTCGACCTTGACCGCAGGAGATGAGATCTCCCCCGAGGAAGGCTCGGTCAGAGATAAGATCTCTCCCGAGCGATCGTAGACAACTTCGGCTTTGGATCAGATCCCCCGAGGGACTGGGCCAACTTCGGTAGTAGGAGATGAGATCTCCCCCGAGCGCCCGCATCAACCTCGGCCAGAGCGCCTGAGTAACCTCGGATAGAGGTAAGGCCCGCGACGACCTCGGCCAGAGAGCTTCAACATCGACCTCGGCTAGAGAAAGCTATCATTGTCAACCTCGGTTGGGGAGCTTCAACATCGACCTTGGCTAAAGAAAGCAACCATGTCAACCCCGGTTGGAAATGGGATCATTGTCGGGCTTCAACCTCGATATCAACTTCAGCTGGAGGCGAGATCCCCCGAGCTTCGACCTAGACCAGCACAGAGCTCGGAGGAAGACTCCGGCAGTCGCCTTTCCTGCACTCCCTTCCTTCGATTTTCGAACTCGGGAGTGGGGAGGCTAGTGTTGGGGATAAATCCCGCTCCCGCCGAAGTCTAGCTCGACGCTCAGCCTAATGCAATTTATAGCCGCGGAAGAGCTTCGACGGACGAGTCTCAGCCGAACTCCTACAGCCGGCCGAACTACTTAGCGCCCGAGCTCCTTGGACTCCAAGCAGCCGGGCTTCGGCCGAGCCCCCGGCGGCCGAGCTTATTCCAACCCATTCAGCCGTCGAGCTTCTCCAGACTTCCCTCGTCAGGACCGAACCTCTCCAGCCAGTCGAACTGCTTAGCGGCCGAGCTCCTCGAACTCCTAGCGCTCGAGCTTCTACGGACCCGTTCAGATGGCCAAACTTCTCAACGGCCGAGCTCCTCGAACGCGTTGCGGCCTCCTCGAACTCCTCAGCTGACGAGCCTCAGCCGAAGTCCAACATTCGGCCGAACTCTCCAACGGCCGAGCTTCGAATTCCCAGCGGCCGAACTCCTCAGCGGACGAGCCTTAGCTGCATACCTCCAGCCAGACGCCTATGGGAGCCGAACACGACGAAGACCTTCAAACCTTCATCCGCCGCAAGCTCGACAGCCATCACCATCGGTCCATTGAGTGATAGCGATCCGCTATGAGGCGGCAACGGCTGTCACCATCCCGTGAGACTGACTCCACCGAACCTCGAACGGCCCGTCAGCACGCGGCTGCAACTATCACCATCAATCCACCGCACACGGCACCTTCCCATGAGACTGGCTCCGCCGAACCTTGAGCGGCCCGCCAGCACGCGGCTACAGCTGTCACCATCGAGCTCCGCTATAAAAAGGACCCCTCCAGATACGTTAACTCGAATCTCTCTCTGATCTCTAAGCTCTCCTCCTCTTCTCTAAACTTCGGAACTCATTCTGAGCACTCCATTCCTGTTGGCCAAATCTGACTTAAGCGTCAGAGGGTCCTACCGGAGCCACCCCCAACTTCGGACGGAACTTTATTTTGCAGGTCCTCAGCAACGACCTCAGCGGTCTCGACTCCAGTGACCTTCGACGATGACCAATTTCTGCACCAACACCATCTTTCACCTCCACAACCTCCATTGTCTTATTCTTCTTTGTCTTCCCCTTATTCATCGTCTCCTCCATCCTAGCTTCCCCTCCCTCGCTCTCGTCATTTAACAATACTTCATAACCAAGGTCAAGATCGTTGGCGGTATCCATGTATGGCAGTTCGTGGATCCTCCTTCCCTTCTTTCGCATCTCCTCCAACTTTTGCTTCTCTTCTTCCTGGACAATCTCCCCTTCTCCGATGGACTCTTCAGCATCTTCCTCCATCTCATCCTTCTTCTGAGGCATGCGAGGCGCAGGCACCTCGATCTTCAGTCCCAGCTCGGGTACCGCCTGATGGATGGGGAGGGCGACGGAGTTGACCGCCCTGACATGGAGCGAACGCACATTGGCCCACTTCTTGGGCACATGCGCCATGGCCCCCTCGATGGCGGCAGTGACGTTGTCGACGATCTGGTCGCGGGCCATGGAGAGGCGGCCGACCTTGAGGACGCTGCAGGAGCCGGCGCGGAGGTGGAGGAGAGTGGAGCGGAGGCAGGCGCGGAGCTGCTCGGGCCAGCCGGAGCGGGAGAGGTCGAGGGCGAGGGGGTGCTTCTTCTTCTTGAAGAAGCGCTTGCCGAGGAGGCGGGGGAGGAGCGGAAGGACGGCGCGGTCGGCGAAGAAGAGGTCGTGGGAGTCGCAGAGGCGGCGACGGGCCTCGAAAGGGCGGTAGTCGGCGGCGAGGGCGGAAAGGGGGATGGCGTCAGCGAGGGGGAGGGAGAGGGAGCGGGCGCGGTCGAGGGCGGCGGCGGCATTGGTGAGAGAAGAAGAGGAACGACGGCGGCCGGAGCGGTCGCGGTCGTCAAGGAAGAGGCAGGTGGAGGTGGAGGCGAGGTCGTGGAGGGGGTGGGGGAGGGGGATGCGGTAGGGGTTGAGGCGGGACTTGGGAGGGATGCGCTTGAGGGTGAGGACGATGTAGAGGAGGTCGTCGTCCGGGTCGAGGAGCTGTGCTTTCTGCTGCTGCTCCGCCCGTGCCCGCATCCACCTGAGGAGGGCGTCCACCGCCTTCCCCACAGTCTCCCGGCTGATCAATCGGGGACAAAAAGATAATTCGGTTTCTGTAGCGCCGGCCATTGATTGGTTGATGAGAAGAGGAGGAGGAGGATCGATAAGAGTGATGAGAGGAGGAGGAAGGAGGCTTTCTACGCCGCCGCCCTGCTCGTCTTTGTCCAATGCTGCCCCAAAAACCCTAGAATTTTGGAGGGAGGGACGAAGGAATCTCGGTCCGGGCAGACCAGGCTTGTGCCGAGGTTTGAACGAAACCTGGCTTGACTTAAGAGGGTCAAAACGCAACGACGAGCCCAAAATCGCATCAACCAGCTTGGTTTGGCTCCGGTCGGGTCACGGGGATTGTTCTCTTCTCTGCACCAGGCTCTTCTCACGGTTGATCACCAGATTATCGAGCCAAGTACGAGTGTCTGGAGATAAATAAACGAGAGTGCAAAAAGAAAAGGGGAACGACTGTCACCCTTTTCTCTTGCTGTCTTCTATACTGTTTCCCCCACCAACCTAACATCACCCTTCTCCTGCTGTCTTCCATACTGTTTCCCCCACCAACCTACCATCACCTCGCCGTCTCCTTCGTGTTGTCCTGTTATATCCTCACGATGATGCTAGAGGTCCAATAATGCATAAAGGTGCAGCATCCAGTGTTGTGACTGACGTGGATCTAAAGAGAACCGACATGGTGCGCAGAAAACCAAGTTGACTTGACCAACGGACATGTCAGCCAAAATCATCCTCACTTGATCATGATTTTAGATGGGATCATAACTCAAATGAAGCAGCTGCTCGTTCCAATTGGTGTTGATTGGTGATAAAATTCTTATAGATGAAACATGGTCGATCCTCATAAGCTAGATGATGAAGGTGACAAATTTCTTTTTTAAAAAAAAAGGCTAGAAAACTGATCTCTTCCTTCATCTTATTGAACTTTACCAACCAAGCTAGCAATTAACCTGCGAAGAGGAACAGCAAAATTAGGTACCGGTTTCCTTTGAACCAATGTGATCCTTATAATGGAGGTAAAAACAGCACATAAAGTTGAAAATTTTCCCCACCCATTTGGCCAAATGTACATCCCCAGAGAAAAATTAATTACCATCCTTTTTATCTCCTGAAGCATGCTTCTGAAGTTCCAACTAGTTTCTGCATCAACACAAACAGACAGCCTATTGATCCATTCTAGAAATACCACCCACCACCTGGCCGACATGCAAATAGCCATCACCCGAAAGTGAAGTACCATACAGAATGCTGCTGTCCAAAGCCAAGATGGGGCTTTATGGCTTTAAATACCGTGCTGAGAAAAAAGGGAAAATACTAGGCTGATGCATGGGGTGGTAGGCGAAATACTAGAAGAATTTGTAGCTGTGCAGTGCACATAAACACAAGTAAAAAAAAAGAATTAGACTGCATCGAATTAGTCATTTAACTGAACTTGAAACTAAACATATATAGAATTGCCTGAATCATCCACTGGATATGTCAATATTATTATACAAAAATATATGCATATGCTCCCGGACCACTGGCTTCATTCCCTAATTCTCCGAATTAAACATGTCCTCGCCGAATGCCATATACCCACTTTTAGTATCAAGGACGAGAATCTAGCGATCAATGCAAGAATGCATGATTGTTGCAGCTGGAATCACCTTCATACCTAAAAGCGAGGAAAATTCCGTTAGGAGGAAAAACCAATTTAAAAAAGGGTACAATTCACATGATTCAGAAAGCAAGCAGAAATAAAAATGTTGGCCATGTTTTTTGATAGCAACGTGTCTGTATTCCACAGGCCATAAAAATTTTAGCAAGATCACTAAGTCATCGAGCCAGAGCTCATAAAAATATTGTCAAAGAGTTGCATCAAGACTCCCAAATCTCTGAAAGGTTAACTCTTTGCTACCGCTCAATGCAACTTCTAGAAAACCAAAGTATCCAAGTTCCATATTCATTTGACATTAATAACAGGACTAAAAACGGAAGAAGAAAAATAAAACATTAAAAGCAGAACTATCATGACACAAATAGGAGCCACCATTTATGGTAACTGACTAAACCTAAATCTTGGAAAACAATGAGATAAGAAATCATATCAAATCCATCAAACTACCAAAACAAGTTACATGGGCACTGAAACAAGTTACAGGAGATTAATTACAATTCTAATAGCTTTATCACATATCTGGCAACCTTCCTTTTTAATATTTTCTAAGTACGTGATCTTAAAAGAATAAAGTTACTATTGGTGAAATTTTTCTTGAGTTGTATGTGAACAAATAAAATTCTGAACTGAACTTATTCGTGTTTTCAAACTTTTAGGCCCCCTATAACATATTTATGACTATGTTTATGAGAAAAGCCAATTTATCCAAAATATCTAGTGAAACACATTCGAAACTGAAACATTATGTAACAGCTAACTCATCTCTCTATAGGAGAGGTCTCAGGTTCACACCTGTGTTGTGGTGAATAACCACCATATTTCTCAAAAAGAACAAAAAGACTTGGACATTTGTTCAAGTTTCATTATTTCCCCATTTTCCCCTCTCCTTGTTCTGGCTCACATCTCCCTAGCGTGTCATCCTAGTTCATGGTGGACTGTTAGTGCTTATGTTTGTTGTGTGCTGCATTTGTTGCCACATATACTTCCTATGGTGATCTTTGAGAAAATAAAGAACCGATTTGGTATCTCACAGGCAATCTAACGCCCAGCCTCTATCAGTGGGGTCAAATGGGTTTTTGTTTTTCTACCCCACTTCACAACACCCTCCGTCCCCCCCAAACCCTCTATTTATTCAAACATTAGAATGCACTCGGAGTCCAGCAAATTTCTTACACTATTAGCAAATAATCACCCTACCAGTTCTGCCAATAAGGCATAATCAAATACTGGCTAAACTAAATTCATGGCTTCAGCTACATGAATGTGGGGACTCCTTGTTTTCTCATTTCCCTCTGTAAGCAAGATGAGAGGAAAAAGGATTAACATCTCTCATTCTGGATACAGGACATCCCTAAATTGAATATTTACAATGTATCAATTATGTTTCAACACCACTCCATGGATGACCAGTTCAACACCTAGCTCCCTAAATTATTAGAAATTGATCAATTCATAGAACCACAAGAATATCACTCTTGGTTCATACCAAAGAAGGTCACAAGCATGCGTAAAAACATATAATGCTGGTGAAATAACTGATGAAAATTAAATCGTAGTCACCAGCATGAATCACAAAATACAAGATTGATTATCTAAATGTATATTCCTGATCAGAACTTAAAACCTCGTTCAAGCATAAAATCATATGACTTTTTACCGATTTTTTGATGCCTTCATTCATTGAACAAACTCTAGAGCTCAATTAAACCCCATTTTAATGATCATGAGATTTATGTGAGGAACATGTTGGATTCAATTTCGGAAGAACCCAACTCTCCAGCAGTCTTAAGAATCCATGATCCAAGAACCTAATATGTAAAGTGTTTGAGACATTTCCCACATGCAAATATGTGTCAACACAAATTTTCCAAGATGGATGTGCATATCCAAGAATCTAATATGTAAAAGGAATGTTGGCACTTGTTGATTTTCTTGGCAAAGGGACAACTGCTTGCAAGCATGCAAAAGCTTTATGCTCACGGGAGGAATTTACTCCGACCCATTGCAAACTTAAGCATATGTTACGGACTTCACAAGGCTTGTAGGAGGCTTTGGCTTATTAAGCAACCACCACCATATGCTCACAAACTTCAACAATAACCAAAGGTTCGCATCCTTTTTTTTTTTTAGTTTACTTTTAAAAAAGGCAACTTGATGCTTAAGAACTCTATAAAACAGGCTGTTAACTAAGCAAATAATATGTTGCATTAATTTGTAATAAACAATGTAAACAAAATGAAGAAACTTAGAAGTACAGGAAATATTAAGCTTCATTGCATGATGCATATATCCAAATGTTGTCGTGAGAACAAAAAATAAATTAATTAAAAATAGGAAAAACTTGAACTAAAAGTTGAGTTATAAGGATAGAAAATTATAGTAGCTGAAGCTAAAGTACAAGATATATCTATTGTCTAGAAACTTTGAAAGGGTTAAGAAAAAAGCACATGACATACGGTAAAACATTACACAATTCTTATATTTACTAGAATTTAATTATTTATCCTTGACAGATTTTTTAAAATATTCTTGGTCCCCTGGACAAATGGGAGGCTTACCTTTTTAACTTTTCTTATATAATTGAAGCTTTTTTGTCCACTTCAGTCTTGAGTAGTTTGCATCCTCCCTCCCTCAATCTTGAACTCCACCATGGCACTCATGGTGGCTAGATCATGAGCCATGCATCAACTGGCCCGAGGGGCCCTTTCCTTCCCCAAAAGCCCTCACTATTAGCTTTACCCCAGATCTACTTTGATCCTCCCATCCACCATTTGAGATCTCTCCTTCCTAGCCCTACAATAGTCCTAGGCAACACTACTAGTAGCAGTTTGACCACCCTTCACCCTTAAATTATCATGGGGCCTGCTAGTAGTGTCATTGTCCAAATGCTAGAAGGCAACAACCATGAGGGCATACTAGCTTGCTTCATCAGGCTACAAGATCCACCATTTCGCGATGATCTGCCAGATTCACTATTTCTCACATGTATTTACCACATCAACCCACTGTTTCATCCTCTTGGCCCATGATCAACAACGAGAGAGAGGGTGACAAAAATGGCTATTTACAAAATTTGAGCACCAAATGGTCTCGACACCATCAGCAAAAGCTTGATGGTGATTGGACTAGATAAAGGGAGTGGACAAAAGGGAATTTCAACAATTGAGATGGAATTTCCATTTTCCTTATCTTTTATAGCATTTAATTGCAGGTTGACACCAAGGAGTTCAAATTGTCAAACTGCTCCAAGTGAACATGTTGAACAATTTGTTGGCAAAACCAGCCCCCAAAATTGGTTCCCCCATGGTGATGGGTCGAACAGGTTAACTTGCTTGGGCTAAATGGAATTCAGAAAAGTGCTTATATCTCATTGATCCCTAATGCTTTCTTGTATTTTCCACATGTCTTTATATTCAATTATTTACCATTTGATCTTTTTTCTAGTAGAATGCAATGCAGATTTCTGCACTCACTGCTTGTTGATTTCTAGTAGAAAGCAACTTTTAGCATGAATTCCCTAAGAATCTAGTCCCTCCTATCTTTTGCCATCCAAAAAAAAAAAAAAAAAAGGCAAGTTTGATGAGTCTTCTGTTTCTCCCTAATCTTAAAAATTGATCATTTCTATCCCATAAGGTTTAAAACAACAAGCAACCCTAAAAGCCCTGGTATGAAAAAAAAAACCCTTCCTCGGTTCCCCCATAAATCGTAGACCATCCCTAGGTGATCACACCTCGTCTATAAATAAAATTTTAGTCTTTTGTTCACTTTAATATCCTTAATATATCATATCAGAAATTATAATTCAAGTTAGGTCTGTCTTCTTGAACTTTCCATTTACTTTTGAAAGAATACTTCCACATTCGTTTATGATTCATGGTATTTCTACATACATTGATAAGCTACCATTACACATACTACATAAGTTTATACTTTAATTTATTTTCTTATGCTGCCAATCGAGCCATCACCAAGCACTGGAGGGTGGAGCTTCTGTTTGTTTCCAAAAGTAAATGTCTCTACAGCTTAAGCTTATAGTGATCGATGTTTATTAGTTTGCAAAAGTAGTTACTTTTTTAAGCATGTATGTCTTTTATCCTGTTTTACAAAGATGGAGGAGGTGGCTGCAGGGCATCTGCTATGGTGCTCGAGGGGAGAAGATTGGCTGCAAGGAGCTCGTGGACACCATCAAATCCAAAAGAAGGTGGGGAGATAAGGGTAAAAGGATAAATGCCTAAAAGTAAGCATCACACAGTCAGAGGACATAATTTATAGAAGTTCAAGCCAGAAACAGAGGGGTAAAAAAGGCGCAAATGGAATCAATAATTTTTTTTTTTCCTTAAACTACAAAAAAAAAAAAAAAAAGGAAAACTTGTGAGGTAGTGATAATTTATAAGATTATGCGTTTGTTCCACTAAAAATGGAGTTTCCTAGTGGCATGCAGTGAAACTCCACCTCCCAAAATCCCATTTCTCCCCTCCTTCCTTCTAGTGTCTGACCATAGCGTACTTACTTTTCCTTCAACCACTTTTTCTCTTTTCTGCTTGATAAAAAAAAAATACCTTAGCGTCGTGTGTACTGTTCAGCAAGTTTTTTCTCTGTTTATTAGTATACTATTGTCTCTGCCAATGCAGGCACTAATGCCATCCAACAAACTAACAAAATGTTCTTTCTTTTAAGAACGACCAAACGATAGGCACTAGTGCTACCCCAACACCGTCCTATCTTCCATACGCTCCAATCCAGCGATAAATTTCAGTAATTCGTAGGAAATCAAACCCATTACCAACCATTCTCTGCGCCCATGAAGAAGTAATATATCGAAAATACAACCAACCACCTATGAAAAGTGCAAGCAAAGAGATACGAAGATGGTAGAGGAAAGAGAAGTAGTCATACAGACCTTCTTCTTCTCCGCGCACGACGTCCTCCTATGGAAGGAGAGGTAGATGATGATGATGATGAGGAGGAGGAGGAGGAGGAGGACGAGGGGCCCATGGCCATGGGGGCCGGGAACGCCTCCGTGGGTCCGAATCGCCGACAAGGTTTGGCCTGGTGGGGGATGGGAAGCAAAGAGGAAAAAAAAAAACCCTTCCCTCCTTCAGAAACCCTAACTGAAAAAAAAAAAAAAAAGACACAATTATAGCCACTCCCTCTCTTCTTGGGTGGGATTGCTGGCTGGCTTGCTTGCTTGCTTTTTAGGCGGAGAGCAAGAGAAAGAAAGATGGAGGACAGGGAGAGACAGTGTCGCTGTCAGCTGTTTGGCCCTACTGAAGCTGTCTGCTCCATTCCTTTCCCTTGTTTCTTTCCTCCCGTCTATTTTTTTTATTATTATCTGTGTGCTTTCAAGAAAGTAAGAAGAGGACACGAATTCCCAGACATGAACGGGATTTTCCCGCATCTAAATATATACGAGGGAGTTATTATTATTTTCTTTTCTTTTTTTTGAAACAGCAAACCGCGCAGAGTACTAGTAATTAATTCGCCTTCCCAGATTACCCCTACAGCCGCGCCTTGCGCGTACTGACGACGCGGTGGCCCCTGCGGACTTCCGTCGAGCAGCATTTGCGCGGCCGCGGCGCGGTTGGTACGACTCCGCCTCTCGGCCTGGACTGCCACTTTGTCGGGTGCGATTACAACCTCATGGAACGGCACAAACTAGGCCAGGTTGGGTCTGATTTTTGTAGGCCAGTCCATTAATTTTATATCGGTCCGTTTACTGCAATTTTATCCCTTTTTTTTTTTTTTTAATAAAAGTATCATGCCATAAACCTAAAACGCTAAAAAAAAAAAAAAAATCTTTTCATTATTAGATAATAAATTATGCAGTCAAATAAAAAATCATCCATACAATTACAAAATCTTTTTTTTATAACTATATATATATATATATATATATATATATATGTTGGGGGCTTTCAATCTGCCGTTCGACTCATTAATCCAACCAATAGATTATCGAACACCGATAGATGTTCGTCGACTGACGATCGACGATGGACGATGAATGATCGATGAGTTACTCGATGAACCATCGATCGATCGACTCAATGATTTACGTTCCACTAACTTAGCCGATTGTTGACCAATTAGTTGAAGGACAGTAATTAACATCCGATCAATCATCAGTCCTAAGAAGACTGCTCGAAAGGTCAACACTCACCGATCCATTAATTATCCCACCAACATATTGACGGAAGCACCGATATATGACCATTCAATAGATAATCGGACTGACAAGCGACAATCGATGATTGCTTCTTCCGACCGACTAACCATCGGTCGAAAATCATCAAGGCAACATTCGACTTGAAGCCTTTCGACCGACTAACGATCGGTCGGTACAAAGTTAGCCGACCAACGATTCATCGGTATAAAGTCAGTCGATCGACGATCTATCAATTAAGAACTAATTGACCGACGATCGATCGGTACAACATCAGTCGATTGATGATCTATTGGTACAAAATAAGTCGACCGACCAATGATTGATCGACTTCAAATCAGACGACTGACCGATGGGAGCTCTCTAAATAGTCTATTCGACTCCCGATTGATCCTACAAAATCACCTCCGAGAAGAACGAAAAATGATGATTAGTGGATAGTTTTAATTACTTACCCACAATCATACTACACCAAAAAAAGAAGGATCCACGTACTCAGCGGTTATCACTCCGATATCTATAAAAGAAAGATAACCTAATCAGTTTGGAAGGATACATCTAATATTTTTAAAGCAATCTCTATCTTTTTGCTCCTTATTTTTCTATTCAACCAATCCATCCTTCTAACTTAAGCATCGGAGAATCCCCGTCGGAGTCAACTTCGATCAGTGCGGACTTATCTTACAGGTTTTCCAGCATTAATTCGTAGGAGCAGGTGGATTGACAGCAATAATATATATATGAAACTAAACTAGATACAAATCGATTGGATTTGGACTTAGATACGGTCAAATCAAATCTCTATAATATGAATTTTATATCAATGATTTAAACTGCTGAATATGATCTACTATCTCAAAATTACTTGCATACAAAAAATATATAATTTGGAGACTTCTTGCCTATGCATCAAATAGTTAAAAATTGAACAGTCTAAATAAAATTGAATTAGATATATTTTTTGATCACTTGATGCATAAATTAGGAGTCTTCAAATTATATAATTTTTCATGTACAAGTAATTTTGAGATAGTAGATCATATCCAATGGCTTGGATCATTAATGTAAGACATCCATTGTCTAATTTTGACTGATTGGATTTGAACTCAAATCTGATTGATCTTATCTAAATCTAACTATATATATATATATATATATATATATATAAACTCAAACTAAAACAAATATAGTTGAACTACCTAATACATTTTTGAGTTTTAAGCAGCATTCTGATCCACACGCCACCATCATAATGTCATCTGGATTGTCTCGGTACTACACTATGTTGATTGATTAGGATAGTTATTAGTTGCACTTTGAAAGAAATATGCCCTATAAGCCAATCAAAATATATATTTTAATGAATTATTCTTTTATCTTTCAGACTTATGTAATAATATTTTAAATCAATAAAAATATTTATTTCATCATATGCTGCATCTTAATTTTTTATTTTTAAGATTATGATGAACTCCAAAAATTAGAACTATGGTTGTAGGATTATGATGAGATCATACCAATGAAATCTAAAATCTTAAAATTTTAATTTTAAATATTTTTTATCAATGAAATATTGAGTAGGGGATCAATATTTTCGGTAAGACTGGCACATCTTATGTATGCTCGATGGAGAGGATGATTGATCTCACAATCACTTATATATGACACTAATATAAAGATGTGGATGCTCATTAGAGAATGACACTAAATTGATCTGATTTGAAAACATCTAATAGAGTCTTATTTACATGTCAATAGATGATTCTCATAGTTAGAGTTGTATATATAATCTTTTGATCTAAGACTGCCATAGAATCTTGTATGCATGAATCCATATTTTAGTTCATACTCATTCATGATTTAGTCATGCACGAAGTATTCTGGATATGATAGATTGCATATAGAGATTATGAGTAGATCAACATGGAATCGATTACTCCTAATAAGAGGAGATCGCATTCTACTTCAATCGAATGATGATTCAGAAAGACTTTGATCAAAGTATGATAAAAATTAAAAATAATTTTTAATATTTTATTAATTAAATTATCATTATAAGATTGAGAAAAATATGAATATGATATTAAATTTGACATATTTCTATATCCAAAGTCATATTCGGGATGCATGATGATCGTAGGATCCTATTGCATGGTAACTTTTTATTGAAGGATATTTTTGATATTTTTATTAAAATTTTATATCTTCTGGATAGACATGATACATTGCTAGACGTTAATCTTGTCTTGTAGGTTCAATCAAATTAAAGAATTTAATTTCATCATTAATTAGAAAGTGTTCTAATTAATCGAATCAGGTTAGCTCAATTTGACCTAAATCGATTTGGTTGAGTTCTAACCAAATTAGATCAAATCGCATCCAAATCCACCTAGATGTGCAATCTAATGGATCATACAAAAAAAATTGATCAAAGATCTAATTGGATTAGATCATGTTTGCAAGATGAAAATGTTAGCATATGTCACAAACCCTAGCACCTAGATTCGAATTAGATTCGAATTGGGTTCCAATTTAGGCTAATTTAGATCTGATTTGAGCCAAATCAGATTTGGTCTTAAATTGGGTGTAGCCTAGGCTTATTGGGCTTACTGTTGGGTGCCTAGTCCCACATGCTAGAGAGTCTCTCTCTTAGCGCATGAGTTTTTTTTTATGTGCTTAAAGTGTTTTGGTGCATGAAGACTCTTGGCGCCATTCCTTATGTCCTTATCCAATTTTTTGTCACATAAATTTTATATATGGCATGGACTTCAGATGGGAAGCACAGAAGAGTCCTTTTACAGGTTAAAAACCTTCATAAATAAATCTAGAATTTGGATAACACAAGGAACCTAGCCGCCCCTAGTTTGTGGGCACCCCTTGAACCAAGTCAAAGGCCCTTTGGCCTTTGACTTTTCCATGCCTTATCTCCATTCCCTCCTAGTGTTTGGTGCACCAATTTATGGCCATTGGATGGCCATCTCATCTGATCAAATTTCTTGGATTTTGGCACCATCTAAATGAAGTATCACAACTCTTCGGAGAAACTACATAGAATTAGTCCAAATAGTCCTTCTACTTTAAGGCACCTTTTCAAAATAATTCTACGTAACTTCACGTGGCGCAAAAATTAGAAAGGGGCATGAGATGCTGAGTAGGCATGAGATATGCCCAGGGAATGAGAATGAGAAATTCAAGGAGACACCCCTACATACATTATAAATAGGGGTGCACTCCGAAAATCCAAGGCATCGAAAAAACCCTTTCTTCTTTCTTACATACTCTTCCTAATTATCCAATTTCTCTCTTTCTTCCCTTATTAAGATAAAGTTCTATTAAAGAACAAGAGGTCTGCTTTAAGACAAGGGCTTAAAAAAAGAGTAAAGGAAGACAAGAAGAATAGAAAGTAAGAAAAGGATAGGCCAGAAGGATGACAATAAAGGCTAAGAAAGGTTCTGCCCAAATAAATTAAAATTTTTATTATAAAAATTTTAATTAAAATAATCAGAGATGTTAGTGGCTTAATCGAGTCCCTGTGTGGATCAATGTTGGAGGATGAACATGTGGGCACCTTGTGGAACCCCTGATGAACTGCTATCGACGATCAGGATCAAGTTAGGTTTTAGCGATCAGAGGTATGTTCCAATAATCTAATTTATGTTATAAATGCATATTATATTATTTAAATTCTAATAAGATGGTCCTAAGGTTCGGATTTAGTTTTATGATTTCATGTAATTTATTTTGAAATCCATGCTTCCGCCCCATGCACCAAACCCAACAGTGGTATCAGAGCAAACCTTACTAGGTTAAATCATATATTGTTATGCTTATAGTTTTATGGCAATATTGTAAATATGATATGATCATGTTTGATATGATTATGATTGACATGTTATTAATATGATGTGATTATATTTAATTAATTATAATTAAATTATAATGTATATCATTCTGTAAGGTTGTCCTGGCATAGTAATGAATGTCCACTATGTGATGATGGTTGTCCTCGAATGATATTACATGCTAATATATTTTATATGTCATGATTAATATAATCAATTCATGTATATTGTTTGAATAAAATTAGAATGTGCATAGTAAAGCCCTCTGTAAAATTATATTAAGTTGTAATATAATTAACCGATAGTAGAACCAGTCTAGATATCTAATTGATCGATTGATGTCTAGAAAAGAAGTTCATGATTGATAAAGAGAACGTGATTTTTAATTAATTTTGCTGTTTGATCTGACTAATTTATTAGTGTCTAAGAAAAGCAATGGGAAGACCCCACCTCTCTCCCACTTACCTGATCGATTAAATTAATTTAATTCTTGATTAGGATGCTTAGTGTTATATTCACTACATTAAGGTCTTCCTTCATGCTAGTTTATTATTATGTTTCGAACTATATTAAGTTTGTTGTGCAACTACAAGACCTATTATGGAGACTGATGTAATATTATTTAAGTACATTGAGATGCTGACAGCATTTTGAATATATTGCTTTATTGTATAACCATAAAAGTAGTTATATTTTATTTTTAACTATATAGAAATGAAGGATCCTACTTAACTAAAATATTATAATTTGTTGTACTAACATAAGGCTATTAATATTTTAGAGGTCAGAAATATTTTGAGAATTGCATGAAAAATAATTAGAAAGAGTTTCCTACCTTTGAACTTATATAAGATTTATTGTGCAACCACAAGATCTTTTATAAGAAATTAGGATCTCAATCCCACTAAGAAAACTAATTAGAGTTTTTCGATTATCATAGTAGAGGATTATGATTTTTGATAAAATAATGGAAGACATAATTAAATTAAAGTTCTAATTTAATTGTATAGATCATCATGAGTTGTTTGCTTATGTAATGTTCTTTATTATATAGATTAAATAGCTTCTTTACTTTCACTGCTTGGTATATTGGACTTAAATAAATTGATCGATCCTAATTATATGGATTGGCTGAGAAATTTAAAAATAATAATTAGTCAAGAGAAACTCTCATATTCTTGATACTCCTGATCTTGAGCCATTAGGAGAAGATACCATAGAGGAAGAGAAGTCCATATATAAGATATGACAAAATGATTTTCTTACTATTAAGTGTATCATACTTGCCTCCATGAATAATGAATTATCGAGGCAATATGATGGCATGGATACTCAGTCCATATTGCTTAATTTAAAAAAATTTTATGAAGAACAGAATAAGACTACTAGATATGAGATATCTAAGCAGTTATTTCATACCAGAATGATAGAGGATTCATCCGTGCAAGACCATGTATATATAATAATTGACTTGATCACTTGATTAGGCCAATTAGATTTTATCATTGATGGAGAGTTAAATCAGGATCTGATCCTGCAATCACTTCTAAAATTATTTTTTTAATTTATCGTGAACTATCACATGAACAAACTGAATACTTTCTTACCCGAGCTATTAAATATACTCAAAACAGTAGAGAACCATATCAAAAAGGATAAGACTCTTCTTCTTATAGATGGAAATTCCAAAAAGAAGGCAGGCAAAAAAATCCTAAGAAGAAGTTGAACCCTAAAGATGGCATAAATAAGAAAAAGAAAGAAAAGAAAGCCTTCGGACAAATAACCTGCTTTTGATACAATAAGGCAGGTCATTGAAAGAAGAATTGCAAGGCTTACCTTGCAACTATGAAGATTGGTGCAAATAATGCATCAAAAGGTATATATGAGATACATACAATATTGCCATTGAATTCTTCTATTTCAAACTCTTGGATATTGGATATCGGTTATGATTTTCATATCTACAAATCTTTACAGGAGCTGCAGAAAATTAGGAGTTTAAAGAAGGATGACTTCGAGCTCTACGACGCTGGAGGAGAGTCTATCTAAGCAAAAGCTGTAGGAACAAATATATTGAAGTTACCTTTTGGAAAGATCTTAAAGTTGATAAATTATTATTATATGCCTAAGATCATTAGAAATATTGTATCTATATTCTTAATATTAAAATAAGATTATAATTTTGATGTAATGAGCAATGGTTGCTCGATCAAATATTCTAATGAAATAATATGCTATAGTATTTTTAATAAGGGTCTATTGACTCTATATATGGATGATAATATATTTCATGTTGATGAAAATAGAAAGTATAAGAAAGAAAAAATAAATAATACTTTACTTTGGCATTGTCGACTTAGTCATATTAGTGAGATCAAGATTAACAAGTTATATAAAGAAAAATTATTTGATCCTTATAATTATAAATTATTAGAAATATGTAAATCATGTCTCATGGAAAAAATGACCAAGACTCTATTTAATAGACATGGAGCAAAGATAAGTAAGTTATTAGGACTTGTACATATAGATATATTTAGTCCTATGACAACTCAGATCAGAGGAGGATACTCTTATTTTATAACATTCACTGATGATTTATTTAGATTTGGATATGTGTATCTTATAAAATACAAATCCGAAGCTTTTGATAAATTCAAAGAGTATCAAAGTATGGTCGAGAAATAAACTAGAAAGAGTATAAAAATTCTTTGATCTGATCGAGGAGAGAAATACTTATCCAGTAAATTTTTAGACTATCTTAAAGTAAAGAAGATTCTCTCTAAATAGACCCCTCCTTATATACTACAGTTAAATGATGTAGCTGAAAGAAGAAATCATACCTTATTAGATATAGTACGGTTCATGATGTGCTTCACAGAGTTACCTATTTTCTTTCGAGATCATGTCCTAAAGACCGCAATAAATATTTTGAATAGAGTACCTTCTAAGTCTGTATCTAGCACTCCATATGAGATTTGGAGAGTTAAGAAATCTAATTTTAGGTATCTTAAAATATGGAATTGTCCGGCATATGTCAAAAAAAATTTTAGAGGTAAGCTAGATGCTAGAGTTGATAGATGTCTATTTATAGGATATTCTAGAAATAGTATAAAATATTTATTCTACCATCTTATTGAACAAAAGATATTTGTAAGTAGGTATGCTACTTTCATGAAGAAAGAATTTATCCTAGAAAAAGGTAGTAGAAGAAATATTAAACTTAATGAAGTTAAAAAAAATAAAAATAAAAATTTATCAACCAAGTGAACACATGAATAAAAAAGAACCAGAACACACAATTTCTATCCGAAGGTCTGATAGAGTGCGACATGCACCTATGAGGATGGGCTCATTATTGAAAATAATGAAGTCTAAATCATTAAGAATGACGAACCTCTGACCTATATGAAAGCTGTCATGAGCAGGGACTCAGACAAATGGCAGGCCACCATGTAATCCGAATTAGACTCCATGTATGCCAATAAAATATGGACTTTAGTAGATGCACCAGAGGGTGTGAACCCTATTGAGTACAAATGGGTCTATAAGAAAAGATTGGAGTGGATGGTCAAGTTAAAACTTATAAAGTCATATTAGTGGCTAAGGATTTCAGGCAAAAATAGGATATAGATTATGATGAAATATTTTCACCTATTGTCATACTCAAATCTATTCGAATTATGCTTGCCATAGCAGCATACTATGATTATAAAATATGACAAATGGATGTGAAAACAGCCTTTCTTAATCATTTCCTTGAGGAGGTCTACATATCACAGCCAGAAGAATTTATCTCAAGTAAGAGATCAAATCAGGTATGTAAGTTTAAAAGATCCATTTATAGATTAAAGCAAGCTTCAAGGAGTTGGACCATCCATTTTGATGTTACAGTCAAAAAATTTGGCTTTATCAAGAATGTGGATAAACCATGTGTGTACAAAAAGACTAGTAAAAGTGCCATAGTTTTCTTGATTTTATATGTAGATGACATACTCCTCATTGGGAATGATGTCCCAATGTTACAATCGATCAAGTTATGGCTATCAAATAAGTTTTTCATGAAAGACTTGGAAGAAGCATTCTATATATTTGGAATAAAGATCTACAGAGATAGATCTAAGAGGATGCTAGGCTTGTCCCAGTCTAGGTACATTGACTTAATATTGAAAAGATTTAGTATGAATGAAAGTAAAAGAGATTACTTACCCATGAGTCAAAGTATATATCTCTCTACGAAGATATCTCCTAAGATACCTAAAAAGAGAAATAGAATGAGTTATATTCCTTATGCTTCGACTGTAGGCTCAATAATGTATGTCATGTTATATACCAGGCTTGATATAGTAGATTCGTTCACTAAGGCTTTCTACTACAACAGCAGTTCGATCACCACCTCGATTGTATGGGGTTAAAATTTAAGGGCGATTAGTTTTAGTATAAGTGGAAGATTGAAAGAAATATGCCCTACAAGCCAATCAAAATATGTATTTTCATAGATTATTCTTTTATCTTTCAGACTCATTAGAAAATGAGTTTACTTATGTATGACACTAATATAAGGATGTAGATGCTCATTAGAGAATGAGTTTACTGAATTGATCCAATTTGAGAACATCTAATGGAGTCTTATCTACATGTCAATAGATGATTCTCATAATGGGAGTTGTGCATATAATCTTTTGATCTAAAATTGCTATAGAACCTTGTATGCATGAATCCATATTTTGATTTATACTCATTCATGATTTAGTTATGTATGGAATATTCTGGATATAATAGATTGCATATGGAGGTTCTGAGTAGTTCAATATGGAATCGATCACTCCTAATAAAAGGAGATCGCATCCTACTTGCTTCAATCGAATGATGATTCAAAAGACTTTGATCAAAGCATGATAAAATTAAAAATAATTTTTAATATTTTATTAATCAAATCATCATCATAAGATTGCAAAAAATATGAATATAATATTGGGTTCGACATATTTTCATATCCAAAGTCATATTCGAAATGCAGGATGATCATGGGATCCTGTTGCATGATAACTTTTCACTAAAAAATATTTTTGGTATTTTTATCAAAATTCTATATCTTCTAAGTAGATATGATAAGTTGCTAGACGTCAATCTTGTTTTATAGATTCGATCGAATTAAAGAGTTTAATTTGATTATTAATTAGAAAGTATTTTAATTAATCGAATCAGGTCAACTCAATTTGATCTAAATCGATTTGGTTGAGTTCCAACCAAATTAGGTCAAATCGCATCCGGATCCATTGCTGGCTAGATATAGAATTCAATAGGGCACACATAAAAAATTGATCAAGGATCTAATTGAATTAGATTATGTTTGCAAGATGAACATGCTAGCATATGTTGCAAACTCCTGCACCTAGATTCGAATTAGATTCAAATCGGATTTCGATTTGAGCTAATTTAGATCCCATTTGAACCAAATTAGATTTGGTCTTGAATTGGGTATAGCCTAGGCTTATTGGGCTTGCTGTTGAGTGTCTAATATCAGAGTTCCACATGCCAAAGAGTCTCTCCCTTGGTGCATGAGTTTTTATTTATGCGCTTAAAGTGTTTTGGCGCATGAAACTCTTGGCGCCATTCTTTATGTCCTTATCAAATTTTTTGTCACGTAAATTTTATATATGGCGTGGACTTTAAATGGGAGGTGCAGAAGTGTCCTTCTGTAGGTTAGAAATCTCTCTAAATAAATTTGGAATTTGGATAACACAAGGAACCTAGCCGCTCGTAGTTTGTTGGCACCCCTTAGACCAAGTCAAAGGCCTTTGGTCTTTGACTTTTCCATGCCTTATCTCCATGCCCCCCTAGTGTTTGGCACTCCAATTTATGGCCATCGGATAGCCATCTTATCTGATTTAATCTCTTAGATTTTGGCACCACCTAAATGAAGTATCGCAATTCTTCGGAGAAACTACGTAGAATTAGTCCGAATAGTCCTTTTACTTTAAGGCACATTTTTGGAATAATTTTACGTAACTCCACGTGGCTCAAAAATTAGAAAGGAGCATGAGATGCTGAGTAGGCATGAGATATGCCCACGGAATGGGCATGAGAAATTCAAGGAGACACCCCTACTTACATTATAAATAGGGATGCACTTCGAGAGTCCAAGGCATCAAAAAAACTCTTCCTTCTTTTTTACATACTCTTTCTAATTGTCCAATTTCTCTCTTCCTTCCCTTGTTAAGACAAAGTCCTATTAAAGAATAAGAGGTCTGCTTTAAAACAAGGGCTTAGGAAGAGAGTAAAGGAAGACAAGGAGAATAGAAAGTAAGGAAAGGGTAGGCCAGAAGGATGAGAGCAAAGGCTAAGAAAGGTTCTGCCCAAATAAATTAAAATTTTTATTATAAAAATTTTAATTAAAATAATCAAAGGTGCTAGTGTCTTGATCGAGTCCGTGTGTGGATCAATATTGGAGGATGAACACATGGGCACTTGATGGAACCCCTGACGGACTGCTGTCAGCAATCAAGATCAAGTTAGGATTTAGCAATTAGAGGTATGTTTCAATAACCTAATTTACGTTATAAATGCATATTATATGATTTAAATTCTAATAAAATAGTCTTAAGATTTGGATTTAATTTTATGATTTCATATAATTTATTTTGAAATACATACTTCCGCTCCGTGTACCAAACCCAACGTACTTGTGACATTGCATTCAAGAAGCATTATATAAAAGTGCTCCATGAAAAGAAAAAACTATTTATTCGAGGTTTTTAAGCCCGACAAACAAGCATAATGGCTGATCTTACATGTTAAAGATTGCAGCATCACTTAGATGAATTATGATCGCAGATAGACCTTCGGTCAACTAGAATATGTTATGTAGCTTCATCAACTATGAATTGCATAGAAAAGGTTCTTTGATTACCCGATTTAAAAATAGTCCAAGGTTGTCATTGCAGTGCTCTTTTCATTTCCTTTTACCAATTGGCATGTAATTAATCCCTTAAATCCATGTAAAGAAAAGGAAAGCTTTTGCATCCTCCAAGTTTTGCAGATTTAAAGTCAATTGCTCGTCTAATTTTAATTTATCAACTAAATATACACTATTTTTCAGAATTCTGGCAAAACATTTTCAAGGCTTTGGCATATATGACTTGCCGAAACTTACAACCATGTTTATGGTTGTACTCCGATTCAGCTTCGAGCAGTACATTCTGATAATTTAGAAAAGCGATAGTCCGAGATACATATTCCATAATGAACTATTTTAACATCTCAATTGTCTCTGTAGCCATGGCTTCGTTTTGTTCAATAAATATTCTAAATTACTTTTATTTATTTTTTGAATAAAAGACCCAGAGATACTCCTCAAAATGCTTTCATGCAACTCTAGGCAAGGAGTTTCTATGGGCACATGCCACACTCAAGTTTGAAATGAAGTTGGCAGATGTTTGTTTGTGCTTCCAAATGATGATGATTATGTGTACTCCTTCGCCTAATGTAGAAGGGCAGCAGACAAAAAGCCTTTTAGCAGGTTAAGGATTCTTTCTATAACATTGTTAATTTGATTCATCTAAATTTTAATAGATTCAATGCATTTAACATGTTTCTTGCTAGATGAACAGAGATGGCTGAACATATTGATCTGGCAAGAATTTGCTTTTTACTTTTTTGCCATGGAAGCAAGATCTTGAGATCTTAATATTTTCCTTGTAGGGAACTTTGAAATGACTAGTGAAAATGAAAGTTCTGGTCTTGGAAGTGTCAATGTAGTTTCTGTTTTGTTTTAAAAGGTCATATTTGATCATGTTTTGCGGGGCTTTCTTACATGTACCCTTCCAAAAACAAACAAAATTGATGCTCTTATCTTTAAGAGGCTATGAGTTACTCTTTGTTTCAGTTGCTTAATGGCATTTTAATTTTCATGTAGGGATTTCTAACAAGGATAAACAGAACCAAAGGTGAAACATATTTCATTAAAACTGGCTAGCATGGTTTTTAATCTTTTTCTTTTGAGGGTACAACGGATGATAAAGTTAACCACTGATGATTTTTTTATACTAGTTTTCTGATTTTCTGTCTTATGTTGATTGAATTGCTGCAATATTACTTGCTGTTTGAATTCTTGCAGAGGGAACTTCAGAATCTTTTTTGACTGAGTGGACTATTTTACAGAGATTTCAGTTGGATAAGTATCTTTTGTATTTCAGATAATCTTTAAGCAACTGAGATGATTTTTTACCATCCTTTCACTCTTTCAGATTTTGGCCCATCTTGTCCATTCTACTGATTTAATATGAAGGAATTTTTTTGAACAATACTGGAAAAATATTAACATGTTTTCCATTGGTTACGTTTGTTTGGTTGATTTGTAGTTAAACGTGTTTGCTTCATGACATCAAATTCTTGTACTTTCCAATCATTTGGTTCGTGCCAGTGTTACGGCTAATGTCGTTGGTCGGGATTTTTTTTTTTTTTTTTAATGACTGTGTTGTATATTTATGTTTGTAATTTTTGCTTTGGATCTTCTGGAATGGTTTGTTTATGGATTTTCTAGTTGATGATGGAACTTACAAGGAATTTTGCTGCCTTAAGGACCGCTGTGTACTATGGTTATGGTTGCAATTCACTGGGAATATTTTGGCCTAGCTATTGCAACTTCTTTTGCGGAATAGAATTCTGAAATTATGATGCTATCTTGTGAAGATTTTTCTAAGGCTACTATTGGTTGCGAAATGAGCTTTTGAAGTTATAAGAAAAACTTATCTAGATGGTAGTGGCGGGATGGGACTACTATTCGAGTTAGTAGCTTTTAGTATTTGGTTGGGGATATAAGTATTGGGTGTACATGCAAGAGGTAAAGTGCATCTAGCATGTTGGTGGATTTTGAAATGATTTGGATTTTATCACAATTACGAAATTGCTCTTCTATTTTTATACGTAGAGTGTGGCTAGCTAGAGACAAAAAGTAATTGGAGGGACTAACATCCCTTTTCCATGTCTGTGGTGTACTCCTCTGCCTGCCTGCCTCCTTTACGAGTCTATTCACTTTCCCTTGTTCGGTAGGATCTCTTTGCATGGGGTATGTCTCCCACTTGCTGTCTAACCAAATACACCCTTAGAGTAAATTGACTCATGCTCCTGTGTATTATGTGCTTAGCAAAACCTAACAAACAAAGCTTGCAACACTAGCCATTATATTAGGATGGGAGGATCCAAGAATAATTATTTTTTCAAAATTTTTCTAGTGGGACTGGAAGAAAAAACTCGCAAAAATGGTTCTAGTGTTGATATTGCATGAAAAGAAAGGAAAAAAGAATAACAAAATGAACTAGATTTTTTTTTTTTTTAGCTATCGGTGTGATGAGTTCAATATAATTCTTTTTTGTGCGTGCATGCATATACGAGGTTATTTGATTTAGATGGAAGTTTAATTTTTCAGAGAGAGTGAGAAATACCTGCCTTATAATTGTCTAGATTCATCTTTTAAGAAATTTGCTAGCTAGGAATCGAACTCATAATGAGTCATTAAGCAAAGTTTAGCATTTAGATAGAAAAATGCAAGCCCTTTTTCATATTTTGATAGAGTGCTTCGGTGAGATTTTATTTTTAGCTCTTGCCGATGCACCTCTTTGTAAGTAACTAAGGATGCATTTTGTTACACTTTTTAATTTTTAATTTTTAATTTTTAAAAAATATATTTTATTTTTTTTATTTTTACTATTGAGCAAAAGCAAAAAAATAAAAAGCATGTTTGGTAACTACATTGCTGTAAAGCAGAAAGCAAAAAATTTTTACTTTACATATAAAATAATTATTTTAATTATTTTTATTTTTAATGATGTTATCAAATATTACTTTTTGATTTTTATTTTTTAAAAATTAAAAAATAAAAAAAATATTTTTTTAATGGCTAACCAAACATCAGTTTGCTATATTTAGTCGTATCTTCCCACTTTAAGGGCCTCTTTTGGATGCCCGAGCAATTTATTGTATAATATATTTTAAAATTTTTAAAAATTAGATAGAAGCTATGTGCTAAAATCAGATTGGTGTGGTTAGCAAAAAAATTAATACTTATTTATAAGAATAAATTAAGTATATTTTTGGTTTGGGATTGAAATCGAAATCGAAATGAGAATTAGAATTATTATATCTCACCCAACGTGTTTAGTTAGAAATCAAAATTGGATTTGAATAATAGAGGAGAGTAGATATCGGATATTGTGGGCTTAGGGCATTCCATCTCTTCTCAGAATTGGATTAGAAATGGAACGGGTTGACAGGATTTTCTGACGTCCAAATAGGTCTGAAATCATATGCCTGAGACTGCTGAGTAACGCTGATGCAAGAGGATGAATTTTGTACGGTGGGCACCTACGAAACTGTAATGCTCTACTAAATGCTTAAATTAATGCAGGAAAACCTCACACGTCAAAAGTGAAACGACATTAACAGGTTCCTTAATTTTTCCAAAGTGTCTCCGCTTGAAATAACAGAGCGCTGTCATGTCTCAGCAGGTTGAGGCTCAAGCTAAGGAATATAAATTTTGATCAGGGTATCGAAAACTAAACTAAACCACCGATGATTTGCCATGTATCTGGCTTTTGCCGGAAAAGTACTCAAAGTATCCCAAAAGGATACCACTGCAAGTCACAAGTCAGCATTGCATGCCACTTCACAATTTGATGACAGGCAGCTAGGAAAAGAGCTGATGCCATCCTTTGGAAAAAAGGTAGCTTAAGCAATGGAAGGATGGAAGTGTCGCAGCCGGAAAGAATCCCTCCAGCGTAAGAAAACTATACAATACTAACAAACGTCTTAAGTATATTATCCAAGCACTAAGGTTCCCGCTCCTTGCCTTGAATATAAAGGCTCCTGCTCCTTTGGAGCCCCACAAACCCCCTAATGCCTCCAAGGTCTGGCAAGAAAAGAACAATGTCGAACTGGCAACTTCCATTATATATTACCAGCTGTGCCATCGATCCCTCATCCTCGCCTTCAAAGTTCACGTATCTCACAGTGGAGGAGGATCTCTCTCGGCTTTGTCTTTTTTGTAACATTTAATCAATGGCCGGTGAGGGTGCGAAGCCCATAGCTTCTCTTCTTCTCTTCCTCAACTTGTGTATGTATGCCATAGTGGCGGCCATTTCAGGCTGGGCCCTCAATGTTGCCATCGATCGAGGGTTCACCATAGGTAAGGATCACCAGCGTATATTATGATGGTGGTTTTCTTCTCGTCTTCCAAAAATTTCTCATTGCTTGGTGGTTCTGCAACTGGCAGGGCCATCACTTGCACTTCCGGCTCATTTCTCGCCAGTATTCTTTCCGATCGGGAACGCTGCCACTGGTTTTCTCGTGATATTTGCACTGATAGCTGGAGTTGTTGGTAGCGCTGCGGCCATTGCCGGAATTCAACACATCCGCGCCTGGAACCGTCTCAGCTTGGCATCTGCAGCATCTTCTGGTATTGTAGCATGGGCTCTCACTCTGCTTGCAATGGGGTAAGGGAAACTTTCATCACATATTCTGACACAAGAAAATATGTCGAAATTCTGATTGTGAAGGGAATTAAAGCGTTCGATTTAACTTGCAGTTTGGCCTGCAAAGAGATTGTATTGGACGGAAGAAATGCGCGCCTGGTAAGACAAAAAAAAAAATCGCTATTATTCTCCATAGGCTCTTGTGGATGTTTAAATGGACTTTGTTTTATGTATGGAAACACGATGTCCCTCATGGGGGAGCAAGGTGGTACGGTATTAGATTAGAAACATACCCTATCCGATTTGGATGCCTTTCTTACAAAGTAAAACATCCAATCTTGTAGACTGGATCGCGGTAGTGGACTTGAAATCGGGGTCTCAATCTCAGCCTCGACGGAGATAATAACTCCGATCATTAGTTAGTAACTTTGAAAAGAATTGGATAGAAAGCCAGAAGGAGCTACTCGTCGCTGAGATAGATATCAATGGTTTCCCACTTCAATTTATTAATCTTCTATTTTCCAGGTTTTACTACGGCAGTTGCAGTTTGTTTATGAATATTCTATTTGCCAAAAAAAAAAAGAAGAAGAAGAAGCGCATATAATGGGATCCAAATTAAGTAAATCTTTAAAAAATTTTGAAATTGCACGGTTGCGTACATGAGAGGTATTCTGAGCGATAATAATAATTATGGGATTCTAAATGAACAAACAGAAAGAGGCTTCGATCTTTCATATATAACTACTAATGTGAAACACCCAATCAAAAAGTAACGGGTGATCTAATTTATAAAGGAAAATGAGAACGAAGCATGTCTCTAAGGTGGGCTATTTTCTTGCTTGCAGAGAACGGTGGAGGCTTTCCTAATCATTCTTTCAGCAACCCAGCTCGTATACATTCTTGTCATACATGGAGCACGGAGGGTTTGAAGGATGAAACTGTTTGAGTTTGGAATAAAGTGTCGTTCAATTATTTTTTTTTTATTCATTTCTCTAGCACCTCATTAATGTATTCCATATGAGATCAAGGGTTTTATTAAGTTTGATTTATGTGGTGTGGTTGAGCACGAATATTCAAGGCTTGGGCTTCACAATTGACATACTTGGATTGTTTTTAGTAAAGATGTTCCTAGTAAATGTGTAAAATATGCAACTTTATTTTTAATGTTCCACCATTCCGGTATCAACTTGATGAACGCATTGATCTAATTTTTCATGTGATGAAAATTTCCTGCTTATTGCCCCCCACCCCGAGAGAAAAAAAAAAAGATAAGTTCTCGAGGAGAGTTTTATAAAGGCACGTATATACATGCTAGGCTACGTTGGTTGCAGGATAATCTAAACTAAAATAAATTGACTAAGTTACTTTTAGCCTTCTTCTTGATCCTACTGTGATTGGCACCGTAGTCAGCAATACCGTTAGCCTTAATGTATGCATATATATAAGCTTGATTTGTTGCAAGCAATCTTTTTAGTTAATTCCTGCATCGAAGATTGAAGTTATAGATAATCCTTCACCAAAATATGGATCGTCCAATTGATGGACGAACTTCCCTTCAAGAATAGTGGTCAAGCACTTTTGATATCACTCTTTGGACATTTCAATGCATTTTTTTTCATAGCATAAAGCAGATCCGAGCAACAATTGGGAGAATAATTTTATTAAAATCATATATTTCTTAGTAATATTTTCAAACAAAACTGTTAACATTTTTTTTTTCTTTTTGGCGATCAAGCTGAGCTAGCTTATAATATAATCATATTTTCTTAGGATCAAACTCAACTATTCTCGATATTAGGTTTAGTTCAACATTTAGACCTAAATGTGTAATGGATGTAGGTCTAGAGTAAGAGGTACTGGGATTTATGGTGACAACACTTCTAATCATAGATAAACTTGAATAATGGAACCTTTTTTTGGGAAGAAATCCCATCATCGATCTTCTACACCTTAGATAAATCCAAAATTTTAAATCTAGTACCTTTCTTTTAGAGCAAACGAGGGTTTTATGTGTAAGCGAAGAAATTGCATGGAAATAATAACTTGATCTTCTCTATTGTATTTCTTGATGATATATAAATCTCATATAATTTAGATTTCATAATTTCTCGAATAGCTAGAAATGCAAATCTCATGTTCTTTGGAGCAGCTATAAGAGATGTACAATAATAGAAGTCAACAATAAAAAAAATTTCATGATTGTAGAACACAAGAAATGAATCCTAATGATTCCCATGATTTATGTAGAACGTGGTTATAGAAATAGATTCCAATGATTGTCTTTAATTATAGTGTACGTATATATAGAAATTGATCCCAATAATCTTGAAGAGATGTAAGTGTATATGCCTGATCAGGTTGTGTAAAAATATGGAAAAGCAATCCTATAATATTTGGCAGAGTTTTCATGACTAAGATTTGGATGTGAAGATGGCTAAAAGTTTTGTTCACCAAAAAAAAAAAAAATTCTTTCTAAAGGTGGCAATTAGATTGGGTCAGAGATGATACCCACCAGATCTGATACACGATAAATTAAAAATATATCAATGCAAACTAAATTTATTTATTAAATAAATCAAATATATAAATCTGAATCCAATTACTTCATTAAGCATGTAATCTAGCTCAATTCATAATAGGTTGACATAAGTTAAACAGATTAAATAGTTAAATATTGCCGCTGCCATTTCTTCGTATAAGTGAAGTAGGCAGCCGTAGAAGACTATCTTTGTTGTGGCAACAGGCTTCCTTTTCAATTGATAAATTCTATGACCATTTCCTTGAGGAAAACAACCTTTAAGATCTGCCCACAACTTTTGAACAATATCGGCATGAGCACAATTGTCAAAAAAAAATCTCTACTGACATCATTATGTAACCATAATCAAACCATATAGTTACATATTCCCATGCCTTAATCGTGGAGATTGGTGTTGTTAGTTTGGGTAGAGGCTCATCCACAAAATATAACTTATTTTTCGTTATAAGAGCAATCACAACCACACGCTTCCAAGTACTGTAGTTATCTTTGATAAAAAAAATTGTGGAGTCAATATATTTACTGAACTATCAGAGGGATGTAAATAATGAGGAGAGTTGAAGTCAAATTCAGTATCACGGTTGTTGTTGATGCCACCGAATCTATTGACGGCAAATTCTTTCAACATGCTTATGGTCATAAGACGCAAGAGGGAATGAGGTCAATTATTATGGAAATGAGATGGACTGTTGGATATCCCGCTCTGATGAATGATTTGATCTTTTTTATTGCGTTCCTTCGTATCCCATGTAATACAAATCTCATAATTTTTGGGCTAGTTGGAGATACGAAACCTATGATCTTAGCTGTAGGGTATATATGGTAATAGAAACTATTGGGGATAAATTTTATTTCTGTTGAAGTCTAGTCTGATGCTCAATCTAATGTAATTGGTAATCACAGAAAAGCTTCGATCGAGAATTCTTCCTCTAGCAGCCGAATTTCTTATGGACTCTTTTAATGGTCGAACTCTTTTCGGACTTCTTCAGCGGCCGAACTTCCCGCAGTCATCCAGGAAGGTCTCTGCATGAGTTCGATCTCGTACACGATATGAATCGATCCACATCCGGACTACCTTAGAGGAGTCCGAACTCCTCTAGAATTGATACAGCTCAAAGGTCATCATCAACCGACGCCCATCCCTCCGAACTTTGACTATCAAATCTCAAACAGACTGACACCTCACGACAACAAACACGATCTTCTGTAACAAACTCCACATGGCTCCGAGCGGCCACTATCCGATAGTTATGGTTATTACTATCAGTTTGTTACAGGTTCCGTCTATAAAAGGGACCCTCCAGATACGTTTTCTCTAGGCTCTCTTCTTCCTCTTGAAAACTCTGCAACTTTCTTGACTGAGCACTCCATTTATATTGTTTCAAAAAGCTAACTTGACCGTCGGAGGGTCTTCTTGGAGCTACCACCTCGGGCTCTGAACGAGACTTATTTTGCAGGTTACCGACGGCGACCTCGTCTTCTCCGACTCCAGCACTTCTCCGACGGTAATCAGATTTCGCACCAACAGGATTGATGCTAGAAGAAGGGCCCTCCGTTTCTAAGGATCCCTTGTTCTTAAAGGAGTGCTCAGCAGCGATCTCTCTTTTTTCTCTCTAAAGTTCTTCATGAAAAAAATGCCTTCCAGAAAAGCTTCGACCTAACGGTCAACAGCCTCTACAGCCAGATCCCGTCCAGATCTATCCGCTTTTGCTTCGACTCTGACAACTCAAGCTCCACTTACAGCCATGGTGGATGCGGAGCAGTTCAACCTACTTGTCCAGCAGGTTTGCGATCTTGCAGAGGCGGTGCAAGCCATACATCGATAGGCTCTGATGCCAATTCAGTCGGAGCAGACTTCTCCAGAGCTCCATGATCTGGTCTGGGGATAGCCAACTTGGGCTAGCCGATCGATGACCTCCGAGAAGGAGAAGCAGAGGGTGGAGAGCCCTTGCTCGGACCATGACTCAACCCCAGGAGGAGTTTTGCCCCCATTCCATCAGAAAATTCTGAAGATCAATGATCGTGAAGATCTCCTAGATCAAAGACTCCAGAAAATGAGTCGATGAATCGAAGAACTCTGTCATGCTTCCTCCTCATACGATAACGATATTTGCACTGATTCTTCTTTTTTTTAAAAGATTATGCAAGAACCAATCCCGCCAAACTTCAAGTTCTCATAGTTTAAGAGTTATGATGGGACCACTGATCGGTCGACCATCTGGAAGCCTTTCAGATAATGATGCTACTCTATAGTGCGTCAAATGCCATTTTATGGTGGGCATTTTCGTCCATCCTCAAGGAAGCTGCCAGGAACTGGTACTCGATACTTAAGTCGGGTACCATCTTTTTCTTCGATTAAATGAGCCATCAATTTTTGGCTCACTTTGTCAGCAATCGATGTCCCCACCGATGTTTGAATTTTTTGATGAATATCAAGCAGAAGGAGGAGGAATCTATTCGAGCTTATGTCATCTGGTTTAATGCTGCTGCATTGGAGGTCCGGAACTTAGACCAGTCTATTGTAATGGCTGCACTCAAGGGTAGCCTTCAGAAGAATGATTTATTATTCTTCCTAGAGAAGTACCCTAGAAATTTTGTCGATATGCTGGCTCGGGCTGAAGGTTATGCCCAAGCTGAAGAGGCCTTTAAGGCCAGGGATAATGAAGCCGCCCAGGAGCGGCAGATGGATGAACCAAATGTGCCCACGATTGGAGAGAAATCGAGTAGAGCTCGGTCATGCTTCCGGACTCCTTCGGAGCGTAAGCGGGTCCGAATCCCTACCTAGGCCTAGAGGTGAAGAAGCCCGGATAGAAGGGTGCGACGGAGCTCTTCCTTCAGAAAATTCCACAACTACGCTCCTCTTAATGCTCCAAAAACCTAAGTACTGATGGAGATCAGGGAGCAACTATCAAGATCGGAAAGAATGCGCACTCACCCCGGCAAATGTAATCCTAGCAAGTTCTGTCTCTATCATTGCGATCACGATCATGATACGAAAGTGCATCCAACTTCAAGACGAGATCGAGGAGCTCATCAGGCACGGTAGGCTTGACCGATTCCTGTGACATTGGTCGGAAGGATAAAAGGATCGATCAAGAGCACCCTCGCCACCAGAACCATCGAGGAGTGAGGAGCAGCGAGAAGATCGGCCCTCGATCGGCATCATTAACACCGTCTCTGGGGGACTTCGGCGAGGGGAGGCTAGCAGGTCAGTCGAGCCCGAAAAGAGGCGAAGAACTGAAGAGCCCATCGCTTTCATCGATGAGGATGCTCAAGGAGTCCAGTTCCCACACAACGATGCGATTGTAATCTCTTTGAACATTGCTGATTATGATGTACGTTGTGTTTTGGTAGATAATGAAAGTTCTGCTGACATTCTGTACTATGATGCTTTTTTTAAAATGTCCATACCTGATAATCGCCTAGGACCCATGAGCTCCTCGTTGGTCGGCTTCACTGGCGATGCTGTGCTAGTGGAGGGAATGATAACTCTAGCCATGACTGTAGGATAGTATCCAAAGCAGGCCAAGGTGTGGGTCAACTTTTTGGTGGTAAAAGCCTCCTCCACTTATAATGCAATCTTCGGTCGATCTGGTCTGAATGCACTACGAGTCGTAGTGTCGACCTATTACCTGAAAATAAAATTTCCAACAAGCAACGAAATAGGTGAAATTAGAGGCAATCAAGCATTAGCCCGGCACTGCTACTCTATCGCCTTACAAAATGACACTCGACTTGACCCCTGCCCAGTTGACGGGCTTGATGTTCGCGATGACCTTACCGAAGAACAGGGTGAGCCCGTAGAAGATCTTATGACCGTCCCCCTGAATGATGGAAATGCAGAGCATACGGTGCAGATTGGCTCCAATCTAGAAGATAAAGTTCGGGAGCAGCTCATTGCTTTTTTACGGAGGAATGCCGACACCTTTGCCTGGGTTTTCATGGATATGCCTGGGATTGACGTTGAGGTTATGGAACATCGACCGACCGTTGATCCCAAGCATCGACCAATAAAAGAAAGAGTTTGGGGCCATGCACCAGAAAAGCAGAAGGCAATAGCAGAAGAAGTCGATAAGCTTCTCAATGTCGGATTTATTCAAAAAATCAGCTATCCGACTTGAGTCTCTAACGTGATCCTGGTCAAGAAGACCAACGGCAAGTGGAGGATGTGTATAGACTTCAAAAAGCTGAATAAAGTCTGTCTAAAAGACAGCTACCCTCTACCTAGGATTGATCAACTGGTAGACACGACCTCAGACCACGAGCTCCTCACCTTCATGGATGTCTTTTTCGACTATAACCAAATATGGATGGCATTGAAGGATGAGGAGAAAATTATTTTTGTTACTAACCATGGTCTTTATTATTATAGAATTATGCATTTTAGACTTAAGAATGTAGGGGCAACGTACCAGCGCCTGCTCAATAAGATCTTCAAGGAGTAGATCGGCCGCAACATGGAGGTGTATATGGATGACATGCTCATCAAAGTCGAGCTTCAATAAACCACATCGCCGACCTCGAAGAGACCTTCAATGCACTCAAAAAGTACAAGATGAAGTTAAATCCGACCAAATGCGCCTTTGACGTGACCTCGAGGAAGTTTCTGGGGTTTATGGTATCAAGACGTGGGATCGAAGCAAATCTAGAGAAAATTCAAGCTATTCAGAAGATGACTGCTTTAAAAATAATCAAAGAAGTTTAGCGTCTGACTGTAAAAGTGGCATCCCTAAATCACTTCATCTTGAGATTGGCCGAGCGATGCATGCCCTTCTTCTAAGCTCTCAAGCAACCAAAGAACTTCTACTGAACGACGGAATGCCAACGGATGTTTAAGGAGCTTAAAAATTATCTCGGCTCACCCCCACTACTGGCTAAGCCTGAATTTGGAGAAGAATTATTCTTGTACCTAGCAGCCTCTCTGGTGGCCTTGGCAGTAGTCTTAGTCAAGGAGAAAGCGAAGATGTAGCGATCAGGCTATTACATAAGTCGGATCCTTAGGGATGTAGAGATCAGATACTCTAAGTTAGAAAAATTGACTTACTCTCTTCTAATCGTTGTCAGAAGATTTCGACCTTACTTTCAGGGATACACCATAACGGTCCTTACGGATCAACCAATAAAAGCAATCCTTCATCGAACGAATGCTTCCAAAAGAATCGCTAAATGGGCAATCAAGCTCATGAAGTTTGACATCAATTATCGACCCCAGCCATCGATCAAAACTCAGATATTGATAGATTTTATAGTAGAATGTATCATTTCGGATGAAGCCGAACTTGAACAGAATGAGACCGGCATCCCATGGTTGCAACCAAGCCTCTCTGAAGAGAGTGTTGATCTTTTCGAAGGTTTTTGGGCCTTGTACATGGATGGTTCGTCCAACTCCATCAGAGCAGATGCGGAGTTGGTCTTAGTCAATCCCGAGGGAGTTGTCGCTGAATACGCGCTATGCTTCGAATTTTCTGTAACTAATAATGGGGCTGAATATGAAGCACTGATCGTCGGGTTAAAAATAACAAGAGAGTTAAAAGTAGATCGACTTCAAGTCTATAGTGATTTTCAATTAGTAGTCGGCTAAGTTAGTGGCAACTATGAAGCACGGAAGGAAAGTATGATGAAATATCTTGAGAAGATAAAGTATTTGACTTTGGCCTTCGATAGTTTTGGCATTCAACAGATTTCGATGGTAGAAAATATAAGAGCCGACCTCCTCTCTAAATTGGCCACTTTAGCTCTAGCCGAACTATCCAAAGAAGTATTTTTTAAAACTCTAAAATATTCGAGCTCAGAGGAATCACAGCTTGTTATGCAGATGGAGTTCGAGTCAAGCTGGATTGATCCATTAGTTGCCTATCTCAAAGAGGGGGTTCTTCCTCATGATCCAAAAGAAGCTCAAAAACTTAGGAATCAAGCCTTCCGATATATTTTGTATGAAGGTAAGTTATATAAAAGATCGTATTCACTACCACTGTTGAGATATCTCCAATCTTCAGAGGCCGACTTTGCATTATGAGAAGTGCACGAAGAAATTTATGGAAGTCATGTAAGAGCCAAATCTCTATCATAAAGACTACTTCGGCAAGGATACTATTGGCCGATCTGGTACCATAATTTTATGGAGTATATCAAAAAATATGACCGCTATCAGAAAAATGCAAATATATAAAGACAATCGGCCTCCAAGCTTACTCTACTAAGTACACCTTGGCTATTTGCGCAATGGAGAATGAATATACTTGGCTCTTTTTCAATGACGTTCAGACAACATAAGTTCTTTTTAGTTATGATTGACTATTTCACCAAATGGGTCGAAGCCAAACCACTAGCAAAAATTACTGAGACCAAGGTACGAGACTTCATATAGAAGTCAATCGTCTGTCGATTTGGTCTGCTCCAAACTCTCATAACAGATAATGGATGATAGTTTACTGGGATGAGGTTCATTGAATTCTGTAAAGATCTAAACATCTCCCATCGCTTCACGTCGGTAGCTCACCCATAAACAAATGGAGAAGCTGAAGTGACCAATCGGATCCTATTATAAGGCATCAAGGCAAGACTCGAAAAAGCAAGAGGGCCTTGGGCGGACGAACTCTATTATGTTCTATGGGTATACCGCACTACCCAAAGACTGTCGACTGAAGAAATATCATTCGCCTTAGCTTTTGAATCAGAGACAGTCATCCTGATCGAACTTAAGCTTCCATCAATGTAGATAATGGCTTTCAATAAGCAGCATAATCTGTAGGACCTCAGAGCCAATCTCGACCTACTAGAAGAAAAAAGAGAGGAAGCCCAAGTTTGGATGATAGCTTATAGATGAAGGATGGTCCGATACTATAACTCTAGGGTTAGAGGTAAAATATTTAGAGTAGGAGACTTAGTGCTTCGACGAGCCGTCATCTCTCAGTCTTAGAGTCAGGAGAAGCTTGCCCCACTTAGGAAGGATCCTATGAGGTCACGGAGGTCGTCCGACCCGAGATGTACTACTTGAAGAAACTCGGAGGGACAGATCTACCTCGATCGTAAAATTTAGAAAATCTGTAAATGTATTACTGATGATTTGATTATAATAAAATTCTCCTACTTTAACATCCTAATCTTTGTTGTATACCGATGATAAAGGAGGACTATCCTCTGAACTTGATCTCACGATAAATACAGCCCGTTAGAAATAGGAGAAAAACCTTATCCTAATGCGAGCAAAGTCGAAGGCCTCATTCATTTTAGATAAGATGAGAAAAGAGGCTCTGACAACGATCCTAGTGTGCTCCTACAGTATGTTAAAAATAGGAGGAGAACCTCATTCCAACATGAGCAAAGTCGAAGGCCTCGTTCATTTTAAACAAGAGAAGGGGAGAGGCCCCAACAACGACCCTAATATGCTCCTACAGCCTATTAGGAATAGGAGAGGAACCTCATCTTAATATGAGCAAAGTCGAAGGCCTCGTTTATTTTAGATGAGAGGAGGGGAGAGGCTCCAACAACGATCCTAATGTGCTCCTACAGCTCGTTAGAAATAGGAGGAGAACCTCATCCTAACGCAAGCAAAGTCGAAGATCTCGTTCATTTTAGACGAGATGAGGAGAGAGGCCCCAACAATGGCCCTAATGTGTCCTTACAGTCCGTTAGGAATAGGACGATAATCGCGTCCTAACGTGAGCAAAATCGAAATCCTCATTCATTTTAAATGAGAAGAGAAAAGAAGCCTCGATAATGGCCCTAATATGATCCTATAGTCTGTTAGGATCAGGAGGAGAATCTCATCCTAATATGAGCAAAGTCGAAGACCTCGTCCATTTAAGATAGGATGGGGGAGAGGCTCTGTCAACGGTCCCAATGCGCCTCCATAAGCTACGTTAGGAACAGGAGGAGAACCTCGTCCTAACATGAGCAAAGTCGACGATCTCGTCGATATAAGATAGAATGGAGGGAGAGATCCTACCGATGATCCTAACGCACCCCCATAAGCCATGATAAGAATAGAAGAAAAGCCTCATTCTAATATGAGCAAAAGTCGGAACCTCATAAACCAAAGACATGGAGAAGGAAGAAGCTTGGTGGAGAATTCTTACATATTTTTTTCCATGATGATCTGACTATGTCAAATACGAAGGACAGAATCTTATCCTGATTTGCAAGAGAGGTCCTAGTTCGACGTTCATAATAAGCCCGATGTCCACAACGAGCTCGGCGTCCACAACGAGCATTTCATAAGAAAATGATAGAGAGAAAAATAAGGTAAAGAAGGTAAGGCTACAAATAGACCTCAGGTTCACACGAAATGAAAATAGCAAAAAATATATTATTTCATTATAAAAATGAGTTCATTACAAGCAAAGCATAGGCTGACAAGACCGATTATACTGAAAAAAAAAGAGGGAAAAGAGGTCGAAGCTCTAAGACGAACTGGATTCTTCGGACTTCGGGGTACTGGCTCCGACCATCACCAAGGCCTGCTTTAGCCTAAGAATCTTCTCCTCAAGCTCCTTCTTCTGGAAGAGACTATCTACATACATTCTGTTAACGAGCTGAAACTTACCCTCGAGCTCTCGTCGCTGTCTTCTTAAAACTTCAGACTTGGCCTCTGCATCCTTGACAACCCAATTTTTGCAGGCGAGCTAAAGCTTCAGCCATTGAACCTCGGCCTACTCCATCCCAACCACCTCTGAAAGCTCACCAACGGTCCTCTTTAAGAAGGCAATCTCCTCCGACTCACCACTCGCACTAGCTTTTTGATTATTGTGCAGTCACTTTTGAAGATGAGTTACTTTGTCTCTGGCAACCTTGAGCTTATCTTCAAGCCCGAACATCTTCTCCGCCCAAGTCACTCAATAGCTATTAGCCAGTCTTCAGTATCTTGCAGCTATTTTTGAAGTTGAAATAACTTTATTGACCAGTTCCAGTCGTATCGAACCTTGTCGGTAGACCACGGCAAGCTTTCTTCTAGAAGATAGATATTTTTTCTGGCATCCTTCAAGTCAGCTTCAAGAGAGCTGATCTTCACTGTTAGTGCCCAGGACTTGTCACTGACATTTCTTTTGAGTTTAGCGACCTCCTTCTCGAAGCTGCCCTTTTGGATACTAAAGCTCACCGCTTCCTTCATATGCAACCCTCGGAGGCGAGTGACCTCTTTGGTTGCCTTAAAAGCATTCTTCCATGAGGCTCGAAGGTCGTCCTCCATCTTCTTCAACTTCTTCCTCAGAAGATGAACTTCCTTCCTTAGATTCTTTATCAAGGGCCTTATCGAAACCCCCTGAGGCAGTAGATCAGCATTGGTGGGAGACTGCATTCGAGATACGAAAAGCGCTCAAGGGTATGAAAAAAATTTACTTCATTTAATCAAAATTTTTGAGTATAAGACATAAAAAAAAGTACAACTACTCGAGGATCTCAACCTCGAAGGGCGGAGCTGGATCGCTCTCGACTGCCTCAGGTTCTCGAACTAGTTTGGGCATCTCTGCGGTAGGTTCAGATGGACCAGAAGCAAGCTCATCGAAGGAAAGGTCGACTACCACATTAGACGGTCCCACCTCCATGTCGTCTTCCTCCTCCAGAAAGCTGAGGTCGAGCTCGGAGAACCTTCGGACTACCCTACCTTCGCAGAACTCGAAATCCTTGATAAATGCTTCCTGACCGAACTCGATGTTCAGGTTCCACATCTTGAGAGAGGTCTTGAACTTTTCCATGGTCCGAGTAATTATCTCCGAGATCGACTTCACCATTTGGATCTCTAGTTTGGCGATCCTATTTTTGGCTTCCTTCCTCCTCTCCTCCTTTAGGGCTAGTGCGGCCTTTAGTTCGACTGAGGTGAACTCTTCTTTGCGGAGCGCGTCTTGAAGACTTCGGCCGCCTTCTCCTTGGCAAGATGCTCGAGCTCATCGACCCTCTCTTGAAGATGGCGGACCTTGGCTCGAAGGTCCTCCTGAGCCTTCTGTGCCTCCGTCTCCTGACGAAGCACCCTCTTGATGTGAGTGAGCATCTGATGACCCGACTGTAATAAATAATTAGTGTTAAAAAAAAGGAGAGAAGAAGAAGAGTGCAGAAGAGAAAAGAAAGAGTCGAGCAATGGAGCAATCACCTTGAGGATGGTCCCGAGAGAACTTCAGATGAGCCACCGCGGGTCCAGGTCAGCCATTTGGTCCACCACCTTGGGCATGGCAAACCTATCGACAAGATTTTGGATGATCTTCGGGTTGTCGAAGGGATCCTCCCCTCGTTTATTGTCATTGCCATCTGGTTTGCCTAAGCGAGCCTTATAGGACGTCTTCGCAACGGCTTTCTTTTTTCTTCCCTCTTTCGTCCCTTTCTTGACAGAGAGCTTCGAAATTCAATCCCCACTAAAGGGACTTGAGGGCATGGAAGGCACCGAGCCCACACTAGCAGTGTCAACCTCGGCAGTTGGGGCAATCTCAATGCCGACGATGACCTCGGACACGGTGGTAGTGGAGGCGGGGACTCCGGAGCTGGAAACATCAACCTTTGCCCTCTTTGAGCCATCTTCTTGCGCCTTCCCTTTCCTCTTCCTGGTGAAAAGCCTTTTGGTAAGCATCTTGGTGGCTTGTGCATCCATTTCTATAGTAGGAAAAGAAGAGTGGTTAGTGGCAATACACATACGTAAAATCGTGTGGATTCGAAAATCAAAAGATGTACCTGCAGGATCACGGAGACTCAGACCCAGGTTGAACAAGATCTGTTTCTTTAGAAGGTCAGAAAGAGGAGGAGCTCGGCGAACTGACTCTCTAATATAATCCCATGAAGGAAGACTTAATGACAAGGTCGGATAATATACAAAAAAGAACTTTTCCTTTCAGTTATGAACGAAAGAAGGGGCACCTTTCAATAACCTCTTTTTGTCGACCCGAGAGAAAAGTACCATCAATCATTCGTGGAAGGATGGTGCTTGAAGTTATAGAAACTCCTAAAAAGCAAAATGGTTGGCTAGACTTTGGTCAATCGACAGAGGAAGAGGAAACCTATGACGAATCGAAAGAAGTTCGGTATGACAGATGTGAATGGGATGTTTAAAAATTGGAAGAGGACGACTACAAATGGGGGCAGCGGAAGTCTAATCCTGACGTGCAAAGCTTCTAAGTACAAACAAAATCGATCGATCGGAGAAGAATTGACCCGATTGTCGGAGCTAGGGAGTTCAAGGTCATATTCTGGAGGGATTCCATATTGGATTTGGATCAGCGAAAGATCATCCGGGATAAGGATAGACGGGATGGTGTCTAGAGCAAAAGACGAGCGGGACATGTTCCTAGGTTCTACCTCGATCAGGAGTGCAGAATCAAAGAAGGTTGATCCGAATGAGCCCCACAAATCGATGGAGTGGGAGGTTTCGGAAGACATTCGGATTGAGATGAACCCCAAGAACCCCCCCTCCCATAAAAAAAAATCAAGAAAACAAGAAGTCAAAAGTGATAAGCATGAATAATCTAAGAGAAGGGTTAGAAAACTAACCTAAACTATCCAAAAAGGATGAAAGAATGATGAATGCGATGAGGATCAATTGAAAGGATGTCCGAAGCTCAGAAAGATGAGAGAAGGATGAGACTCACGGAAAGAAGGCGAACGGGGGCCGAATGAAGAAGACTTAAACAAGGATGACTTTCAAATAATAAGAGAAGATCTTAAATAGCCAGAGATAATACGAAGTAGTTATGATTACAGATCGACTTCGGTCGGTCAGCATGCACCTCGTGTCCCACTCATCATGACAGAGGAGCGGCGACGGGTGGAGTCTTTTTGGCATCATACCTATGGCAGAATTTTGGTGGGAGATTCGAAGGGCCATCTTTTCGAACTTATTTTAGACTTAGAAAATTTCGGTGCCAGCACGGTAAATACTGAAACATCTCATCCTGACAAGCATGAAAATCCGGGACCAAACTTCGGCCGTCGTTTTTTTTTCTTCCTTCCTTCAAATTTTGAACTCGAAAGTAAGAGGACTATTATTAAAAATAAATTTTACTCCCATCGAAGTTCAGTCTGATGCTTAGCCTAATGTAACTGATAATCACAGAAGAGCTTCAATCGAAAATTCTTTCTTCAGCAGCTGAACTCCTTTCGGATCTCTCAAGCGATCGAACTCCGTCCGAACCCCTCCAGCAGTCGAACTCCTTTCGAACCCCTCCAGCGGCTGAATTTTTTCAACGGTCGAACTCTCCGCAGTCATCTAGGAAGGTGTCCATACGAGTCTGATCTCATACACGACATGAACCGATCCATATCCGAACTATCTTAGAGGAGTCCGAACTCCTCTAGAATTGATACAGCTCAAAGGTCATCACCAACCGACGTCCACACCTCTGAACTTTGACCATCAAATCTCAAACGGATTGGTACCTGACGACAACAAACACTATTTTCTGTAACAAACTCCACGTGACTCCGAGCGGCCTACTATCCGATAGTTACGGCTATCACTATCAGTTTGTTATAGGCTCCGTCTATAAAAAGGACCCTCCAGATATATTTTCTCTAGGTTCTCTTCTCTCTCCCAAAAATTCTATAAATTTTTTGACTGAGCACTCCATTTCTGTTGACTGAAAAAGCTAACTTGACCGTCGGAGGGTCTTTCCGAAGTCACCATCCCGAGCTCTGGACGAGACTTGTTTTGCAGGTCATCGATGGCGACCTCGTCTTCTCTGATTTCAGCACTTCTCCGACGATAACCAGATTTTGCACCAATAGAAAATAAAAATGAAGGATCCCAAAATTGCAAAGAGCATAAATATAAAAATAGATCCCAATAATTATCCATGACCGAGAGTGCATTTATATGAAAATGGATCCTAACATTTATGGAGAGATAAGAGTACACATAACCTACTAGATTGCCTAATAAATATGAAAAAAATCTCATAATTATAGAATGCGTAAGAATAGAAATGGATCCTAATAATTATAAAGAGATGAGAGGGCACACGCTTGATTTGGTTGTTTAATGCTATGCATCTATATCCTTTTTTTTGTCATTTTTATTTTATTGCATTTGTTCTTGGCCCATTTTTCTCTAATTACCTTTTAATATCAGCATGCATTAACAATGGTGTACTTAGGTTGAGACTAGTCATAAGTCTAGATGGATATTAAGGGTGGATAACAATTTTATAATAAATTTTATTTATAAAACCAATTGTTCAAAAGAAAAAAAACTTCAAAAAGATACTGAGATATCGATGTCATATAATGTAATTATATAACATAAAAAAGATATATATTGTAATTTAAAATATAATTGCATTAGATTATTGCATCTCTACAAAATAGTGTATTATATATCGTAATCAATATAAATCATTGACCTGATATTGATGACATATCATGACAGTTCCAATATAATATAGAATTTTAGCAAATTCTATAACATATAACTATTTTATTGTTAGTATTTACAATTATATTAGTTATTATATGTTAAATCAAATTATAATATATTCATGTAAACATGAAGATGCCAATGAAAAAGCAGTCCATGACAAGTTTTGCTTTGATTGATTCAATCCTTCCCGGCTCATCCAAACACGAAATTTGAAATCATTCATTTCCAATTTTTTTTCAAAAATAGATAATTTAAAGATAAATAGATCTTTATTTTATATTTTTTTTTTTTTGGGCACAAATTTTTATTTTATGTTTTAAACACGAAATATGCAAAAATGGGAATGCGGGCCTAGGCCCATATGGTGGGAAACGAAAGGCCCGCGAGGCTGCGACAAAACCCCTTGCTTTGCGGATCCAAAGTACAGACACAGTGGCTCCCACATCTCAGGCTACATTTATTCCCTCCCAAGTTTGTTTTATATGGCAGAAGACTCGGTGGCTCCATTTCGCACTTCCGGACAATGAATCATGATATGCCGTCAGCCGTCCCCACCGAGTGAGTTACCCCGGCTGGACGGCAATGTAAGGTTAGGAAGGGATAAATTTATGGTTCCGAAAGCGAACCCCAACCCCACCGCCCTCCCCTGCCATTTTCCCACTCTCCCGCCCTCCCCTGCCATTTTCCCACTCTCCCGCTGCTTCCCCTTCTCCCCATACACCTTTTCCTGTCCAAGATCAATCATCTTCCCCGTTGTTTTCTCCCTCCTCCTCTCTCTTTCTCTTTCTCATCTCCTTCCCAAACCCTAAAGAATCTCAAATAGGGCCCGCTTTTCTCTCGAATTTTGTTTTTCCTCATCCTATCCCGCTTATATCTATATAGATTGAGATTGTGGTGTTGGGGTCAAAGAAAAGGAAAAGAAAGCAAGCGGTCGTCATCATGCCGTCCGGGGCGAAGAAGAGGAAAGCGGCCAAGCGCAAGAAGGAGAAGGAGGAGGAGGAGAAGGGGAAGGAGAAAGAGGAGGAAACGGGTAGCATCCCCCATCCATCCAATGACCCTCATCCTTCCCCTCCACCTCCACCTCAACCTCAAGGTTTGTGTCCCTGACTTCTAAATCCCCATCCCGCTTTCATGTTTTTGTTTTTTTTTTTTTTTGCCTTCTTTGTATGTGTTCTTGAATATATGTTTCATTTGTGGACCAGGTAATGGACATGAGGATCGGATGCCCCACGACGACGGGAGGCGGAGCGAGACGCCGCCGGAGACGCCATTTGCGACCCCGTCGTCTCAGGCGAGCCATCCTCTAGCCGAGGAGGCAGGGGAGGAAACTCCTGGATTTCAACGCGAAGTTGCCGTTAATTCGGCGGTGGAGAGATGGAAAAATGGTAACGGAGAGACCGACGAGCCTGCTGAGAGGCAGCCAGATGAGCATGCGAACGAAGATGCGACCGAGCTGGAAGTGGAAACAGTGGATGCTGCAGCGGATGAGGTTGGGAGGGGAGAGCTTCGCGAAGCGGAGGGTGCAGAAGGGACCAAAATGGAGAAACCGGCGGAGGAATCGGTTATTGCTGTCGAGCGGAGTGTGCTTACAGCCGAAGAGGAAGACCCAGTCGAGATTCTGAAAGAGGCTCCAGTTGCGGTATCCCATAGATGTGAATTGAAGGTAGTGGCTCTGCCAGCGAAGGACGAGATCAAAGAAGAGCCATCATATGAACGGGAAGTGAAGGTTGTGCCTCTGCCAGGTGAGCAGGAGGTCAGAGAAGAGGAGGCATCCTATGAACGCGAAGTTAAGATTGTGCCTCTGCCAGATGAGGAAGAGGTCAAAAATCGGCCATCGTATGAATGCGAAGTGAAGGTAGTGCCTCAGCCAGATAACAATGAGACCAAAGAACTGACATCCCATGAAAATGATGCGAATGTAATGCCTCTGACAGATAAGGATGAGGTTAAAGAACGGTCATCCCATAAACGTGAAGGGAAAGTAGCAGCTCTGATGGATGAGGATAAGGTTAAAGAACATCCACCCCATGAACGTGAAGTGAAGGTCGTGGCTCTGCTAGCGAAGGATGACACCAAAGAAGAGCCATCATACGAACGGGAAGTGAAGGTTGTGCCTCTGCCAGGTGAGGACGAGGCGGGAAAAGAGGTATCATATGAATGCGAAGTTAAGGTTGTGCCTCTGCCATCCTATGAATGCCAAGTGAAGGTAGCGCTTCAGCCAGATAAGAATGAGGTTGAAGTATGGCCATCCCATGAACATGATGCTCTGCCAGATGAGGATGAGGTTAAAGAATGGCGATACCATGAACGTGAAGGGAAAGTTGCAGCTCTGCCAGATGAGGATAAGGTTAAAGAACAGCCATCCTATGAACGTGAAGCGAAGGTAGTGCCTCTGCCTGATGAGGATGTAACTCGAGAACAGTTTTGTGTGAGTGGGGAAGCCATCCAAGGTACCAGAAGAGCGGAGACTATACCATCTACTGAGGTATTGAAATGGGGCTGTATTAATCTTTTCTTTCACTCCTTTTGGGTAATGTTACTAATGGGGGTTTAATTGGATGGCTGTAGGTTGCATTGCATACCCCATTAGTGGTGCATCATGCAAGGTGCTGGAATTGCTGTGGGCTTCTTGATGTTCTTGTTGGTTCTGAAAGATAATCTCAGGTGAGCTTTTAATTTCTCTTATTGAAAAATCTTTATTCACATCATAACTCCTAGTTTAAGCTATCTAGCACATGTCAATTGTTTATCTGCGGCACAGGTTAAAGAAGCCTTGGCTTGCTTATTTTCTCATAAACATGTAGGTAGAAGTATTTGAACTGGTAGGAAGTATAATGAACAGAGTCTATATTTCAGACATAGAAGGAACAAGCTGACCATTTACTTGGTACCGGTGGAGGAGGTAATTTTTCTGATCATTGAGTAGTCATCACCCGTAGCTTTCGAAGGAAAATCATGAAATCACATTAGGAGGGGATAAATAGCAATTTGGATGGTCTTGCAAGGAGAATAAGTAGAGGATGTGCATTTGTGAATTGTTGACTATAGTTTGGTGTGATGAATGCTAGGTGTTTGTATGCTTGTATTAATGCAGATGTTTAATTTTACATCAACTTTAGATAAGGTGAATATATGAACATTGGCATTGATCTTAAGTGTATGCAGTAGAAGTGTGAAGAGAAGGGCTTGTAGCTTTGATCTTGGAAACTTGAAGAGATTTATGAGAAGATTCAGGAAAGGTTGTAATATGCTTACTATGGTTTTTCGCAGAGAATTTGGATTGCAAGAAATAAAAGAATCTTCAATGTATCAGCTAGATTGGTGGTGGACATCCTTTGAGGATTTAAGTTTTTCAGCTTTTTGTGGTCTACCATTTCAATATGTGAAAACAAAAGATATCGAAACCATTTAAGGAAATATGTTTTGAGTGTTTGTTGAGGACTGCTTGTTCGTTTTGAGGTGGGATGTAGATTGATTTGTTTGTCTTCATTTCATCCTTGTTGAAATGAAATTAATGGTCTTTGCCCATCTTCTTCTATGACAAAAAAGGAAGAAAAATCTAAATATAAGCCATGCATCTTTCAACAATTCAAAAGCTCGACCAATGTAGTGTAAGGTGGAAAATTTGGCATGTAGATTGAATAGCTGCATTAAGAGTGAAGATAATTTTAAAATTGTATGCACCAAATTAAGAAAACTATAAACATCTTTGGAAATAAGGTGCTCAGTTGATACCAGGTGGCCGAATGTAATTACAATGGAGGTTCATGGAATAAATTTGTTTATTTCATGTAGATAGCATATTCAGTGAGATCTTGAAAGTTTGGAAAATGCTAAACAAGAGATGAATGAATTTCCAATTTAGGATTGTAAACCATTCTTTAACTAGCTTATGCAGTGAGAGATTTATGATAACAACTGGTTGAAAAATTATTATGTTCCCTTTCAAAAGGATAAAGGCATTATTCAATATTGTACCAGTTATTTGTGAATGAAACTTATGAGCCACAGAAAGAATTTCTCTGAGAGGGTGATGATACAGAAATTAAAACAATTAACAATAGCAAATATGGCATTAAACCTGAAAGATCAACCATATAGGAAATTTCTGGTTTGGACAACTGACTTTGAAGAGGATAAACAGTCAACAAATGTTTCGATTATTCCAGATAAAAAATATATTTTGAGAGTACCATAAGAGGTAATTCAGTAAGTATTATTGAGGGAATTCACATTTGAAGCAAAGGTCCTATATATACGAGTATGTATAGGAGTAACAATAGGAGTTGCATATGATTATCAAGAGACAAGTCATCTTTAGTTGTATGACTATCTAAAACTCAAATGTAAACTCATATTGTGGATAAGCTTTATGAACACATGGTAGATAAGCTTGCTATTGATGTTTAAGGACTTGTTTGGTTCACGGGAAGAGGAGGGGGAAAGTGTGGTCAAATGGAAAAATGAAGAAATGCCTCATCTTTGGTTGGAGTTTTCAATGGAGAGAGATTGGAAAGTAGCTTTTCCATGGAAATAAGATTTCCTATATTTTATGGGAAAGGAAAATCCATATGGGACACGGGAAAGTTCAATTCCCATTGATTGGGAATTGAAGTAATTTTTTTTCAAAAAATGCCCTTAAGCTTTTAGATAGAATGGGTAAGGTCTTTCCCTTTATTAAGGGCATAAAAAGTATTTCACACAATTTTTCTAGAAAAGTAGATGCTCGACCAAATGTAAGCCATTTTGTAATGTGCTACTTTCTCATGGTCGACCAAACATATAGAAATCACTTTCTTGGGCATCATCTACCTAGACATCAGCTTCTCAAGAAAAACATTCCAGTGAGGGGAAATTCTTCTAGCAGGCTAAATGGGTTTTAAGAAGAGGTGCCCTAATGTTATATGTAAATTATATAATTGGTAAGAAGACAGTTGGGTTGAAAATAAGGTTAAAGATATGGAGGTTAAGGCATTGGCATAGCTAGAACATGGTACAAGTAAAAATTTAGTAGACATAAACTAGGAGTTCAAAGGCTTTCCATATTTTTGGCAGCCAAGGAATATTCTATACAATCATTTTGTTAAATTAATTCTGTTGGAAGAATGGAGAAAGTTGAAATGTATGATTACGATGAGATGGATAAAGAAAAGTGGTATTTCTGGGTCTTTTAGACATGATGGAAGTTTAATAAGAAAGTAACAAGTCCAACAATTTTGTATTGATTAAAACATGGGGCAAGAAGAGGCCCTAAGCATATTTGGTATTTAGAGAACATGGCAAAGATGACATCGGTGATATCAGTTATGGATATTTGGGTGAACAGAGAAAATCACAGAATTACAAACATTATGTTAGGTGTATAAATTATTATTTGAAGATAGAAAACTAAAGTAGGTGGTATGGCCATGTGCAACAAAGATCTTACTAGGCTTTTGGAGTGGAAGCGACTCGAATTTGTCTTGAAGAGTCAAGGAAGGGAAGGGTAAGGTGAATAATAGAAGTGGCTGCAGTGTGGGAAAATGATTTATAGAAGTTGGCAGTGATGGATGTGAACCTGGTATTGAGAGAGGAATACATAAATTCAAACTAGCAAGGATAGGTTCAGTTATTTGATTGGTTTTGTGCTTATCAGCAATCAACTCCATATGTTTCATTCAGATATGGAAGATGGGGTTGGATTGAATATTTAGGGCAGTTTGAACTGTAAAACTTGATCTTAACTGTTCTCTTGAAGTAGCAGTTACAACCATTCTGTATCACTCTTTCTTCAGATTTTGCTTTATATATTGTTTCATGAATGCTCAAGAAGCAATTTCTTCCTTTCCATGTGATTGAATTGCCTACATTATAATGTAATGACCGTCTGTTAAAAGTTTATCTGTCATGTGACCAACCCAATCATTAGCACTGCAGAGTCAATGGTTGGGTTAACTAGCTCTCTTCAAAATTTCCTTTTCTTTGTTTGGATTCTTAAATCCATCATATGCAATGGTTTTGTGCATGAAAAGGCTAGCATGTAAATGTATTTGATCATTGGTAGGTCTTCATTTTGTAAGATTGAGTAAGTAGCAAAACTAATTCTTTTAATGAGACAATATTGCATGTAATCTTATATTTGTATGTTTATTTATCTTTTCACATTTATATATGTTGAAATTTAGATTGCATAGCCACTCATAACCATCTAACAGATAAGCTAAATGAATAAAATAGGTGCCATTACTGTCATTTATGTTCCTTCTATGGCAGTAGATAGCTTTTGTTCTTAATTTTTAGATAATCTACTAATAGTTGCAGATGCTAGTATCTGCAGGTGTAACCTGTGTGGGTGTTAGCATGGTCCTACTGTACAGTTACTAGATCTATCTTCAAAAATGCAATTCAACATATCTGCAAATGTAGTGGGTTTGGTTGGATGTCCAATCTCACCACTGATATATCCGTTTGAATGGTCTTTGCTGTCAATTCTGTCGATCTATTTCTCTCCATTTGTAAAAGATTCTGGGATTGGTAATTTGGATGTATTCTTCCACATATTAGAGTATTTTCTTGATTTGACAAGTTCATTTTTGCTCCTTTTCAATCTATTGGGCATGAACCTGCAAATCAATCTCTCTTTTGATACTCCAGCTGCTTGCTTAAGCCTTCAAAGACATCTTTCAGCTTCTGAAAGTGGATATGCTGTCTATGATTATATTTGGCAAATATGTGTATCAGTATCACTTCATTGTTTTTGATTCACCCTCCACAACCTGCATTAATGTCTCTTAATACTTCACTATGATTTTTCTTTTTCTTTAAAAAATAACATGCCTTGCCTTGTTCTGCTACATGGATCCTCATCTGCCTAGTGTTTCTGTTTAGGGTTTGGATCAATGTCATCATGATATGCTTCGTATGATTGGCTGGATCGATCTCATAATGATCATAATGATATGCTTCCTATCATCAGCTGTCAACCTAGTACCAATCATCCCCCTCTTTTATCCAGCCATAGAACTGGCATTGGCGGTGCTGAATTTTGTCAAATGATTCTCAGATTTTTCTTTTTTGCCCCCCTCATCACTTGAATTAAATTTGGTCGGTTTCCTATTAACAAGCAAACCTGAGTACTCAAGAGCTGTCTAATTTGAACATTCTTAGGTGAGGCTGTCAACACCCTACACTAAGCCTATGATGAATTTCATCTAAATTATGATATAACATTCTATTGGGATTACAAATAATATTAAATTAAGTAGGAACAAAACATGGTCTATTAAAAATCTATAACCATATGTTCATTTTTTTCTTATAATCTGTTGGAATCTAATTAGACTCTTAATTTGTCCCTCATCCAAGATGTTTAGTGCCATATGTGAGTTTCCACTGTTCACTCAGTTCAGCAGCTTCATTCCATTAATTTTCTTTTCTCTGGTCCACCCTTTCATCAGAGAGCTTTGCCTGACTGATAATGGACAGGGAATCTTTGTTAGTGATCTTGTTTAGAATTCTGTCTATGTTCTTTGAGATGGGGTTGGACAGAGAATTTTCTTTTAGCTAATAGTTTTGCAGAACATCTAATCAATTCAATCTTCAACCTAGAGGAGGATAATTGGCCTTTCAACCTTTGAAATTCTGTTTGATTTGATCAGGAGAAGGAAAACACTTGTTTTATTTCTTAAGTAGAAGTAGGTGGAGTCATGGTTTTAGCCTTTGAAATAGATTACTCAGAAACAGGACCATAGTTCTATGCACTTATTGAGTGCTGAAGGTTTTTATTTTCTTTAGATGTTACCTGGGTGAGATAGGACTTTAGTTGCTTTACTTACATGAGAGTTTTTCAAGTGAAAGAACAGACCTTAGGTGTTATTGATAACCAATGCTGTCTTTGGTGAAAGCATGATTCTGTATAATTAGGAGTTTATATAGTAGAATTGCTAATCTGAAATCGTTTTACTCATTTTTTTCCTTGTATTGGAATAAGTTTGATGAGGGTTGACATCTCGTTGCTTTTGGTTTTTGTAAGGATCTAATGCCAATTGCTATCATATTTTGTCTTATAGTTTATACTGCATGATGTTATAAATTGTTCCCGGACCTGTGAAAATCCTTGTACCTTCTACCAACCTCGAGGAAGTAAGTTGGAGACGATAGCAAACAGGATGAAGATCAGGTGATTGGTAGTTAGGGTAGAAGCAAAGAGAGAGCAGCAGCTAGGGTTTTCAGGGAGAAAAGGGATTTTCTGTTTCTTTTTTTTTAATAATTATATATACAAAGTATATATTGACATTCTGAGCCAATAAGACTTATCCCTAAAAAACTCTCCTAGGCTAATCCATACATGAAAGCACTCATTCAAGCCCATGTACATCCATGTCTTGCATGCTCTCACCTTTTGGACTAAAACTCTAGCCCAATACATGAATTAGCCATCTTAAGACCTCTCAAACTAGGTCTTAAGATTTCTTGGATTAGACCCAATCCAAGATCAAACAGAAAAGCCCGTGTTTATCTGTCCGCTTGTTCGAGCTGGCTCGACGAAAACTCAAGTCAGCTCGACTGCCTGTCAAGCCACAGAATCTCGAAACACGTTCTTTGTTTGTCTGAGAGAGCTAACTTGATTTTTGGTTTGAATCGGTTTGATTTTATCTCGGGCCGGCTCGACCTATATCCGAGTTAGCTTGACAGTGTGCTAGTCCTCTTATCCTGGCTGATGCATCTTCGGCTGATCCTAGCCTTCAAGAGCCACCACCTTGACTCCATGGTATTCCAAGTTTTGGGAGTAACATTCTTGCTCTTTCAATCTCCATCTTAGTGCTCTAAGGCTTGAGGCAACTCTATCTTGTCCATCAAACACATCAATTTCCTGCATCTGTGAAAGCTGTCCCATGGAAGTACTTTTGTCAGTGCATCCGTTGGATTTTTCTTGGTGTGGACCTTCACCAGCTTCATCTCACCTTCTTCCATAAGCTCTTTGATCCGGTGGTATCTGATGTTGATGTGCTTCATCTTCGCATGATAGACAAAGTTGTGAGAAAGTAACGGTGCACTTTGGCTATCGTAGTGCACTTTGATAGCCTCTTGCATGAGATCCATCTCCAACGCCAATCCCTTCAGCCATAGAGCCTCCTTCGTTGTCTTCATGATGTTGATGTACTCCATCTCAGTGGTGGATAGGGCCATGATAGGCTGCAAATATGATCTCCATGAAACAGGACCTCCAAATAGGCTATACACAAAACCTATTATTGACTGTCGAGTGTCCATATCTCCATCGAAATTTGCATTCACAAACCCTCTTATCTACCTCCGAGTTTTCTTTGACATGTCGGAGAGTTTCTCGACTCCATCTTGCTGTTCATCGTAGATGTTGACTCCAACAGTATCCGTCAAATTCCTGAAGATCTACTTCAGTGCTCGCCAGTGCTCTCTACCAGGTTGTGCCATGACTCTGCTCACCTGGCTCACCATGAGCGATATTTGGCCTACAACATACCATGGCATACATTAGGCTTTCCACATCAGAGGCATACGGTACTCTCTCCATCTTTTGAGCCTCCATCTCAGTTTGTGGCGACATCATTTTCGAGTCTAAAGTGCCCAGCAAGTGTCAGCTTTGCTGGTTTTGCTTCCTTCATCTCGAACCTCTCCAAGACCTTCCTGTAGTCTTCCTGAGATAAATGCAACATCCTCTTGACTCGATCTCTGAAGATTTTCTTGCTTAAGATCTTCTTTACAGGCCCAAAATCCTTTATCTCAAACTCTCGAGACAAGGTCGTCTTTATTTCCTGCACAATTTTCTTGCTCTTGCATGCTATAAGCATGTCGTCCACATACAAGAGTAGGAACATCCTAGACCTATCCTCCAAAGGTTTAATATTAACACAAGAGTCATATTCGCATCTAGAAAGTCCAATGCTCTTTACATAAGAGTCAAAATGCTTGTACCATTGCCTTGACGATTGCTTCAGCCTGTACAGCAATTTCTGCAGCAAACAAATTTTTTCTTCTGCTCTTGGCTTTCGAAACCTTGGTGGCTGCTCCATGTAGATGTTCTCCTCTAAATGCCTATGGAGGAATATTGTCTTGACATCCATCTGCTCCAGCTTCAAGTCTAGAGTTGCCACAATGCTCAGCAGCATCCTGATGGAAGTATGCCTGACGATAGGAGAAATTACTTTGTTGAAGTCGATGCTTTTTTTTTTAAGAGTATCCTTTGGCTACTAATCTCATCTTATACCTGATACCTTCCTGCTCTAAAGGCCCCTTCTTGCGTTGGTAAATCCACTTGCAACCAATGGATTTCTTTTCTTATGGCAACTGCATCAATCGCCACGTCTCGTTCTTGTGGAGAGACTGCATCTCCTCGGACATTGCTTGGATCCACCTCTCTTTGTTTTGGCTATTCATAGCCTCTTTGTAGGTGTAGGGGTCCCCGTTTGCTGTCACTAGGGCATATGACAGTGTATCCTTAAAGTCGTATCGTTTCGGTTGCCTGATATTTCTTTTGGGCTTGTGCAGTGCAATCTCGATGTTCGTCCTAGGTCTAGCTTGCTCCTGCTGGGCCTCCTAGCCTTTTTCATCCATCCGAGCTCTCTCCACTTGTGGAGACATCTTTGGGGAGTGCTCCACTTGAATACCAAGTCCTTCTGATGCATCTGTAAGTGGTAAAATAGAGTAAGATGTTAGTTGTCCAGCACTACCCTGCTGCAACTGCTGCTCATCCATACCATCTCATCTTTGGAGAATTAAATTTTCATTGAATGTGATATCCCTACTAATGACGACCTTCTTCTCCAAGGTATCCCATAGTTGGTATCCCTTAACTCATCGCGGATATCCCAAGAACACTATCTTTCGTGATCTGGCATCTAACTTGCTTCGCTCACTAGCACCAATGTGCATAAATGCCGTGCACCCAAATATCCTTAGATGGCTTGGCCTAATTTTCCTTCTAGACCATCTCTCATTTGGAATACCACCATCTAACATTATATAAGGTGATCGATTCACCAGATAACAGGCTGCATCTATTGTATCAATCTAGAACGCCTTCGGAAGCTCTGCTTGCAGCCTCATGCACCATGCATTTTTCAAAAGGGTTCTGTTAATCCTTTTGACCACCCCGTTTTGCTTGAGAGTTTCTTTCATCGAGAAATGCCTTTTGATGCCACGCTCACAAAAACTTTGAAACTTTTTGCTGGTGTATTCTCCATCGTTATCTAACCATAGATACTTCAAGCTCCGATCTGTCTCCTCCATCTCAGCTTTCTACACCTTAAACCTGGAGAAGACTTCTGATTTTTCCTTCATGAAGTCGACCCATTCCTTCTTCGAGAAATCATCTATAAAAGTCAAGAAGTATCTCGCCCCATTTCTGACTGAAAATGGAGCCAGTCTCCACACATCAGTGTGGACTAGTTTTAGTGGGGCTATACTATGGGCTGAACTACTGGCAAACTGTACTCTCCTCTGTTTACTCATTTAGCATGGCTCATATATCTTTGTAACGTTGCCATCTAGATTTGGAATCAGACCATGCTTGCTTAGCTCTTTCATCCGACAATCATCCATGTGGTTTAGGCGTTAGTGCTACAATCGATGCACCCTCTGCTGATCCTGCGCTGTAGCTGTTGCATTAGATTCCTCGGTCACCATAGATCCTTCTAACCCGTAGAGGTTGTTCTTCATCCTTCTGCCTCTCATCACCGCCATAGCACCATTAGGGATATTAAGAATTTCACTCTTGGCATGACTGCTGAAGTTGCAATTGCTCCGCTCCAGATAGCATAGTGATGAGATTTTTCTTTAAATTTGGGACGTGCTTTACATTTGTGAGAGTTCGCACCATCCCATCAAACATCCTCATTCGGATGCTCTCAATACCAATGACTTTGCATGGGTGATCATCTCCTAGTGTCACACTTCTCTCATCAATCTTGGTGTATGAAACAAACCAAGACCGGTTTGAGGTGTAGTGATGCGAACAGGCTGAATCTAGAGTCCATACATCTGTGTATCTCTTATGACCATCTGATACAATCAAGAGGTCATCCTCCACCTCACTGTCAACCACCGTACGCAGCGCATCAGATCCACTTTTCTCTTCCTTTTTGTTCTTCCATTGTAGGCAATCACGTTTGAAGTGCCCGATCTCATCGCACTTGTAGCACGTGGCTTCCTTCCTGTTCTTGCTCTTCAGGGACTTTGACCGTCCCCTTGACTTGCCTCTCTTCTTTGATCTTTCAAGTCTCTCCTCCACGGTCAAGCTCTCCTAGGGGACACCTTGGTTAACTTCTCCTGCTGTTTGTTGGTTCGCAACATCGAGTCCATGTCTTCATATTCCAAAGTCTCCTTACCATAGAGCAGCATCGTCACCAATGGATCATAGGACGAGGGCAGCGAGCACAGTAGAAGCATTGATTTATCTTCTTCTTCCATCTTCATCCCAATATTCAGCAACTCGTTGTACATCTGGTCGAACTTCTGGATGTGAACTAAGACATCTTCGTCTTTCTGCATTCGAAGGCTATATAGTTTCTTCTTCAACATCAGCTTGTTGTACATATTTTTTTCTATATACATGGTCTGCAACTTCGACCACAAACCTCTTGGGGTCCTCTTCTCTAAGATTGAATAGAGTGCCGCATTTGCCAAGCATCCTCTGATCACAGAGTAGGCTTTTTTTCCAGGGACATCTACTGATGATCCAACATCCCTTCATGCTTCTCTTCCACTGCTTGATCTAAGTCAACTTGAACCAAAAGATCTTTCACACGAACTTTCCACATGAAAATGTTTTCTTTCCCATTGAACTTCTCGAAATCAACCTTCATGTTGCTTCTCATGGCTGAATCCAAGCTAAAACGCAACACAAACTCCAAAGGATTTGAGAAATATCTTGATAGGACCTTACTGAATTTTCAGCACCCGAAGATCTTCAACTTTCGGGCCTTCTCCTCCTTCCATACAACTCGGGCTTTGATATCACTTGTTATGAATTGTTTTCGGAGTATAGAAACTTTTGTACCTTCTACCAATTCCGAGGAAGTAAGTTGGGGACAATAGCAAATATGATGAAGATTAGATGATTGAAAGTTAGGGCAGCAGTAGAGAGAGAGAGAAGAAGCTAGGGTTTTTAGGAAGAAAAGAGATTTTCTATTTCTCTTCTTTTTAATAATTACATATACAAAGTATATATAGACATCCTGAGCCAACAAGATTCGGTCCTAAAATACTTTTCTAGGCTAATCCATACATGAAAGCACTTACCCAAGCCTATGTACACCCATGTCTTGCATGCTCTCATCCCTTGGATTAAAATCCTAGTCCAATACATAAACTAGCCACCTTAAGATCTCTCAAACTAGGCCTTAAGATCTTTTGGATTAGACCTAATCCAAGACCAAATAGAAAACTTTGTGCTCATCTGTCCGTCTGTTCGAGCTGGCTCGACAAAGACTCGAGTCGGCTCGACTGCCTGTCAAGCCATAGAATTTTGAAACACATTCTCTGTTTGTTTGAAAGAGCTAACTCGATTTTGGTCTGAGCCGGCTCGACCTGCATTCGATCTAGTCCGATGGTATGCCAGCCCTCTTATCCTGGCTGATACATCTCCAGCCGATCCTAACCATCAAGAGCCACCATCTTGACTCTTTAATGGTCTCTCAAGTCTTGGGAGCACCACCCTTGCTCTTTCACATGACACTATTGTCAACATGAGAACTATCCCATAAAAGTATCTATATTCTTGTGTTGGCCTGTTTCATGTTTTATTGTTGCTGTACGCTAGCAGATAAGCCAACATCATTTGGCATTTGATATGTTGTAGTTGTTTATGTGTGACAAAAATTGTTCTTTAGTGTTTAAAAAATGTCTATTTCCTACTGGAAGAAACTAGTTTTGATGCAAAAAATAGGTTCTCTAATGCAGCACAGCAGCTCTGCATCTTTTGGTATTTTGATGAACTAGGTTTGGCATGTGCAATGCACATGAGAAAGGCAAAGATGGTAAAATCTCCATTTGTTTTCTTTTTAAATTCAGATTGGAGAAAATATTAAGTTATAATACTGCCTCCAAGAGAAGCCTACGCATTCCATCATGTCTGTTCAAATCATCATTTAACAACCCTGAGCATGCTAGGGTTCTATTGAGTAAGGTAATCAAGTAATACTCTGGAAGGAAGAGAGATCTGTTAGTCATAATGTTTCATGGGCCCATGAGTGGATATTGTGTGAAAGGAAGAGAGATCTGTTAGTCATAATGTTGATGGACTCTGAGGCTTAGATGTTACATATAGTAGAAGATGTGTCTATGCTGATGCTTGCAGATTGTTGGTATGGCACATTATGTTAAGAATATGCTGTTCACTTCTGACCAACATAGGTATGGTGTGTGATACGATAATTCTTTGGTTAGCTTCATGCAAGTTTGGAGCTTTCATTATTGTCATAAGGTTATTTTGATCTTTTATTATGAGTTTTATATGTAATTCAAGCAACTTTCTGGATATGATTAATGTAGACATATGGATAGGTCAGTGAAGAATGTATCACACACTTTATAGGGACACTGATTCAATAGAGCATGTTGGATGAGTATGACAATATGAGGAAAGGTGGGTAGCTGAATAAGACAAGAAAACTAAAGCTTGTTTATGGTATCTGAGTGGTGAGCTTTCTTGTTCCTTGGGGATTATTTTTTTCTGAATTATTGACTTGAATGGAGGTGCAAATGTAAGTTTTTTGAAAAAGGTCTTTTTTCTCATAAATCAAAGTATCAAACAAATAGTTTTAGATGTCTTAGCTTGTTTATTTGGATGTTGAAATTGCATACTATTTTGCAGTAATTTGGCTACCACAATACATGATATAATAAAATTTGTTAAGGATAACCTCTGATTTCTGGAAGCAAATATGCATTTATCCTTTCATTTAGCTAGTAGTCTGTCGGCAAATTTTTTTTTTTTTTTTTTTATATTTTGGGTTTTGTTGGTATGCCATGAGGCTTTGTTAGAATCTTGTTTTTCTTATGGGTGCAATTAAGGTTCGCCATATGGGCTGGTACCGTATCATATCATATTGGGCGTACCATATTATACTAGTACTTAATCGGTATGTAGTCTTGTATTATACCAACACTCAGTATATATTGCTATCTCATGCTGTATCCAGTAGTGACACTATAACAAGATGGTACCGATACGGAATCTGTTACCGAGACAGTGAACCTTGGGTGCATCTATTCCTTCTTTTTGAATTTGTGATGCCTTGTTGCTTGATTGCTCAAATTTTGTGATGTTTATATAATTGACATTGAAATTAGGAAATTTTAGGTCATGCAACTTTAAACTTCTTAAGTGCAAAAGGCTATATGATATAATCATGCATGGAGCGTAGGCATGTATATCTATACACTTAGACACACAGACATAAACCATGAAATATGATATGTACATATCTGTATTTCTATTTTTAATAGAAAAAGGGTCTAAACATCATGAGCATGAGAATATAGTCCAGCGGTGGGCTTGAGAGATACAGATTGAAATAACTTCTGAAGATTATGGTTGCAGGAGGCCCTGAAGAGGAGAATTTCGATGTTCCTTATTCTTGTAAACAGATGGGAAGTTCCTTTTCATTTTGGCTACCTTTGCAAAACTTTGGTGCTTTGCATCCTCGATGCTGAAAACTCGCAATCTTAATGTTGAGCTTGAGAGCTTACAAATTTCCATAAAATAACCCCTGACAGTAAAGTGATCCTTACTCTTGTAAACAGCAGGGCAATTCTTTTTCATTTTTGACCACTTCTACAGAAATTTGGTGCTTTGCATGATTGGTGCACCAAACTGGCACTTATAATTTTGAGCTTGAGAGCTTATGCAGCTGAACATGGTACATCCTTGATGGTGAATTGAATCGGAATACTCATTGTTCGTTTGTCCATAGAAAATTAAAATATTGTTCTTTAATGCAATGCAAACTTCAGTTGAAAAGATAAGATGGATGATTGCTGCAAAACCACTATATGCAAGACAGCTTAAATTCTTCCTCATGTTATTGGTCACTAGTAGGACAAATTACACGACTTGATATTTCTTTCAACATTTCATGTAAGAATTCCTTTATGATTATGGGCTGTCTGATGCAATCTTTTTCCAAATCATGTATGCAAAATGTCTTCTAGGATCTTAAAATCTGATTTCTGACCTAAAGAAGAGGAGATAATGTCACTCTAGGCAATACTATCAATGAGGTTAAATCTATGACTTAAAAGGAGAATCCTCATTCAAATGAGAACGAAATGACCAAGAAAAGAAAAAAAAATATCTATCACACTGAATGCAACCCAATATCTATATGGTTACAGTGCTCAAATCTATGTATTATAATACTAATTGTCAAAGACTTGCTCTCGATTTCTCAATCTTTTTGGTAATCCAGTACAGCAAATTTTTTTAATAGCACATTTTCAGACCATCTCTGAAAATTCAAAATAAGAAAAATTGTTTAAGTGTCATTAACATGACTGGTTCTTAGTATATACTTGAGACTAAAGTTAAACCTTTTCTTTTTAATGATTATCGTCCCTGAAGTAGCTAAGATAAAAATAATTTTTGTGATCCAGATGTTGCTTTGAAGCATGTGCTTGCATGCATAAATACAACTTAGATTAAAAAGGCACCCCTTTTGTTTGACTGTTGATAATTGTAAATAATACGTGCAAAGAGAACTGAGAATGCCATATTCAACTTGGATTGCATCATCTTGCTCCTCCAGCAAAATAATCTTTAACCAACTGGTGAATTGAAGAGCTGTGCATCATTGGCAATAAGCATTGATTTATTTAACTGTTTAATTTGCTATATTTTATCTTTTGCTTCTTTTTAATTTTTAGTTTTAGTATGTTTTCAAGTCTATGGTTGAGACTAGAAGATGACTTAATAATCCACATCTTGAGTTAGTTTATAGAAGTGAAAAATGGGTGATATTTTAGGGTTTGATTTGAAGGTGTCATGTTCTATTTTCTCACTTCTTGGAGGATGAAAATAGGGGTAGTTTCTTCTTATGGCCAACTAGTTCTCTCCACCTAGCTATTCTCTTCTCAATCCTTCCTCTTCTTGCTTCCATCTTTCTCTTACTTACGCGTGATTCAGTTTCTTTGCTGATATATTCACTTCTTCTTCTTCTTGTAAATATGGATGCTATTATTCTATAACTTGCACACACATTAATAGGGATCTCAGATCATTTCATGATGCATAGAATGGTTGCAGATCTCAGGGATTTTTATTGGATGCAATTTTAGCCAATTTATTAAATTTTTTTTTATTTTTAGTTTTTTATAGGTTTTAATAAGCTATTGTGAATCAAGGGCAGCTATAAAATCTAGATTTTATTTAATAGTTTAACGGTTCTAGTTACTGTAGTGGTATTGTTAACATGGTTTTATTCATGCTGTAGTAAGTGTAACCAGCAGCCATGCCTTGTGCTGCACTATTTTACTGTTGTAATATTTTTAGTTCTTTTGTTTTATTACTTGTTCCACGTTCTTCTTGTTTATATTTTATTTTTTATAAAATAAATCATTGCTTATTGTGCATGCTGATTGTTGCAATACCTTTTCTGTGCAGAAGCAGGAAATGAAGATGTAGTATGATAATTGATAAAGATTTGTGATGATAGGCTAATTGGTATCAGTCAAAGAAATTTTGAAGTTTTAGATTTTTGAATAAGGTATGTTGATCGTTGTGGTGATTTAAGGCTTGATCTAAATTAGCGAACTGATAATGTTGGTCATTATCTTATCTTGGTTTCCTTACAGCAATGGTAAAGTTCTGTGATTTCTAATATCTATGGCATAGTGGCTTGAGAGATGCCTAGAAACAAATATTCTCCTTTTTACTCTTCCTATTTGATAATTATTGTGAAGTTCTCAAATATATGAACCCATATATATTATGCATTTCTGCATTTGCTGATGTGTAAATGTATGCGTTCTTATCAATATGTCATGGTATTAGAGTTTGGAATAACATGATGCTCATTATCATTGACGTTAGATTATAATGCATATTGATGCATATTGATGGGCAAATCATTATATCAGGTATAGTTTGGTGATATGAAAATGATCATAAATTGATGAAGCATTAAGTATGTGATTAGAAGATACTCGTTCAATGTGTGTGCTTTCTGCTTAAAGTGGTTTTGTTCTTTGGTGTATTCGTACAGATCCATCATCAACTATGAAGCTTTGGTTGCACCTCCCACGTGGATAAGGAGGATATGTTTATTTCTTTTGATGAATGGTTATTGAGGAGAGGGGGTGCGAAGATAGTTCTTTTTAGGGTGGGCGGGTGTGGAGGGGAGTGGGGAGAGAGGGGTCAGTAGAGATAATAAATCTATAATTCCATGATTTTCATGTAAATTTTAGGGTGTGTCAATTGATTCAGTTGATAAATAAAGTTATTGAGAATTGATGTTAGTGATGGGATCTGAGGACTACCAGCAAATTTTGCTGGTTGAAGCTTTTTGCTTATTTGAAGTTACTGGAGTGTGCATTTACAAACAAGGAAGGAGAAGAGAATCAGATTGGGAAAAAAAAAGGGTGGAAAGGGGTGTTCTACAAATATCACACCCTCTATTATTTGTATACACATAATGACTCAGAAAAAGTCATGGTAATTTAAATAAAACCCTTTTATGGTGGTTCTACATCTAAATTAATGAGAAAATTTAATTATAGGTTGTGGTTGTGTAAGAAAGTTGGATGTTGAATAGCTAACCACTTCTTCAATAACTTTAATCATCGGTGTTCATCTCCTGGCCGCTCAATCTGTATAACCTTTTTTGATGTTTACTCGGTGTTCCCATGGTTGGTTGGAATGAGGTTGTGAAAAAGAAAACGAGAAAGGAAAAATTTGAAGCGGTGAGAGAGAGAGAGTTATGGAAATCAAGTTGTATGGTAGAAATCAATTTGCTTTCTGATTGACCCTTTCGCTACTTGAGACAATTGACAAGCGCCAACCTTATCAAGGGTCAAATTAACAAAACTAGTATGCTTGCAATAGCTTCTTTCCATGGTCGCTTCGCTGAATTTATGGAACGAAGTGTGCTAATCCGAACTCTCGTCCCTTCCGAAAATAAAATAAATTAATTCAATGATACCTATGCTTGCACGAAGAAGTTGAAGGGGAGGTTCTTTTTCTTGTTGATTACGCTGCCTCGTGCTCCTTCCATGGTAAAAGAGGAGGAGATCACCAATAGGATGAAGACGGAATGAGATATTTTTCCTCGAACGCTCGTCGCTTGCCCATTTATCATAATGGAGGGTGAAATGGCACGCTGGGATCGTGAGATCCACCCTGCACCACCCGTGCTCATGTTCCATCGATAGAGACCGACAGCAGCAGCGGGTATTTAATTTAAGAATAAAAAGGGAAAAGTCCAGCTTTCTGCTTCCACGAATGTTGCAACAAAAATAAAAAGGACATGCGGGACACGGGCAGTGGTTGACCAGTGGACCAAATGGCCGACATGTCCTAGGACGCAGCACGCGTCATTTCATTGCCATTGGGCGCATGCCCCGCCAGCTCCTCTACTCCCATTTTCCAAACGTGACGGCCCAGCAACAATGGACGAGAGAGAGGGAGGTATTCCAGCCTGTTAAACACCTATCTCCCTCCCAGAGAAAGAGAGAGAAGGGAATGATGGTTTCTTCGGGGATCTTCTCGTATGGCATCGGCACCTATGCGGCTGGAATTGCTGGTAACAACTTCACCCTCTGTTGCATGTCCCTTTCTATGTGTATATTTCAGACACACATTTTTCTGCTCTTCGTCGAAAGCTGGGTGTTTCCTTATCTTGCAATGATGTGCTGCCCGAAAACAGAACCCTTTTAGGTAGTTTGGTAGCCTATTGCGGTTGTGTTTCATCAGTTCACTTGCTAGTTTTGGGATCAAAGAAGATAATCAAGTTTTTGATATTAAGCGTTTGATACTGTTGGTATCAACAAATACGAACTTAAAGAAAAGAAAAGAGCAAAATGAATCGAGAAGGCAGAATTTTTGCCCATCAGGGAACATCAGTATGCCACGCGGTTATATACCGTACCATTAGTCGATCCATTAACCATCCCTGTTGATTTCTCCATTTGATTATGGCTGTTGCTCATCGGATAGCAGAGGTTTATGGTCAACTTTGAACAAGCTGAGGGATCAGGCAATTCCGGAGAGTATTTTCAAGCCCTGCGGGAGAAGCAAAGAAGAGAGCTGTGTGGGATTTTCTTTCTTGTGTTGCTTATGGGATTCGATCCTATATATATATATATATATATATATGCATGATAACAGAGTGTATTTGGAATCTAAAATATGTATGTTAGCTATGAATTTGACTAGCTTGATGTATGAGGTAGTTTTGCATTATATATATGATCCTTATACCATGTATACAAGGTAAGGTGGCTTCATGCATGCGATCAGCTAGAACATGTGCTATAAGCTGGTTGACCATGTTCGACGATAGATGCAAATGCCATAACTCCAACAAGCCCTTCCTTAGCCTGTTTTGAAAAATGAAGGATCGTAAGATAGCAGTAAGCTCTTTCCTTTTTGATGTTATGCTAGTCACATTTACAAAAGAGTATGACCAAACCATCTCCTCTATGCTTGCAGGTAACCTCTTCGCATTTGTGTTGTTCGTCTGTCTCACCGATGTAAGCGCACCCTTGCATTACTTTCTTAGTTGCTTAGCTGAAAAAAAACATCTCATCAATTCTTTCCATTCATGTTTGATTGCTTTCAGACCCACGTTCAAAAGAATTGTCAAAAACAAATCAATAGAGCAATTCTCAGGGTTACCCTATGTGTACTCCCTCTCGAACTGCTTGATCTGCATGTGGTATGGTCTTCCCCGTCTCCTATGGTGTAGTCTTGGTTGCCACGGTCAATTCCATTGGTGCTGCTTTTCAGCTGGTCTATGTCACCATCTTCATTATATATGCGGATACTACAAGAAGGGTAACTGCATCCCCTTCAGTTTTTCAATCCCCTTATATCATGTTTATGCCATTAATATATTTTTCCTATGATTTGTTTTTCAGCTGAAGATGTCTGGATTGCTGATAGCAGTTTTCTATGTTTTTTCTCTCATCATGTATGTCAGCCTTGAGTTACGGCAAACTTTTGTTGGATATCTAAGTGTTGCTTCCCTCATTTCCATGTTTGCATCCCCTTTATTTATCATTGTATGTTTTCTCTTAATTCTCTGACTTGGACGATCCTGTTACATACAGTGTTCATAGATTGTTTGGTAATGTTTAGCTCTAACAAGCTTCTTTTCATGCTTTTATTCATCAGAACTTGGTAATCCAGACGAGGAGTGTCCAATTCATGCCTTTCTACCTATCCCTTGCAACCTTTTTGATGAGTTCATCATTTTTTGCATATGGGATGCTGTTGCATGACTTTTTCATATATGCAAGGACACTGCTAAATTTTCATTTCACTGGTGGTATTATTTATTTTGCACTAATTAGTTTTCTAATACAATAGAAGATCGTCTTCTCAGCCTAACATTTTTTTTTTTTTTACTTTGTAAATTTAATTCCTCATTAACTTAAATGTGAATTTCAGATTCCAAATGGGATTGGAACAGTCTTGGGGGTCGTACAATTGCTGCTATATGTATACTATAGCAGGAAATCGAGAGAAGAGTCTGGGTTGCCATTGCTAAGGTCAGATGGATGACTCAGATCTCAAAAGGTCAAGTGTGGATGACTCTGATCTCAAAAAGGTCAAGTGTATGATTCATTGTTTCCTTGTAATTCTTTCATAATGTTGTTGCAGGAATCATGTATTATGTATCGGTGTTGAAGTCATATATTAGTGGTCTGTCTCATGACTCACTTCCTGCAAGCTTTCTGTTATATATATATGCACATTTCCTATGGGGCATCGGATATCCTAGGTTAGATGATTCAAATATATTGGAAATGAGTTTCAGGTTTCTTAACAAAGCTAGTCATTTTTTGAATTCCGTTTGGGATAATTACTCGGGATTTCATGCTCGGTGGAAGCCCGACTATTCTCCCCGGCCGATGATAGACAATCATCCACATCCATTGTCATGCTTCGAATCTAACATCCGGATTAGATATGTGATGCCCTTACACTCATTAGGGTGAGGCCCTAAAAAATGTGCAGGGCTGCCTTTCTAATGATACATCAATCAAATTGAGACGATGGTAAAAGCAAATTTCTAATTCATTTATTGAATAAAAAATAGTTCATAAGGTTTAATTAGAATAAAGCAACATTTATTCCAAAAATAAAATAACAAAATGCATCTAAGGTTTATGCTCCTTATTGCTCGAATCTAAGCTTTATAGCATCTTCTGGATCTGAAAAAAATAGAATATAGGAGTGAGCTTTGCAGGCTTAGTAACTTACCAGAACATCTAATTTAATTAAGTATTGTGTATAGAAAATAATATTCAGGTTGTATGATCTTTCCATAAAAAGATTTAAATGAATATAGAAGCATGCCATATTAATCAACATGAAATTTGAAATATGCAATTATTTGAAATAGATTATCAAAATAATCAAGGGTCGAACTTCCACTCTCACTTTTCTAGTCTCTCTGATTAGGCCACGATCAGCTCGTGGCTAGCCTTGAAAGAGATTAGATTCTTGACTACAACATGCCGTTCGTCGGTCATGCATCAGTGATTGCCCCACTGGAGGTGCAGAAGAAAAACTAGCTCTGATATCCCATGGATAAACATACTCTCATCAATATGCACCAGTGATTAACCCCGTCTGGCTAGGAACAAAAGAAAAATTAGCCCATGATTACAACACACCGTTTGCCAATGTGCGCTAGTGATCGCCTCCACTGGAGGCCCAAAAGACGACTTGTAACAACCTAGGATCTCACCTAAAAAGGCTAGTCGAAAAGTATTATTTGGATTTCTTCATTTTGTATAAGTATCCAAAATCTTTCTAACAAATAACCGATGTGGGACTAGATACACGCTCATATGAGTCCTCACACACTCCCCTCATTTAAGCCTTGGTGTCCTCGCTAGGCTAAAGATCTAAATCCGTACTTTCATTCACAAACACCACGATTGGCCTGTGGTCAGCCCAATGAACCTGTGCTATCCACTAGTTCACATGATTATGGGCTAGGTTGCTCTGATATCATTTATAATAACTCAGGACGTCACCCAAAAAGGCTAGCTGGAAAGTGTTATTTGGATTTTTTTTTATCCTGTATAAGTATCTAAGACCTTTCCAACGAATAATCGTTATAGGATTAAATATATGTCCGCACGGATCCTTACATCCACGGACTTATTCGGATGGGTGATACAGCTACTCGTAGGTCGACTGTATCAATATAAACTTTCTTATTCGGATATAGACCAAGTATCTATGAGGACCGAATATCTACGAAAATGCGGTAATCCATGATCCAGAAAATCAAAGATTGGAACGGTTATAGCGCACGACATGAGCATTAACTGCCCATAACTAAAAGATAGTGGGCCAGAGTAATTGTTCCACTAAAGACCATGATAGACTTAATAACTCCCCCATTCTGGTACTCAAATGGGTGGAGGTTACAAGACAACAGCATACTCCATCCTTATAAAAGGGGAGGTAAGAAGGGGATTTAACAATTTTTTGGCTCTCACTCATGATTTTTCTTCCCATTGTTCTCTTAACTCCAGCTGATTTAAGCATCGAAAGATTTCCCGCTGGACAACTTCCGGCAAGAGGAGTTCATTTTGTAGGTTCATAGTTCACTGCAACAAGGCACTCCTATTCGGTCGCAAACTGGGGATTTTGCCAGAGTTAAGCGGCAAGTCGGCAACAAATTTTATGAACCAAGAATATGTTCAAATAACTTCAAACTAAATGACAGAGAACACTCGTATGCTTTTTATATTGTTGTTGAGTTCTGTAATTGCATCATTTAGAAATTTATCTATATGTTCCTTTCATTTTTTTCAATCTTTCATGGACACACACATGCACATGCATGCATGCTCACACATATATTCCCTAAGGCACACACACACATGCACATTCTTATGGTTTGTTTTAGACTCCTATTTCAAGTAAAATTGGTCTAGAAAATTCCTGCTTGAGGGATGTATTTGGTTGAATAAGTCATCCAATCACCAGGATTTGATTTTTTATTATTTTAGGTGTTTTTCTGTCCAGAGTTATGTAGACTTCTGGATTTTGCAACTCAAGAAATGTTTTACGCATCCATATGGAGTTTGGTTACTTGGTTATTATGGCTATGTTGGTTGCCTCTCAAATGGCGGGTAAGGGAAGTATATCAGGTTAACCAACTAAACACCAACAACAATATGGATGAAGTTATCTGTTCGAAGGGTAAAAGAGATAATCTGGTTAATTTTGTTTCATGGGGGACCATGAAATAAAGTTAATCACCAGAGCTTTCTCTTCAAAGTTTTTCAGTTTTCAACAACCATTTCCATTAACCATAGCAATGTTAGTCAAACGAGTGATAACTTTAACTGCTGGTTAGCTGATTTGGGAGTGGTTACCAATGGTAAAATCTATAGATGCCCTGTTTAGCTATTTGGCATTCAAATGTAGCTTAAGGGTCCTAGTTTAATTGTAATAGAAGTCATGAAGAAAAGGCTCAAAAGGACAATAAGGCTGGCCACTAGAAGCATGGTGCATGGTTTGCCTTGAAAAGACAGGTTTCTAGATGTCACCCTTCTTATACCCCTGCTCCCTCTCTCTTCTAGATTTCTACCTACATTATACCTATTTTTGCATGCATTTTTACCGAATTTGTGTTAAAGTTTGACCTGACACCCTCTTGTCTAGCTTGAAATCCTCTAGAACCTTACTCTTCCTGATGATAAAGAATTATTCTTTAGAAAGCTTTCACTTATCAACCATCAGCTATCAAGCCAAATCCATGATTTTGACCATCTCTATTAAGTTCCAAGACTTTTATCAACAATCAGCATCAGCATTGGAGATATTAGCAGCAACGAATTCCCTTGTCCTTCACAGGAGCTGATGGAATCTTTTGACTCCCTCTCAGTGAGCCATGCCTCCAATCCTTTGTTTTCTTGTTGTGACTGCTTGTTATCTGCTTATTTTGCTCCCAACTCATAATTCCTATTATAATAATTGAGCATAAGAGCATTGAGTTAGGACAGGTGGTTGCACAAGCTGGCTGCTGCTTCATGCTTAAAGCATCCAGTTTTCTTTTATTCTAACATCAATTTTTTGCTAAAAATCCTTGCTTTGCCATCTAGCCAAGTGCATAGAAATGAAATGATTTTGGCTTCATTGTTTGGATATTTAAGAACTACCACATGCCGTGTAGGTTCTCAACATGGCTATCTTAAAGGCTCTGTCTTCTCTGTATGCTTCTTGAGGTGGCAGTCTAACACTTCATTCCAGGTACATGGCCTGATTTAAAACTTATAACTACTTTTGTCTTCATCAAGTTAACAATAAATGGTGATTTGGTGTGCCATTTGCACTTCTCAACCACTGAAAAATGCTACTCCCTATTCGGTGTTGAAGAATTTTCTTTCAACTGCAATTTTATCCGTCTCACAATTGGCGGCAACCTTCCAAGCACCGGATTCTTTAACTTTGTCCACCTTTTCCTACCAATTAGGGGTTTTCCTTTTCAAATTTATTATGTAATAACACATGAAATAATGTTTTAGAGAGAGAATCCAATCCTGGAAATCATGCAGAGAAACCTTTATCAGAAATAGTCATATGTACTTTCTTCATAATTCTGGTTTTAAGAGTTGCATCATGCTAATATAGATTAAGTCTCCATACTCCATAATCATTTGTCATTAAGCATCGAGATGCAGCAACACGAATAGATACATCGACATTATTCAGATATAAGGCCAAAACAAGATATATTATGGAATTCTATTTTAGCCTCGCTTTAACATTTTGGATCGTGTTCCAATGATGAATAGAAATTTTCCAACATGTGTGGGCACCTGTTTTATTCATGACCGTTCAAGTTGAACCGCCATGTTGGGGCAGATCTGCAACAAACCAAACTCATGAACCATACGTGATGAAGAATGATCTCTAAGAAACATATTCGACACTTTTATTTAATTGCTTAAAGAAAGCTAAATTTGTTTCAGGAAATTATGTGCAGAAAAGATCATTGGTCTCTAAACAATAGGATCCATTTCGTCCTACACCACGTACAGTTTTCTTTAATCATGACCCATAATAGTATAGAGCATTTTGAAACTCCAAAACATCCGTATAATTTGTGGTTGTGATCTGGCCTTGTGATATCGAATCATGGAGCGTCGGCTCTTCCTGTTGCAACCAACAAGAATCGGCAAGTGCAAGAACCAAATGCCTCAATATGTGAAGTTCGTGCCATCTCCTTGCCCATGCTTCTCTTATGCTACTCTTCAGTATCTTTTCATTAATATATTTCCAAGGGCTTATGGAGGAGAAAGGTTTGTGGCTCTAGACGCGACAGTTGATTGATCATAAGCTCGCTGCACTTTAAAAAAAGGTGGGTTTGTCAGGAATATGTTCTCCTTGTCTCCATCGACATTATCTGTAATGGAACATGAGGCATATAATTCGTCGAAGTCATGCAAGAAAAACTGGCACTTGGAACATCCTTTTCTCTATTAGTCTTTGCCTGTTAGCATCGATGTCATATTTCTGTTTCAGATCTTTGATCCTTATTTCTTCTGAAAATATTATGATCTTATTTGGACTTGGAATAAAGCTATAAGTTTGAAGACGCTTATTGCTTCTCCACTTTATGAGTTCTTCCGATACCGTGTTGGTTAGCATAATGAATTATTCTCCACTAATTAATTCAATTTATAGCTACTTTCACTGCTTTTGCATGTTCTTCCAAAGCATTCATTTCTGTTATAACTCTTTCATTTCTCATTCTTGAACTTGGACACATTATCTAGTCTCTCTCCTCGTTGGTTCCTCCTTTGCTTGTCGGACTGTCGATGCAGTCTTGTAAAATGTCGACACGCAGTCTAGCCACTCTCTCCTTGTTGCTAATTTGTCAACCACTTTGTTCTCTGCTGTTGCAACTTGCACGGTGATTCCTGTACCCCCCAGTTTCATCATACATCCACCTCAACCGTGTCTTAGCCTCGACTGCCCATGTGCTTAGATCTTCTTTATGGCTCCATGTTCCAAATAAATAATGTTCAAGCGTCATGTTGCATTCTTTTAAACTTATTCCTGAAGCCTGAAAAGCCTTTTGTCTGCCTACAAGCCGTATCTCTCCATCCGACCAGCGAATGTTCGTGCCAAGTTGCGACTACCATATTCTATATATCCCTCCATCCGACCAACGTATGTTCATGTAGCCTATGCCAAGTTGTCTAAAAGGATTTCATCATGCTGGTTCCTTTTTTTATTTTTAAGAATAAAACAGAAGGGGATGGGTCGTAGCGTATTGGTAGAGTTACTCGGCGGGTTTGGAGGAAAACAAACCAGAAAATAAGAGCAATACCAAACACTACTCCCTCAGTTTTTGACTGATTGAAACAACGAGCACTAAGAGTCACTCCCAGGCAATTATGCTGATTCTTGATTACATCAAGTAATCTATTATTATAAACTATTACGTCGCAACTATGCTTAGATATTAGTAAATTAAGCTTGAAATTCAAAACAAGAACTAGAAATGCTTAACAATATCATCCACGGATAAACAGCATGTTTTTGGTGCTTTACATGTATTGGTCATATCGCTGGTATCTTGGGAACTTAGTATGATGTGTGTTGACCATGATATCTAGTTCTTTATCTGATGTTTAATGATGGATTTACACTATTATCTCAGACAATATTACAGGGGCCTTTAAATCCTTCGTTAAACTAAAACTAAGATTCAACCATGGAGAGCTAGCTATGCCTCTCTGGGAACGAGTAGAGCTGTTCATGATAATCAAGAAAAAGTTTGAAAGGTAAAGCATGCAACAAACTCATTAATTCCACAGCATATCAATCTATTTGTGCAAACTAGGATGGCTAGATATGTGATACACACTGGCATGGGTGATTGTACACAATTCTGTACGATGCAGCCAGCTTTCTCTTCCGACTCGTGATCATATACAGACATACAACAATTGTATTTTGTCGTCGTAGCAAAACAACCTTATTGCAAAAGATAAACTAAAATGAATACAATAATGGTGCTTGGGATGCGTAAAACATATTATACCTTTCAAAAAAATATGATAATAAAAATTAAAATTGGCTTCGATTCTATGCAAAGAATAGTGGTCCTAGAGCAACGGACTAGAAAGGAAGTATGGATGATAAAAAAATGGAGAAATATCTGATATTTAGTTAGAATTTTTTAAAAAAAGAGATTGAAAAGAAGTATTCTCATGAAAATAAAATTTCTATATTTCATAAGAAAGAAAAATTTATATAGAATATGAAAATGTCTAATTTTAATCAATCAAAAATTAGAGCATTTTTTTTTCAAAATATACTCTTGAGCTTTTAGATAGGACGAGATAAGATTTTTCTCTTTATCAAGAAATAATATATAGTTTACATAATTTTCTTACAATAATAAATGCTCAATGAAACATAAGTAACTTTGGAATGCGCTGGTAAGTATCATCTTTTTAAGCGTCATATGTTTAGGTATCAACTTTCCAAAAAAAAACATTTCGGTGGGAGAATTTTTCTACGGACCAATCGAATCCTAGATGAGTTTTGTGGGGTTTACATTTGTTAAACTTCAATATTTCAGGAGACGGGTGGAGGTGACTCCTCCAAAAAGTATTAACATTATAATTATATGAAGCGTCCAACTTAATGGAGCGATGCAGTTCAAAGTCAATGTAATAAATACCGATCGCATGCATATTGCAGCCTTTGGTAAATGAAGCTTTTTCTTTTTGTTAGTCATAGCACATATAAACATTAAATTGAGACCCTGTTCGTGGTGTCATTATGAGTATGTTTATTGGCTGAATCGAACCCTTATACTTGGTAGTTTGATTGCGTGTTTTCATTTTTAAAAAAGAAAAAAAAGAAAAAAAAAAGTGAACTAATATATCGCCATCATTTATGCATCTTGTCGCATACGTTGCAAGTGGTCAACGGCTGGTAGTGCTCCAACCGTTCCGTGTCATTACATGGCTGTGCAAAAGGTGACTGCGAAATCTATGCCGAACTCATCTTTCATCACCATTTTTTTGGTTAGTATTTTTCTATTTCAGTCGAGTATGTGTGGTACACAAGCCACGTGTAATTATCTCAGCCATTTAACAAGTTTTCCTTCTCTTCAGTAAGTTCCCGAGATCATTGCGTTGTTAAATGTAGAGCATCAAATGTGGAAGGCCAAGAATGACAGTGCTTCTAGATGCTGCCGCTCCTTCAAAGCAGCTACCCCCCTCCCCCTACAAAATACCTTCCGCGGTTTGAACTACGACCGCTATCCTTTTATCATTTTGCAACCACTTAGTTATCAAACGGTGCATTCCAGTGAGAACGGAGTAAAAATGCAGAAGGCTAATCCCCCATTTGGTCATACCTTAAGCTGCTTGGAACGGAGAAAGCATGGCTAGGGGAGGACCGGTTGACTGGACGCCTCTCTCTCTCTCTCCACGTGTGTATATATATATATATATATATATATATATTCTTGACAATATTGATATGATGAAATAAATTTACAGAGAACCTAATTGTTCCAAAAAAGGCAGCTCTAACTAGGGGTGTAGTCAAACCAGGCCCAACTACCATCGGCTAAGTTGAAGGTTGGCTCTTTCTAAAATTGAGCCCAAGTCTCAACTGCCCATTAAATTTTAAAGACAAGGAGCCATTTACCGGCAATATATATATATATATATATATATATATATATATATATATATATATATATATATATATTTCCCTTAATTTTATGAAAGAGAGTTACTGGGCTACAAAAAGAAGGTAGCCCTCCTATTCTCAAGGAAGGGCGGGATATGAATCTTACTCTTTGATACAATTACTGAGAGAATTTAACGTTAAGAAAATTGCATTTTGCTGTTCACAAATAGGTCACCAACCATAAATGAGTATGGGTTTCTTTCTCCCTTTCCGTAGAAAAAATAGGTCACTGAAAAAAAAAAGGATCCAGTGAGAACCTCATGTTCTCTATTGCTTTTATATACATAAATGGACATAATTACCATAGCTGTCAAGTCTTATTTTAATTATTATTCAAAAGAGAAACTTATTTCAACTAATCGCGTTTGCTTCTTTGGATCCTTTATACATGGTTGGGGACGAAGATGGAGGTGAAGATTAAATCATCATTGCCTTCATCTTTTCTTGATCTGACCATTGTCCATCTTTAGTAGAAAAGGGTAACCATCACTTTAGTTCCACGTGACCGAACATGCACGAGTGGCAACAACCGGTTACCAGCTGACGTCAAAGCGTCCTATAAGTGGATGCTGGAGAGCAGCTAAGGATCCCCAAAGAAATCGAAATACCATCCCACTTCTCTTTATGTAGAATAACCAAATTCATATAACAGATTAATACCGTGGTCCAACGTGGACCATGTGGTTGCAGACGTGGTTGCCATTCTAATTCCTACGTGCCTGGTCTCAGTCCGACCCAACGAGAGGAAAAGCGCACGCCGACTCATACTTTTTTTTTTTTTTTTTTTGTATACATACATACATACATACATACATATATATATATATATATATAAAACAACGGAAAAAAGTCCAAGGTTAGATTCTACTCGTCAAAAGCTGCGCCTACCCACCAGTAATTTAAAGAATCCCACCTCCCAAATCTCCAACCCGGCATTTCCCATAAAAAAAAGAAAAAAAAATATTAAGAACCCGTCCAACAAGGCAGGGCTTGAGTCACTGGATCGGGGTTGTACCTCTCGCGCGAAAGAAGGATTCACCTGCCTTCGCTTCAATCTACCGTCGGATCATCAACGGGCACCCTCTGAAAAGCAATCCGAGATCCGTCGTCCATCCGCTGCACCAGTGGATAATCCAACGGTGGATTCGCGCGAAGGAAGGTGAATCTTTCTTCAGCGCGAAAGATACACCCCCGATCGACTCAGTCGGTCGGTCAGTCAGCCAACCCCTCTCTCCTTATATTCCTTCCAACGTGTGGGTTGCCTTTATTTATTTATTTATTTATTTATTATTATTATTGTTTTTTCAGGCGAAATGGTGCGTCTTTAAATAGCGATAACCCTCCACCTATGTGAGATGCGGTTGCAATGAGAGAAGAAGGAAAGTGAAAAAATTAAGGATATAGATAGATAGATATAAGCCATCACTTATCCTCGATGGAGGAAAGAGAGCAGCAGCTCCCAATCACTACCAACTCTTCCATCCCCACGCAAACACCAACCAGGGGCCTCATCGATATAGTTGCCACTAGCAAAGCTCTCACCTGGACCTGGCTCTCCAACTTGACCAGATTCCATGCCGGATACTTCCGCATTAGTCTCTCCCTCTGCGGCCAGGCCCTGCTATGGAAGATTCTCAGCGAGCCCACCACCGATGCCCACGCCCTCCGCCCTGTCATACACATGCTTCCCTCGGCCGCCTTCTTCTTCCTCTGGTCCCTCGCTCTTTTCTCTCTCGTGGCTCTCTGCCTCCTTTACGCCGTTCGCTGCGTCTTTCGGTTCGAAAGCATCAAGGCCGAGCTCTCCCACCATGTCGGCATGAACTACCTCTTCGCTCCATGGATCTCATGGCTCCTCCTCCTCGAGTCCACGCCCTTCCTCCACCCCAAGACCACCAGCTACCTTGTCCTCTGGTGGGTGTTCTCGGTCCCCATATTCGTGCTCGATGTCAAGATCTACGGGCAGTGGTTTACCAAGGGGAAGAAGTTGCTGTCGATGGCGGCGAACCCCACGAGCCAGATTTCGGTGATCGGGAACCTGGTAGGGGCGAGGGCGGCGGCGAGGATGGGCTGGCGGGAGAGCGCCTTGTGCTTGTTTTCACTTGGGATGGCGCACTACCTCGTGCTCTTCGTCACCTTGTACCAGAGGTTCGTGGGGAGTGATAGCCTCCCGGTGATGCTCCGCCCGGTATTCTTCCTCTTCTTCGCGGCGCCCAGCATGGCCAGCTTGGCCTGGGATTCAATTTCTGGCACCTTCGACAATGCCTCCAGGATGCTCTTCTTCCTCTCCCTCTTCCTCTTCGTCTCCTTGGTAAGTAAAATGACGTCTTTTTTTTTTTTTTCCGGGTAAATTTGGATTTATTATACCAGTCAATTGTTAATACATTCGTGGGAATCATGAAATAAATATCTAACGAATCAAAAGGAATATCTGAAAGTTGTTTTTTTTTTCTTTTTCCCTCGTAGAAAAAGAGCTAGAATCCTAGAGCAATTAATTCTGTCCATGTCATCCATCTTTCTGCGATAACTAAAATGGACGCACGTGAGGTCTAAAATATGATTTTGACGCTGTTTTGTAGAACCGATTTCACACTATTTAAGAGTGGCAATTTATAGTTGGAACCATTTGTTTGATCTGTGCATGATTTGGTTTAAGCATATTTATATTTGATATAAATAAATTTAAATTATAAATAAATCAATTCAAAATGGATTGGATTCAATTTAAGATTTTAACATCTTTAATTCATTACGTTTCGTCTAATAATTAAATCGAATCATAGTTCAATCTATTTAATTTATTTAAAATCTTCTTATTTTTTTTTCTAATATATTTAATCCAATTCAGTTAATATATTTAATCCATTTAACTTGGCTTCATCTATTTAGTAAATAAATTATATGAATCAAATTAAATTATTTATTTAATAAGCATGTTCAAGTTATATCTAAATTTTTTATTCATTTTATAAATAGATCGGGTTAAATTGATAAATTTTTATCTAATTTTTATCTAATCTAATATGCATCTGATCCAGACTTGATTCCCACCCTAACACTATTGGGTCATTGCCCTGTAAAAGTTTGAATTTTTCCCACCATTCACTGAGTCTAAGCACGCTCTGCGCGCGATTACATGTGGAATCCATCAACTTTAAAAAAAATTAAAAAAAAAAAGCTGGGCCACGGTATATATATGGATGGTGGATCCAGTACTCCATTTCTTGTTTTGTTGTTTGCTCAAAGAATTTATTTATAATCAATGTGATACTCGGCTGGCCGACGGTGAGGTTGGGCGAGATTATTTATTGCTAGGATTTCTTAGTTACCATACCATTTCTAAAGAAGATGGATCAGCGGAAGTTAAAAGCGAAAGTTGTAGTAGTCAAAAAGAAAGACTATCTTATTAGAAAAAGAAGAGAAAAAGTATTTACCAAAAACACAGGAGAAGAAAAAAAAGAGTCTTAAGATGGGGAACGTTGCATACACGTTATCCTGCCGTAAGAAAAGCGGTCCACGTCAAAAAGTGAGGAAGACAATTAGACTTCATCCTCTACAATTTCTAATGCTACCATCATCACATTAATTTGCTAGCTTAGACTTTAACATGCATGGAATACGACCGCAGGTGTCGAGGCCAGCACTGTTCAGGAGATCCATGAGGCGGTTCAACGTTGCATGGTGGGCGTACTCCTTCCCGCTGACCGTGCTGGCCCTGGCGGCCACCGAATATGCCCAGGAGGTGAACGGGTCCATCTCTGACGCTCTCATGCTCGTCCTCTCCGTTCTCTCCGTGCTTGTCACCGTTGCCCTCTTGGTCTTCACATTTCTCAAAACTAGCAATCTCTTTCCAGACGACGATCCCTTCGCACCATCGCCCTCCATATCGACTGGCTTCGTGATGCCTACACTGCAAACATAACCACTGCTGCTAATTTCTGGACGTGATCAGTGATAGACTTGTTCCATGTAATCTTGGAGCCTCCATACGTAATCTTGTTGCGCTTTAATATTACATGTACGTAGTCTCGGTTGTGCTCTTGACAAGTTACTTTTTGGCACGGTGACTGTCCAAGAAAATCTTTGCCTATTTTGTTCTGGTTCTGATAAGTCAAAAATCGCATGCCGAAGCAAATAGGCGAGAAATCTTACCTTCAAAGTTAAAGAAAAGTCGTGATGAAAAGAGCTGAACACAGCATTAATACTCAAGCAGTCATCCATGAATTGGTATAGGACCATGAGCGCAAAAGCATTGCATATGGAGTTTTCCTTCACAATTATCTGACATCATTTTGACCAAATTAAACCATTTGAAATCCTGCATTAATTGCCATGATAAAATTAAAATTCATCATTGAAAGTGGTTGGATTCTATAAAAGAGTTAGTATGGTATGGACGATGAATTTTTAGTGATGGAGAAAGGATCAAAAACATCAAGACCATTGGGCTCCAACTTGAGGAACCATGCTTGAAGCTTGGTCATGGTGATCAAGGGTTAAGAAGTAGTTTGGACGTCGATAAGGGCATCGACAGCTTGGCCGCAGGTATGTCACAGAGTGCCGATGTGGGTGTGGAGATTAAAGAGATGCCTTGCTAGGGTATTAAGAGGAGCAATGGATAGCCAAGGTATGGTATAGTCGTGGTATGATATCTGTTGGGGATAAATCCTGCTCCCACCGAAGTCTAGCTCGATGCTCAGCCTAATGCAACCTGTAGCCACGGAAGAGCTTCAACGGACGGGTCTTAGCCAAACTCCTACAGTCGGCCGAACTACTTAGCGGCCAAGCTTCTTGAACTCCAAGCAACCGGGCTTCGGCCAAACCCCCAGAGGCCGAGCTTTTTCGAACCCGTTCAGTCGGCCGAATCGCTTAGCGGCCGAACCCCCCAAGTGGCCATCCCTTCAACCGGCCGAACTACCCATCCGACCGAGCTCCTTCGGACCTCTCAGCGGTCGAACTCCTCAGCGGTCGTCCCTCGACCGAACTTTCAGAGACCGAGCTCATTTCGAACTCTCAGCAGTCGAACCTTAGCTACACTCCTCCAGCCAGATGTGTACGAGAGCCCAACTCTCCTCCAAGCTTTCTCTTCGGCCCGGACTTCTCACCGACCGAGTTCCTACCAAACTCCCCAGCGGCCGAGCCTTAGCCGCCGCCTATGGGAGCCGAACTCCTTCCAAGCTTCCTTTTCAGGAGCCCGAACTTCTCCGAAATGGGCACACGACGAGGGCCTCCAACCCTTCATTCGGCTGGCTCTGCAGCCATCACCATCAGTCCGCCGCAAGCGATAGCGATCCACTGTCAGGCGGCGATGGTTGTCACCATCAATCCGCCGCACACGGTACCTTTTCGTGAGACTGACTCCGCCGAACCTCGAGCGGCCTGCCAACATGCGACTGCAGTTGTCACCATCAAGCTCCACTATAAAAAGGATCCTCCAGATACGCTAAGGCTAAGCTCTCTGATCTCTAAGCTCTCTGATTTCTAAGCTCTCCTCTTCTTCTTCAAGCTCCGGAACTCATCCCGAGCACTCCATTCCTGTTGGCCAAAAATTGACTTGACCGTCGGAGGATCTTGCCGAAGCCACCCCCCACCGGCTCCGGATGGGACTTCGTTTTGCAGGTCCCCGACGACGACCCCCTCGGCCTCCACTCCAGCTACCTCCGATGACGATCAGTTTCTGCGTCAACAGATTGGCGCTAGAAGGAGGACCGAACCTTTGAGGTCCCTTTATTCTTAAAGGAGTGCTCGACGATAACTTTTCTCTTCCCTCTCTGAAAATCTCCTCTTTCTCTTCCGAAGAGGAAATGCCATCCAGAAGAGCTTTGGCACGGCTCTCGACGGCCTCCGCGGCCCGATCCCATCTAGATCCGTCTTCAACCTCGGTGGCTCAGGTTCCACCCGCACCCACGGTAGATGTGAAGCAGTTCGACCTGCTTGTCCGATAGGTCCGTGGCCTCACGGAGGCATTACAGGCTATGCAGCAGCCTCTGGTGGCGACTCCACCAGGAAACCCGCCATTGGAATATCGGGAGCCGACCCCAAGGGAGAGTACCAGGGCTAACGTACCTACCTCCCCGAAGAAGAGAAAATAGAGAGCCGAGGATCTGTGTTCGGATCATGGTTCTCTTCTGAGGGAGAACTTCCCCATTCATAGTCGAAAGCCTCCCAAGACCTGCAACCAAGACGACGCCCTCGATTGTAGACTGCGGGAGATGGACCGACGTATTGAAGAGCTCGACCTCATCGCCCCAGCTCATCATGCCGACGTCCGTGCCGAACCTTCTTTCTCCCTTCGAATTATGCAAGAACCCATTTCACTGAACTTCGAGCTTCCTCAATTGGAAAGCTACGATGGAACCTCTGATCCGGTTGATCATTTGGAGGCCTTCCATGCCATGATGCTACTCCACGGTGCTTCGAACGTCATACTGTGCCGAGCTTTCCCATCTACCTTAAAGGAAGTAGCTATAAATTGGTACTCAACATTGAAGCCGAGTACGATCTTCTCTTTTGACCAGATGAGCTGTCAGTTCATGGCCTACTTCATCAGCAGTCGACGTCCGTGTCGAGGTTCGGATTTCCTGATGAATGTCAAGCAGAAGCGGGGGGAATCCATCCGAGCTTACGTCATTCGGTTCAATGCTGCGGCATTGGAGGTTCGAAACTTGGACCAGTCTATTGCGATGGCCGCACTCAAGGGCGGCCTTCAGAAAAATGACTTGCTGTTCTCCTTGGAAAAAAAGTATCCCAGGGACTTCACTTATCTATTGGCTCGGGCCGAGAGATATGCCCGTATGGAAGAAGCTTTCAAGTCAAAGGACGAAGAAGCCTTAAGAGAACGGCTGACAGACGATGGAGAGCCGAGCGAAGTTCGGCTGCAATCACGAACTCCCGAGCATGACTCTAAGGAAGCCCGACAAAGGGACGTGAAGTTCTTCCGTAGAAGGTTCCACATGAAGTACGGCCACATCCATGACTTTTCCAGCACAAGCGAGACCGAACTTCACCTCGAAGCTCGTCATCGGAATGAAGTTCGGCGCAAGTAAGGCCGAACTCCACCTCGAAGCTCGTCATCGAGGAAGCCCCGATAAAGGGGCATGAAGTTCTCCCATGGAGGGTTTTGCGGGAAAGTGGAATGAAGTTCGGCACGAGCGGGAATGCAGAATGAAGTTTGGTGCAAGGAAAGCCGAGCTCCCCCTCGAGCTCGTCGTCAAGCAAGTTCTCCCATGGAGGGTCTCGCGGGAAAGCAGAATGAAGTTCGGCGCGAGGAAAGCCGAGCTCCCCCCTCGAGCTCGTCGTCAAGCGAGTCCAGACAAAAAAGCAGAAAGTTCTCCAGTTCGGCGCGAAGAAAGCCGAGCTCACAAAAGAAGTAGGAAGTCCGCCCGCAGAGGGTTTCGCGAGAAAGCGAAATGAAGTTCGGTGCAAGCGAGGGAGGAACGAAGTTCTCCCGTGGAGTGAAGTTCGGCGCAGGTGAGGCCGAACTTCACCTCGAAGCTCATCATCGGAATGAAGTTCGATGCAAGTAAGATCGAACTCCACCTCGAAGCTCATCATCGGAATGAAGTTCGGCACAAGTGAGGCGCTCACGATCGGCCCAGGGCAAGCGAAGACTCCGTGCTTACGACCTCTACAGCACAAGCAAGGATCGAACTTTTCGAGCTTGCCATCAGAAAAGCCCTGATAGAAGGATGTGAAGAGGTCCTCCTTCCGAAAGGTTCCGCGACTACGCCCCCCCTCAACGTCCCTCAAACTCGAATTCTCATGGAGGTTAAGAAAGAGCTCCCAAGGCCAGGAGGACTACGGTCTCCCCCAAACATGCACGATCGAAGCAAGTACCGTCTCTACCATCACGACCACGGCCACGACACCGAGGAATGCATCCAGCTCCGAGACGAAATTGAGGAGCTCATCAGAAAGGGGCGACTGGGTAAATTCCTCCGGCACCAGCCTAAAGTAGGAAAAGATCGGTCAAGGGCGCTGTCATAGCCAAAGATGGCAAGGAGCTCGGCGCTGCCATAGCCAGAGACCGCAAGGAGGTCGGCCACCTTACAGCATCATCCACATTACCCCTGGGAGGAGCTTCGTGCATCAGCGATTCGTCGTCTCCCAGCGATAAGAGCTTGCACCGAATTGAGAAGGCCAGCATGAGGAGGTCGTCCATCCTGGAACTTATTGCCGAAGAAACGTGGAGGAACAACGCTACCACGATCTTGAAACACAGAATTTGGGGATGCGCTGCTAGTAACTTCTTTCCAATAAAATTCTTTCCTTTCGATAATATTATTTTTGGATGCGAAAACTATGCGATGATAGGGAAGAAGCAGTCAATAATTACCGCATTAGGAACAGGAGGAGAACCTCATCCTAACGCGAGCAACAACCTCGGCTAGAGATAAGATCTCTCTCGAGCGACCGAGTCAACCTCGATTAGGAATAGGAGGAGAACCTCATCCTAACACGAGCAAAGTCGAAGGCCTCATTCACAAAGGACGAGATGGGGAGCGAGGCGCGGACGATGGTCTGTATGTGCCCCCACAGTCCGTTAGAAATAGGAGGAGAACCTCATCCTAACATGAGCAAAGTCGAAGGTCTCGTTCACCTTAGATGAGACGGAGAGAGACGGACGACGGTCTGAATGTGCCCCCACAGTCCATTAGGAACAGAAGGAGAACCTCGTCCTAACGCGAGCAAAGTCAAAGACCTCATTCACAAAGGATGAGACAGGGGGAGAGGCACGGACGATGGTCTGTATATGCTCCTACAGTCCGTTAGAAATAGGAGGAGAACCTCATCCTAATGCGAGCAAAGTCGAAGGCCTCGTTCACCTTAGATGAGATGGGAGGAGACGGACGACGGTCCGAATGTGCCCCCACAGTCCGTTAGAAATAGGAGGAGAACCTCATCCTAATGCGAGCAAAGTCGAAGGCCTCATTCACAAAGAACGAGATGGGGGGAGAGGCGCGGACGACGGTCTGTATGTGCCCCCATAACCCGTTAGGAATAGGAGGAGAACCTCATCCTAACGCGAGCAAAGTCAAAGGCCTCGTTCACCCTAGACGAGATGGGAGAGACGGACGACCTTCCAAATATGCCTCCACAGTCTGTTAGGAACAGGAGGAGAATCTCATTCTAATGCGAGCAAAATCGAAGGCCTCATTCATAAAGGACAAGATGGGGGGAGAGGTGCGGACGATGGTCCGTATGTGCCCCCACAGCCCATTAGGAACAGGAGAATCTCATCCTAACGCGAGCAAAGTCGAATGGCCTCGTTCACCTTAGACGAGATGGGGGGAGACGGACGATGGTCCGAATGTGCCCCCATAGCCCGTTAGGAATAGAAGGAGAATCTCATCCTAACGCGAGCAAAGTCGAAGGCCTCATTCACAAAGGACGAGATGGAGGGAGAGGCATGGACGATGGTCCGTATGTGCCCCCACAGCTCGTTAGGAATAGGAGGAGAACCTCATCCTAATACGAGCACTCGCGTCAACCTCGGCCAAAGGAGATGAGATCTCCCCCAAAGTGATCGTGTCAACCTCGGCCTAGGAAGATCTATCCCGAGCGATCGAGACAACCTCAGCCAGAGATAAGATCGGAAACAACCTCATCCTAATGCGAGCGCCCGCATCAACCTCGACCAAAGGAGATAAGATCTCTCCCGAGTAACCGAGCCAACCTTGACCGAAGATAAGATCTCTCCCAATCGTTTGAGCCGATATCGGCCAGATATCGGATCTCTCCCAAGCGCCCGTATTGACCTCGGCTGTAGGAGAGATCTCCTCCAAAGCAGTCTCGACTGTAGAAGATAATGTCGCCCCCGATGAGCTTAACCTCCGACCTCGATCGTAGGAGATGAGGCCCACCTCAACCTCAGTTGAAGATGGGATCTCCTCCGGGCTTCAACTTCAACATCAACTTTAGCTGGAGATGCCATCTCCCCCGAGCTTAGACCAGAGCCAGCACGGAGCCCAGAAGAAGACTTCAACAGTCACCTATTCTGTACTCCCTTTCTTTGAGTTTCGAACTCGAGAGTGGGGGGGCTAGTGTTGAGGATAAATTTTGCTTCCATCGAAGTCTAGCTCGATGCTCAGCCTAATGCAATCTGTAGCCATGGAAGAGCTTCAACGATGGGTCTTAGCCGAACTCCTACAGTCGACCGAAGTACTTAGCGGCCGAGCTCCTTGGACTCCAAGCAGTCGGACTTCGATCGAACCCTCAGAGGTCGAGCTTTTTCAAACCCGTTTAGTCGGCCGAATCACTTAGCGGTCGAACACTCCAAGTGGCCATCCCTTCAGTCGGCCAAACTATCCATCCGGTCGAGCTCCTTCGGACCTCTCAGCGGCCGAACTCCTCAATGGTCGTCCGTCGGCCGAACTTCCAGCGATCGAGCTCATTCCAAACTCTCAACAGTCGAACCTTAGCTACACTCATCCAGCCAGATGCGTATGAGAGCCCAACTCTCCTCCAAGCTTCCTCTTCGGCCCGAACTTCTCACTGATCGAGTTCCTACCGAACTTTCCAGCGGCCGAGCCTTAGCCGCCGCCTATGGGAGCCAAACTCCTTCCAAGCTTTCTCTTCAGGAGTCCGAACTCCTCTGAAATGGGCACACGATGAGGGCCTCCAACCTTTCATTCGATTGGCTCTGCAACCATCACCATCAGTCCATCGTAAGCAATAGCGACCCACTGTCAGGCGGCGATGGCTGTCACCATCAATCCGCCGCACACGGCACCTTTCCATGAGACTGACTCTGTCGAACCTCGAGCGGCCTGCCAGCATGTGGCTGCAGTTGTCACCATCAAGCTCCACTATAAAAAGGATCTTTCAGATACGCTAAGGCTAAGCTCTCTGATCTCTAAGCTCTCCTCTTCTTCTTCAAGCTCTAGAACTCATCCCAAGCACTCCATTCCTATTGGCCAAAAACTGACTTGATCGTCGGAGGGTCCTGTCGGAGCCACCCCCCACCGGCTCTGGATGGGACTTCATTTTGTAGGTCCCCGACGATGACCCCCTCGGCCTCCACTCCAGCTACCTCCGGCGATGATCAGTTTCTGCGTCAACAATATCGAAGGGCTCGGGATGCGTGATATTGACATGGTGGTGAACCATCAGGATACTTGTGGATACTCGAAGATTCCTCTTGATTTGAGAAGGGGCGTGGAGCTTTGGTCGCATTACTAACTCTTCTATGGCCTATAGGAGATGGGTCCATCATGGCACGATTATAGGGCAATGGTGGTGCCACACCTGGATGGTCTCATGTGGAGGTATTCAAAACTGGTCGAACGAGTTGGCCATATTTTGCAGGGTCAGAATTTTTGAGAGGTCTTATTCTCGAGGAACTATCCGGATTACTCTATACGTTCTTGATTTATATGGGAGAGCGAAGAGGTGATAGAGAACTAGTTGGACAAGAGTGTGGCCTATCCGAATAGACAAGTATCGTGAGCATCATGGAAAGATGTCTTGCGAGGATCCATGGAAATCGATCGATTATGGAGTCCAAGCATGGCTGATAGAATATTGATTGGATATATGCCTTGGAGCTGGGCCAAGGATCAAGATGGCTATTACGGTGGTAATAAAATGCCTCAGATTGATTGATATATCTCAGAGGCATCTCAGCTCAGTCTATCCTGACGAGCACTTGTAGAATAGGATATAACTATAATATTCTCTGAATAGATGACTAATGCTGGAAGGCCGACCTGATCCAATATTTATAGAAATACTTCGGCAGGCATCTATCATCTTTAAATCACCTCAGATAAAGAAAATCTCCCATGGATTGACCGTAATACAACTATTATGAGGTTGTGAATAGATTGTTACCTACTCGCCCAAAACCATCGATGATAAATTAAAAATCCTAATCATGCCAGTAACCATCATTTCATTCAAAAGATTTTCAGAAATCTCGTCACGACGAGATTAGCAGTCCAAAATCAACAGAATGGTGTAATTATCGTGTAAAAATTTTTTCACAAATACCATGAATCCTGAGGATCCAGGTAAGCAAAAAAAAGAATCCACTCAAAAGAAATTAGCCTCTGCTTGTTTCTGACTTGAGCGTCAGAGGGTCCTCACTGAAGACAAAAATTCTTCTGTTCGAACTTTATTTTGCAGATTCTCAAGCTTATCTGCATGGAGCCATTTTTTCAATCTGAAATCGATGATTTTCAGCAGTAATAGATTGGTGCTAGAGGAAGGGCTAATTTTTTGGCTGACGTGTCTGAAATATTGGTTGATTCTCAAGTCAGAAATAAGTAGAAGCTAATTTTTTTTGAGAGAAGTTTTTTTTTGGCTTACCTGGATCCTCGGGGTTCATGATATTTATGAAAAAAATTTTACATGTACGATGTTTACGCCATTTCGTTGATTTTAGAATGCTAATCTTGTTGTGGCGAGATTCCTAAAAATCTTTCGAACGGAATGGCGGTTGCTGGCATAATTAGGATTTTCAATTTATCGTCAATGATTTTAGACGAGTGGTAACAACTTGTTCACAACCTCATAACAATTGTATTACGGTCAATCCATGGGGGAATTTCTTTATCCGAGGTGATTTAAAGATGATAGGTGCCAACCGAAGTATTTTCATAAATATTGGGTCAGGTCGGCTCTCCGACATTAGTCATCTATTCAGAGGATATTATAGTAATATCCTATTCTATAAGCGCTCATTAGGATAGGCTGAGTTGAGGCACCTCTAAGGTATATCAGTTGATTTGAGATATTTTATTACCATCATAACACTATCTTCTAGTGCTGAGTTTGAGGATCAGGCGAAAGGACTAATCATAGACAGCATCTCGGATTGAATGAGTTACTTTTTCATTTGTAGTTGCACACCAATATTTGATCGTTGTTGTTGCTGTCGCCTTAATGTTTTGCATCTGGAAGACTTGGGAAGAGAAAACTACTTCAAAGTTCTGAAAACTTTGAGTTTAGAAGAGCCCCACATAATTCAGCAAATCAATGAAGAGTCCAACTAGATGGATCCCATCATAAAATACTTGAAGATAGGAGAAACACCGTCAGATCGAAAAGAAGCTCAAAAGATCAAGAATCAAGCAACCATATATATATTGCTTGACAATGACCTATACAAGCAATTTTTCTCCTTGCCGCTTCTGAGGTGTTTGCATCCTTCGGAGGTTGATTATGCTATGCAGAAGGTTCATGAAGGAATCTATGAAAACTATCTGGAGGGTCGATCCTTATCTTATAAAATTCTTTGGTAAGGATATTACTGGCCCACAATGCAACAAGACGCTCAGAATTTCGTTCGAAGATATGAACAATGTCAATGCGATGATCGGGTTAAGCATCAGTCCGTATCTCTCCTGGTTCCATTGATCTTTCTGGCCTTTCGCTCAGTAGGGATTGGACATTTTAGACCCATTTTCTCGAGCTTCTGACCAGTAAAAATTTCTACTCATGGCTATTGACTACTTTACCAAGTGGATAGAAATCGAGCCCTTAGCTCAGATCATAGAGATGAACGTCCAAAATTTTATTTAAAAATTAATCATTTATCATTATAAACTTCTAAAAATATTGATTTCAGATAATGAAAGATAGTTCAGTGGTTCTTGACTAAAAAACTTCTATGAAGATCATGGGATAGAGCAGCGCTTCACTCCACTAGACCATCCACAAGCGAATGGAGAAGTGAAAGTGACCAAAAGAATCCTCCTTTAAGGTCTCAAAGCCAGATTAGATTGAATTGGGAGTGAAGAAAATAGTGTAGGGTTTGCCTTGCTACTTTTGAAAAATATTTCAAAAAATAGCAATGATGCAGCAAAAAATAATTAATCTAATTAATTATCTACTGATCATATTAGATTATTTAACCCTACATATTAGGATCTAAACATAATATGCATGCATACATCAATAGATCTGAAAATAAAACTATGTAATAAACTATTTACTACATCTACGTGTTCAGAATATAATATCTTTTTGCGAGTAGTCGATCATCGTAATCTGAGTCCACCAAATAATATTCTGATATTATATCATAGCCGCATATGTGTTCGACCTCTACGGTTGATCTACATGGAGCTCTTGATCCCGATCAGCCCCATTGGAGTGCTAGCTTCTCACTGGGGCCTTTAATGGTTGATCACGATCGATCTAATCGATCGTATACTTTTTTATTTTTTAAATATTTTAAAAAATTAGAATATAAATATTGAAGGATGATGAAGATGTGTTTCAAATTTGGTGGCGATCCAATACTCACAGCACTCGATCTCTCCACCCAAACTCAGATTTTCAAATCTAGGATTTCACTCGACCCAAAAACTCTGACATACTAAAAATTCTATCACGCCCTCTCTGTGTATAGTTTTTTTATGAAATAAGTTTTTATGGAAAGATAACTTTTAGATCTATAATTCTTATTTAGATCATATCTAAAAATAGGATATCCTTAGAGGTAAAAATCATAAGAGAAGAGAGGCATAAAGAAAAAAAAAAGTACTACAGGATCCTATTAATCTTCACTCCAAGATTTTTTTTGCCCAGAACTGATGCTCAAACATTCTAAAATTTTTATCATGTAATGCTACTCCTTCTTCTATATGCACAAAAATTCTCATAATTTATTGACATAAATATCATAGGAAAATAACATGAAAAATGATAAGGGTCGAGTGGTTGAGAGGTTTTAACTACTCACTTGATTTCAAAAATCAAATGAGCCTCTTATCTTTATCCAACGCCCCCTCCCTTATATTTGCAGAATGACTCTCCTTCCGCGTGTTTATTTTTATTTCTCAAAAAATATTCGATAAACAAAAGGAAGGGCATGGGAAGCAGAGTGAAAAAATAAAAAATGGTGGGCGCATGGGAGAATTTGAATTTAAACTTCATTTGACTTGGTCCTAATTGATTTCAACTAAATCAATTGATCTAGATCCAATTAAATCAAATTAAATCCAACCAAATTAGACTTAGTCTAGTCTAATAAAATTTTAATCAAATTAAAAATTAATTAGATCTATGTCCTGATCAAATTAGGGTCAAAAGTATCATAGCGATTATGTCATCTCATGACCTAATCAGATCAAATCCAATCAAATTAAATTTAATCGGACTAGATCGAATCCTCATCACTCAATCAAATTGGGCTAATCAGTAATCAAATTGCTAATTGATTCTCTAAAAATATCTGAGTATTGAATGGGTTACTGAGCAATAGAGTTCTATCAATATGAAACTCTTGAAGAGTCCTAAATTAGTGGGACTCTTGAATTCAGTATCCCAAATGAATTGAACTTGCGATCATAGAGTCTCAGGCTAGTGGAACTCTTGATCAGAGAGTCCCAGACGAGTAGAACTCAGTGTTTCGATCCAGTAGGACTCTTGGTCATAGAGTTTCAATCTAGTGGGACTTTTGACCACAATATCCTAGATCATCAAGATCATGATCAGAGAGTTCTAGTCCAGTAGGACTCTTGATCATAGAGTTTTAGTCTAGTGAAATTCTTGATCATAGAGTTTTAGATCAATGAGACTCTTGATCAGAGAGTCTCAGACAAGTAGGACTCAGAGTCTCAGTCCAGTAGGACTCTTGATCATAGAGTCACAGTCCAGTGGGACTCTTGACCATAGAGTCCCAGACCAATGGAACTCTTGATCAACCATTAGATCAGATAAAAATGCATAATGTGTGTGATCCCATAGATTCGAATCTAAATCGATAGCATAAAAATTAATTTCTATACTAATCGAAGTGACCATCTAGCAATGGTACCCGACGTCTGGATAGGTTGAATAATTATAATGGCAACATTCAAAACCTACGCGAATATGATTACCATATAATTCATCCCTATGACCTTTATATAATAGATGACTCAGGGTTAGACTGTCAACCCTAGAAAATACATCCATGTCATGTCTTAAAGCAATTAATCTCGTGACTCCTCACTAAGACTATCCTGACCTAGGTTTTACTAAATTGAAAAATAATTGAACACAGCTCCTGAAATCAAAAGTGGTTAATCTCATCTTAATACACGCATCGACTCCATAAGTACTCGACTGTACCCAAAAATCTTCCGTCACTGAATTAGAAATTCAGATAGTCCGACACCAAAATATAGTGAGTTGCTTGAAAGTCATCATGGTGATCTCAGATCGGAGGAACATTTATATCTATATTCCATCAAAGCTAATCTTAACAGAAGAAAAGCCCCGGAGTTGGTCATGTTCAGTGTAGATGTACCCATACATCCCACTTGCATGCCATATCAGTGTCTCAATACTTTTTGGTTATGAGGACAATCAATCTATATAGCACACAATGATCTATACTTGATAAACGTTATTTTCCTAAGTAATAATGTATCATTTAGTCGTGAACTATTTAAGGACTAAATGACAAATCTTTCTTTGCCAAATCTAAATAATCCTAAGGACTTCATCACAACACAGAAGTTTATTAGAAGACAACAGAATTTATGATAAAAAATTTTATTAATTTATAATTTATATATAATTATAAATATATGATCCAACCATCAACAGACTGACGATTGGCTTTGGGACCCATTTTCAATAATCTTTCATTTGGACTAAAGCCAATCGATGGGGTATGTAATACCTATCTTCGACTTAAAGTCGTCAAACTTCTTCATCGTAATAGTTTTAGTGAATGGGTCGGTCAGGTTCTCCTTTCCATCAATCTTCTGAAGGTTGACGTTACTTCGATCCACAATCTCTCAGACAAGATGGTAGCGGCGTAGGATATGCTTCGTCCGTTGGTGTGCTTTTGATTTCTTCGCTTGAGCAATGGCTCCAGAGCTGTCGTAATAGAGCAGAACTGGATCATCAAGGGAGGGTGCTACTCCAAGCTTGGTGATGAATTTTTTTAGCCACACCATTTTTTTTGGCAGCATCTGATGTAGCGACATACTCCACCTCATAAATTAAATCGATTATAGTGTGCTACTTGAAATTCTTCTAGCAAACGGCCCCACCATTAAGGTAAATATGTATTTCGATATACTCTTGCTATCATCATGATCAGACTGGAAACTGGAGTCTGTGAACCTCATAAGTTTTAAGTCTGATTCACCATATACAAACCACTGATCCTTAGTATTTTTTAAATATTTTAGGATGGTTTTAACAACCTTCCAGTGATTCTTTTCTGAATTAGATTGGTATCTACTCATTACACCTAGTGAGTATGCCACATCTGGTCGCGTATATGTCATGGCGTATATTATAGAATCCACTGCTGAAACATATGGTATTCTATTCATACGCTCTCTATCTAGAGGTATTATTGGACAATTCCTCTTTGAAAGAGAAATTCCATGGCCTATTGGTAGATAGCTTTTCTTGAATTTTTTTATGTTGAACTATTTTAGCATAGTGTCAATGTACATAAACTAGAACAATCCAAGTAACCTTTTAGATCTATTTCTATAGATCTTTATCCCTAAGATGTAAGAAGCTTCTTCTAGATCTTTCATGAAGAACTGTGATGATAGCTAGATCTTTATTCCTTGTAATGCAGGGACATCATTTTTGATTAAGAAAATATCATCCACATACAATACTAGAAATACTATTACTGGACCATTATTCCATTTGTATATGTAGGGCTCCTCTTTATTCTTAATGAAGCCATACATTTTGATCGTTCTATCAAATCATATGTTTCAGCTCCGAGATGCCTGCTTTAGTCCATAAATGAATCTCTAAAGCATACACACCTTAGACTTATCTATGAACATGAAATCTTCAGCTTGTATCATATACACCTCTTCATCCAGCTTTTCATTCAGAAAAGCAGTTTTCACATCCATCTACCAGATTTAATAGTCTAGATGGGCAGCTATGGCAAGCATTATCCGAATAGATTTGAGCATTGCCATAGAAAAGAACGTCTCGTCATAGTCAATACCATAATATTGATGATACCCCTTAGCAACCAGATGGACTTTATAGATCTCCATCTTTTCATCTACGTCTCTTTTTCTTTTGAAGATCCACTTACACCCTATAGATTTTATTCCTTCGGATGGATCAACCAATGTCCATACATCATTGATCTTCATGAATTTCATCTCGAATTTCATGATCTCAAGCCATTTTTCAGAGTCGGATCTCTGCATTGCATCCATATAGGTGATTGGATCCTGATCGTTCTTATCGTGTTCGATAGGATCTCCGTTCTGGATCAGAAAATCATAGTATCTATCCGATTGACATGGTACTCTATTAGATCTTCTTAAGGATGCTTCCACAATGGGTTTTGGGTTTGATTTAATCAGATCCAGCTCAGGTTCAACAACTTGTATCCATTCTTCCATCTATCGTACTTCATTAAGTTTGATTTTGGAGGCATTAGTTTCTTCACCAAGAAATTTTTTTTCTAAAAAGACTATCTTAAGGCTGACAAACACTTTTTGCTCATCAGCAAGGTAGAAGTAGTACCCTTTGGTTTCTTTTGGGTAACCTATAAAACTACACTTATCAGACTTAGCTCCAAGCTTGTCTGTCATCAAACGTTTGACGTAGATCAGATACCCCCAAATCCTAAGGTGTGAAAGCATTGGCTTACGTCCTATTCATATTTCATATGGTATTTTATTAACAGATTTACTTGGAATCCTATTTAGAATGTAACAAGCTGACTCGAGCGCATATCCCCATAGAAAGATCGACAAACCAGCAAACCTCATCATGGATCGAACCATGTCCAACAGGATCTGATTTCTCCTTTCAGACACACCATTATGTTGTGGTATTCCAGGAGGGATCCATTGAAAGAGAATCCTATTCTTCTCAAGATATAGCAGAAACTCATTGAAAAGATACTTACCCCTTCGATCAAATCGAAGAGTTTTAATACTCTTCCCAGTTTTCTTTTCTACCTCATTTTGAAATAGTTTGAACATTTCAAATGACTCCGACTTATGCTTCATTAAATAGACATACCCATACCTCGATAGATCATCTGTGAAGGTAATGAAGTAGAAACATCTACCTCTGACACTTGAGCTCATGGGTCCACATACATCTAAATGTACTAAATTCAAGAGTTCAGTGGCTCATTCATCTTTTTCAGTAAAAGATGACTTGATCATCTTATCAAGAAGATAGGACTCACAGATCGAAAGTAACTCACAATCACTAACCTCAAGAATTCCTTCTTGAGCTAACCTATTAATTTTATTCTTGTTAATATGACCTAGCCTATAGTACCAAAGGTAGATATCAGACACATCACTAATTTTAGGATGTTTACTGAAGGATTGAACCACGTTAACAGGCATAAAAAGTAAATCAATTTTGTTATTCAATTATCCAATCAAAATTATAACACCATTCAAAATGATATTATAAAATTTTTTTTTATTGATATTTCAAAATCATTCATGGCCAAAAGGCCTACAAAAATGACATCCAATAAGAAAGTTGGACAATAATGACATTCATTAAGAATAACTTTATTTGAATTGATTATAAGATTCATGATATCTAAAGCTAGAATTGGAACTTGTCTTCCATCTTCAACGTTCAGAAATCTCTGATCTTGATCAAATCTCCTACTGACCTGCAAGCCCTGCATAGAATTACAAATATGATAAGGGCTTCCAGTATCTAATACCCAGGCAATAGAATCAAATAAGAAAAAATTATAAGATGTTATCATATAATTATCTTGCCCAGTAATCACTTACTTCTTTCTCGACCTGTTTGGATCTAGGGAGGCAATGTACAGAGAGGATAGTTTCTCTTCTAGTGCTCCTGCTTCTTGCAAAAGAAGCACTCTACCTAGCTCTGGTTGGGCTTGCACTTCTTGGTCTGATCCTGTGCAATCATTCCAGCATGTGGCCGTACCTTCTTATTTTTCTTCTTCTTATTCTTCTTTTCTTTCTTAAAGGATCGACGAATAGAAGAAGACCCTCCCACTATATTCACCATCTCCTTATGGAGTTGGTGATCCTTCTCAAATTTTTGCAGCAACCCCAACAAGCCATGGTAGTTCACTACAGACTTTGTCATTCTAAAATGAGTTAGAAAGAAGAGGAAGGACTTAGACAAAGAATTAAGGATCGCATCCTTATCAAACTGCTCGTGCAGAAAAAAGCCCAACTTGCTAAGATGCTCAATTATCTCGATCATGTACAATACATGATCGATGACTGAGGCTCCATCCCTCATCCAAGTATTGAAAATGGCCCAACTTATTTTATGTCTTTCAACATCGTCCGACGTGCCAAAAGAGTCATTCAATATTTGAAGCATCTCCTGTGGCTGGACGTTTTCAAACCTGCGGCTGAACTCATCATTCATTACCACCAGCATTATACATCGAACGATGGTGCAGTCATTGAGCCACTTCAGATAAGTATCTCGAATCGCTTTCCTAGCATTCAAGGCTAGCTCCTTAGGTACTCGATCCATTACCACATAAAGAATCCGCTCATACTCCAGTACGATTTTCAACTTACGATACCAACTATCGTAGTTGGATCCCATTAATTTATCATGATCTAATAATGATCGGAGTGATAGGTTAGTGGCCATGTCTGTACAAAAAGAAAAATCAAATCTAATTAATATATGAATTATTAATCCTAAAGATTTAAACTTTAGTCTAAAGGTCCTTCCACTATTTTATACGAATTGGTAGCCTCTATCTCTAATTCGAGTAATTACTCTAATTTTTTAGTGGGCACTAGAATCCACATAGACTACACATGAGCCCAACTTTGGTTGGTTAATCCTGTGCACCTATGAGTAGATTCAAAATTAATTATTTCTCTAAATAACTTTTAGTAACATTGATTTTGCCCCGTAGATCTAATTAGTAGGCTTTGGTCTCTATTGAAAAAGGTTCTGTTAGGTCCAACCATTAACATGATCACATTTGATCTTATCTAACGAATAAATGATCACGCCCGACTTTAAGCGACCAACCTAACCACTATCAGAAAGACTTAACCAAATTATCATTTTATGAATGATAATTTTATTAGTCAATAATCATCAGGCCTTTGGACCTCCAATGATCATTATACTAATGAACCCATTATCACTCAACTTAATGGGAGGCTATAATTTAGTTATTTATATAACTATTTTATTTTTAAGAACCTAATAATTTTACAGAATTTAGTTAATCAATTCAAAAAAATTCAGCGAGCCAATTTCAATTCTCTTACTGACTTCACCAAGTCAGAAAATAATCTAATCTAAGCTGGTATTAGGAGCACCAAAATCAGTCAGACTGATTTACCTAATAGACATGGGTGAGCTTGAATCACCAAGTGATCTAATCAAAATCTAACTCACCAGAATGATCAGGTAAGCGAGATCAGTGGAAGAAATATGCCATTAACTCATCAAAGACCGAATCAGTACGAGTAGCTCTCAATTAAAAATTACTGATCAAACTGCCAAACTTATCTTAGATAAGTTTATTAATTTTAATTTGACCAACCTAGTAATTTTGGATTCAACCACGTAGCCTTGAATCAAGTCCATTTGGTTATTAAAGGCATGGACTTGACCAATTATAACTATTATAATTGAGTCTATAGAATCCTTGATCTAATCTAAATTAATATTTAATTAGATTTGATCAATTACTCTAAATTAGTCCATCTTTTAACTAACCTTAGGTCTAACCTAATTTATGGACCTAATTCAGCTAACCCAATAATCTACAAGTTTATGATTAATGATTTAGAATCTTAATTCATAATTCTAGATACTAAATCATTATACTTAATTTTTAATTAAGTTTATGGGCTGAGGGTTAGAGTTTGATATTTTGAAAATATTTTTAATTTTAAAAGATTCTTTACAACTTAGTATTGTTCACCAATTGAGTCGACTCATTTTAAAATTAAATCGTCTTAATTCACAAACAACACTAGTTGTAGGATTTGATCTGAAACTATGTATACTACATAATCATGAAATAATAAATCAAACTTTATCTAGTTATGCATTCATGATCATAAATCAGATTAAAGTCTAATATAATTAAATAATAAAAATATTAGATTAAATCTAGTAATTTCATGATTAATGATATAGATCATCAATGTACCAGGATAATCTTTTCACTATATGGGATAAACCCTACATCAGGACAATCTACAATCCGTGCGATCTGAATTTTAATTTTTTAGATCTAATTACTCTAATTATTAGATCATTATTTAGATCAAATCTAAATTATTAATCTAAATATGCAAGCATATCATGTTTAAAGAGCCTTGCTCTGATACCATTTGAAGAAAATAGTGCAGGGTTTGCCATGCTACTTTTGAAAAATATTTTAAAAAATAATAATAATGTAGTAAAAAATAATTAATCTAATTAATTATCTACTAATCATATCAGATTATTTAATCCTACATATTAGGATCTAAACATAATATGCATGCATACATCAATAGATCTGAAAATAAAATTATGTAATAAACTATTTACTACATCTACATATTCAAAATACAATATCTTTTTATGGATAGTCGATCACTATAATTTGAGTTCACCGAATAATGCTCTGGTATTACAGTCATATATATTTTTGACTCTATGATTGATCCACATGGAGCTCCTGGTTTCGATCAGTCCCACTAGAGTGCAAGCTTATCGTCGGAGCCTTCGATGGCTAATCATGATTGATCCGATTGATCGTATACTTTCTTATTTTTTAGATATTTTAAAAAATTAGAACATAAATATTGAAGGATGATGAAGATGTGTTTCAAATTTGGTGGTGATCAAATGCTCACGACACTCGATCTCTCCATCCGAATCTAGATTCTCAAATCTAGGATTTCACTCGACCCAAAAATTCTGACATACTAAAAATTCTATCACATCCTCTTTGTGGAGTTTTTTCATAAAATAAGTTTTTATGAAAAAATAACTTTTAGATCTATAATTTTTATTTAAATTATACCTAAAAATAGGATATCCTTAGAGATGAAAATCATAAAAGAAGAGAGACATAAAGAAAAAGAAAAGTGCTACAGGATCCTATTCACCTTCACTCTAAGATTTTTTTTGTACAGAATTGATGCTCAAATACTCTAAAATTTTTACCACATAATGCTAACTCCTTCTTCTACATGAAACTTTTTTTTTATAATTTATTGACATGAATACCATGAAAAAATAGCATAAAAAATAATAAGGATCGAGTGGTTAAGAGGTTTTAACCACTTACTTAATTTCAAAAATCAAATGAGCCTCTTATCCTTATCCAATGCTCCTTCCCTTATGTTTAACATGCAGAAGGACTCTTCTTTTATGTGCATATTTTTATTTCTTAAAAAATATTCGACAAACAAAAGGGAGGGTGTGGGAAGCAGAGTGGAAAAGTCAAAAATGGTGGGCGTACGAGAGAATTTGAATTCAAACTTCATTTGATTTAGTTCTAGTTAGTTTCAATCAAATCGATTAATCTAGACCTAATTGAACTAGGTTAAATCCAACCAAATTAGGTTTAGCCTAATTCAATAAAATTCTAATCAAATTAGAAATTAATTAGATCTATGTCCTGATCAAATCTGGGTCAAAACTCTCATAGCGATTAGGTCATCTTATGATCTGATTGGATCAAATCCAATCAAATCAAATTCAATCAAACTTGATCGAATCCTTATCACTCAATTATATTGAGCTAATTAGCAATCAAATTACTAATTAATTCTTCAAAAATATTTGAGTCCAAATTGAATGGGTTACTGGGCAACAGAGTCCTATCAACATGAAACTCTTAAAGAATCCTAAATCAGTGGGACTCTTGATTCAGTATCCCAAATGAATCGAACTTATGATCATAGAGTTCTAGACTAGTGAAACTTTTGATCAGAGAGTTTCAGATGAGTAGGACTCAGAGTTTCAGTCCAATAAAACTTTTGATCATAGAGTCCCAGTCTAGTGGGACTCTTGACTACAGTGTCCTAGATTACTAGAACTTATGATCAGAGAGTCTCAGATAAGTAAGACTTAAAGTTTTAGTCTAGTAGGAATCTTGATCATAGAGTTTTAGGTCAGTAAAATTTTTAACCATAGAGTCTCAGACCAATGGAATTCTTGATCAGAGAGTCATAGATAAGTAGAACTCAAAGTTTCAGTCTAGTAGGACTCTTGGTCATAAAATCTCAATCTAGTGAAACTCTTGACCACAAAGTCTCAGACCAGTTGAACTCTTGATCAGCCATTAGATTAGGTAGAAACTCCTAATGTATGTGATCCCGTAAGTCCGAATCTAAGTCGGTAGCATAGAAATCAATTTTTATACTAATCAAAGTGACCATCTAGCAATGGTACCCGACGTCCAAATAGATTGAATAATCGCAATCATAATATTCAGAACCTACGCGAATATGGTTATCGTATAATTCATCCCTATGACTTCTATATAATAGATGACTCAGGGTTAGATTGTCAACCCTAGAAAATATATTCATGTCGTGTCTCAAAGTAATTAGTGTCATGACTCCTCACTAAGACTATCCTAATCAAGGTTTTGTTAAATTAAAATATAATTGAACACAGTTCCTAAAATCAGGAGTGGTCAATTTCATCTTGATACACGCACCGACTCTATAAGTACTTAACTGCACCCAATATCCTTCCATCATTGAATTAAAAATTCAGATAGTCCGACACCAAAACACAGTGAGTTGCTTGAAAGTCATCGTGGTGATCTCAGATCGAAGGAATATTTATATCCATATTCCATCAAAGCTAATCTTGATAGAAAAAAATCTCAGAGTTGGTCACATTCAGTGCAGATGTACCCATACATCTCACTTGTATGCTATATCAGTGTCTCAACACTCCTTGGTTATGAGGATAACTAACTTATATGGCACACAATGATCTATACTTAATAAACGTTGTCATCCTAAGTAACAATGTATCATTTGATCGTAAACTATTTAAGAACTAAATGGCAAATCCTCCTTTATCGAATCTAGATAGTCCTAAGGACTTCATCACAACATAGGAGTTTATTAGAAGACAATAAAATTTATGATAAAAAATATTAAAATAATTTTTATTAATTTATAATTCATATATAATTATAAATATATGGTTCAATCATCAACAGACTGACAATTGGCTTTGGGACACATTCCTAATAGGGAGGTCGTGGGCAGAAAAACTCTATCATATTTTGTGGGCCTATCGAACCACTCAAAGACTTTCAACAGACAAAACGTCCTTCAACTTAGCATTTGGCATTGAGGCCATCATACCTATAGAATTCGGACTTTCCTCCATCAGAGTCAAAGAATATGATGAGGACACTAATCCAATTTGGCTCAGAGCTAATCTTGATTTGATCAAAAAAATCAGAGAATGAGCAACAATGAGGATGATCGCATATCGATAAAAGATCGTCAGATATTAAAATTTCCACATCAAGGCAAAAGAATTTCAAGCCGGTGACCTTGTCCTTCGGAGAGTAGAAGTATCAAAGCCAACTGAGCAAGAAAAGCTTTCACCCAACTAGGAAGGGCCCTATTAGATCGATGAAGTTATGCGACCAGAGACTTATCGACTAAAACAACTTAATGGGACCCTCCTTCCTAGGCCATGGAATTCAGCTAATCTCCGATGTACTATCAATGAAATAAATAAATGAATAGCTTTTCAAGTTTAACTACTTTCTTTGTCAAATAAATATTTGCATGGCTATCAAACTGAAAAAGAAAGTCAGATTAAATCTTTTTGTTCGGGATACTTAACAGCGAGTTTCTCATATTGGAGCTACTTCAGATTAAATTTTTTTATTCGGATTGTACTTAACAGCGAGTTTTTCAGATCGAAATCGCTTTGGATTAAATCTCTTTGTTCGGAATGTACTAAATAGCGAGTTCCTCTGATCGAAATTATTTTAGATAAAATCTCTTTGCTCGGGATACTCAACAAATTTTTTTTTGTTCGAGATACTTAACAGCGAGTTTCTCAGATCAAAATCACTTCGAATTAAATTTTTTTATTTGAGATGTACTTAATAGCGAGATTCTTAGGTCGGAACCACTTTAGATAAAATTTCTTTGTTCGGAATACTCAACAAAATTTTTTTTGTTCGGGATACTTACCAGCGAGTTTCTTAGATCGAAACTACTTCGGATTAAATCTCTTTGCTCAGGATGTACTTAACAGGAAGTTTCTCAGATCAGAATCACTTTAGATAAAATCTTCTTATTCGAAATATTTAACAATGAGTTTCTCAAATCGGAACCATCTCAGATCTACTCGGTTAAAGAAACTCACATGGGTTCAAGATCCCTTTGATCAGGATAGTTAACAATATAGATAGAATAGAAATAAAGTGCGATGTGAAGAAAACAAAAGCATTTTATTTCATAAAAGAAAAATTTTTATAAGAGCAATAATCTAATTGCTTTTACAAAGAACAACAGTGAACAACTCGGATGGAATTACAAAAGTATAACTCCGATGCAAAGATACGGTCAGAAAGCCTGACGAAGCTGAGGTCGTTGATATGCAGAAGAAGCTCCTCTGAAGAGTTGAGACTTTGAGATCCCATAAAGGATATCTAGATCCATAGAGGTGCGAGATCTGAGGTGATGGACTTTCCACCGATGTCGAAGTTAAGTATTTTTGAAGTCCATGACTATACGATCCAGCCTCGAAATCTCTTCCAATTGCTCAGACATACGCCCTCCATGTTATGGGGGAGGCACAACCTCAAACACTACCACCTGAGCCACCAACAAGTGGCAATGATGGAGAACCCAATGAGAACGAGGCAGAGTTTGCTTAGAATCCAACTCCATCCCAAACTCGAAATAAAGAATCCCTCCATCGAATGCCAATGCACGATAGGCAATCTAGATAAAGCTTCTTAAAATGACTTTGAAGAACTCCTTCGGTGCTCCAGACATAGTTTTTGAAAACATAATGGCTGAGGGAGCCTTTAAGCCATAAGATTTAAACTTTAGATGCTCAGATGATGGCTCAACCCCTTCCTGCTTTCCTGCAAAGATGACACAACCACAGACCCCTTTGAGTAAGTCACGAAACCCTATCCTTTTAGAGCTAGAGAATCATGGCAAAGCTCTCAGGATCGAGCGAAAGACAATCCTCTACAGGCGAAGCAGGATGACAAAGATTTCAAGACCGAGAATGAAAGTATCTGGATGATAAAGCCCTTGCCGTCGACACCCCCAAATTGATCGAGATCAACTAACACTCCTCCATCTTCTCGGTTGGATAACTACCTTCATCGAGAGATGAAAGAACTCCATCTCCTTATAGGAGATAGAACCAATTTGCAGACATTCCTCTGAAAGACAAAGAATGTCACAGATGAAGTAGCTAGCAAACAGGATGTCACTATAAATAGGTGGATCTGCCGTGATTACGAATGTCCAATCTTGCCACGTGCAAATCGGAGAGTGGGCATATCTACCGTCCCATGACTAGGTACCAAATTTTGAATCAAATTTGTGGTTGCATCGCTTTCATAGCCATGCGCATTTAATGACACACATGAAAGACTAGGCACATTCCGTCAAATATGCATATAGAAAATAAAAAGATCAGCTTGTAGGTTCATGAGCTGAGGTTATAAGGAAGTACAAAAATGCACGAGCCAAAGAAATAACTCCTTAGATCAAAATAAAATGGAAAGAACAAAACAAAATGAGAAAGTTAAGGAGAATGAAAGAAAGAAATTTTATTCATAACAAGGCTCTTTACAAAAACTTCTGAAGAGCATAAGAGAACAAAAATTCAAGACAAGTCGTCCAAAGGAATATCCAAGAAGCTTAAATCCAACTCAAGATATTTCAAAGCTATTTCCTCATGGACAGTACGTTTTCCTTCATTATAGGCATCCTGTATAAAAGAGGCCTTCTCTTTCCTAAATTCATTGGATGCCCTAAAATCATCAACCACCTTCAAGGCCTTCTCCTCGATCGCTTTCGCCAAGAGTAAAGCCTCCATCTCGGACGCTTCAGCCCTGATGACTCAATCCCTCAGTTTTGCAATCTCGGCCTCCAAGATCCCATTAATACTGGTTAGGCAGACATTCACTTCCATAAATTTCTTCAATGCCATTTCGATGCCCAAAACTTTCTTCTCAGCCTCTTCAGCTATGTTCGAAGTCTCCGCAGCCTTTTTGGATAGCTGATCCTTTGCCTTCTGAAGGATCGTGCTTTGAATCTCAAGTTTCATCATCCTTTTGGAAAGCTCAACGACGTTCTCTATGAACCCATTTAAGTAATGGATGAATTACAAAGGCATTGCATGAGGTTCGTAAGAACAAGTTCTAAAGCGAGGAAACAAAAACAAGAAGAACAACAATCTATGATCTCAGCTTATCCGAACAAAATAGTCCAGAGCTTTTTTTCTCCTCATCTTCAGAGGATCAACCAGTATCTCGAACGTATCAGTCAGAAAAAAAAAATTTGAGAATACTTCATAAGCTAGCTTATAATCATGTAAGGCCGAACCATCATAGTAGACTTCGATCGGTGTAGTCCTAGAAATACTGACCTCCTCAGAAATTTTTGGCTCATCTAGTGGGGCCTTCAATTTTGCCGCCGCATGAGTTTTCAAAGCATCGGCATTAGCATCAACATCCCTGGCAGAAGGTACTTCAAGTGTTGCGGGCTCACTGGCTCCCTTTCTCCTGAATAAATTCTCCTCTGGAAAAGGCTCGGGGACATCATGAGTTGGTAAGCCTAAAATGACCTCGCTAAATAGACATGCAATGAAAGCCTCATGGCCCTTCTCTAAAATTGGAAGCCTCGAGTCGTGTGGAACCTGGATGATTTGGAAGTCCTCAACACTAAGAAGACTAGGCTCCTCGACTACAGAAGATCATTGCACTGGAAGAGATTCAATTCGAATATAGGTAGACCTCTCACCGACTGTATGAATCTTTCTTTTACAATGATCTTTTGGAACCCCAGCTTTAAGAGGACTCTGATCGGTTTCTGAAATTCAAAGCATTGACCATCTAGCACCAAGTCTACGTACTTGAAAATTTTATTGATATAAAAGAAAACAAACACATATCGAAAGAGTTGAATTGGCTGATCCCAACATTGAACAGAATCTTCTCGAATAACAATTCCTTCAACTCTGAAATCTCATAACTTTGCTGGGTCTTCAGGTCCTGCTCTAAACACGGATCAAGCGGTGGGTCCTTCAACAGATTCTCCTGTAGCTCCCCCCAATCGACAAAATCTCAGTCTTCTCCCGAGGTTCAAGAAATAAGCAAAAATCTGGTCTTCCATCCATGAACGACGGAAGGAGTGCTCCAAATCAATGAAGGGACATTTTTTCTCAATTTGGGGGTCACGTACCACCAGCCACGATCCCCTGGATGCCTCTTCACCATGAAATAGTAACAAAAAAGCGTTACAATCGGCTCCACTCTAGCCAGAAGGCACGTCATAGTGAAGCCGCAAATATGGCGCTACGAGTTTGGCACCGTTGAACAAAGCGACATCTCCAGAAAGCGAAAAAGAGTGATAAAAAAGAGATGAAGAAAAAATCTCAATCCGACCTAGAAACACTTCTCGTACACTCTGATCCGACCAGGAGGAGGGCTGCAGACCCGCTCCTCCGATTTGGAAACTTCAAGTTGAAACTCTGGAGGAAAGTTGAACTGATCATGAATCAGTATCAGATTGTCCTTCATTACCTTTGATCGAAAGACCAAAGGGGCAAACTTGAAATCTCCGAATTGGACCATTTTCGTAAGAGAAAGAAAAATAGACAAAAATCCACAGCAAGAAGAAGATGACAAGGTTCAACCCTCATTCCATCTGGGTCTTATATAGAATTGGCGGAGATCCGAGTGATTTATCTTCTTGGAATATTAAATGCATGCGATGAAGATCGATGTAGCGTGGACACATGACAGCTAGCGATAAGACATGACCTTTGTCATCGATACGACAAATTAATACGGAGAGCTAAAATCATGCCCTACTCCACTCATGAGGCAGTGTGGAAGGCGTGCCATAGTAATCGACATGCAAATGACAATTTAAATTCTGTCCCTCCTGGCTTCTCATGAATCACTGGATGGATAGGCCAAAGATAAGAAGATAACCAATTAAGTAGAAAAATGGGTTCAACAATCCAGAACATCTCAAAAAGACAAGAAAAAAGTAAGAAAGAAATTGCTTCAGCGAAAAAGTATTTCTTTTATATATAAAGCCTTCATACAAAGTTTTGGTATAAAAGAAAAAGCATATGTGCACAAGAACGTCTTCAGGAGCTCCTCGATAATTCGCCTCGAAAAGATCCTCCTCCTGGCCTTAGATTAAGCTCTCTACGCATCAAAATCTGCCTCATCCCCTTTGATAGCAAGATCAGACATATTTGAGAACTCGCTGATGCAAACATAAATTACAAATTGTAGGTTAACATCCGACTGTTCCATATGCAAGGACTCAGTAGCTCCATCAGGAAGATGAGGCAAAACTATTTCTTTGCACTCGTTAAAGCCTGCATAAAAGCCCATCTTACAAGCTTTAATAATAGAGTTTGTCCCAGCTTTTCTTAACCGTTTGAATGAATTATTTAGTATCTAGGGTTTAGCTGGAGACCTTCGAGCTGCAGGTCCTCCCATGGAGGAGGAAACTTGGGATCTCCGTGAAGCTTCCTTCACGTGATGACCTCCACTTGAAGTCCTGGGTCTCTTCGTCGGTCGATCATCAGAATCTCGAAGAAGTGTGGTTTCAATGAAGATCTATCTCTTTCAACCAAGGTCCTCTTCAAGCATCTGATGACATCATAGACACGACGACATTCTCGGTAAGCTTCTGACCTCTGCTTCTCAAGGACCTCGATCCTATGGCAAGCTCTACTCAACTCATTGTCCTTTCGATCGATTACTCCTTGAGCTTCAGAAAGGATTTTCTCAGAGCAGTCAATCTTCTTAATCAGATTAGCATTAGTAGCTTTCTCCTACTCAAGATAATATTTGAGCTTTTCAAGCTCATTCTTCGCTTTCACAAGTTCTAAAGATGAAAATCCAAAAGCGGCCTCGACAAAACTCACTAGATAATGATGGAGTAAAGCCAAAGAGTTGAAGGCCCTAGATATCTGATGTTGGATATCTTCTTCTTCTAAAGTGAGCCTATCTGCAGGAGGAAGATGCCTCCTCAAGAAATCAACGACGACCCCCAAATTATTTGCAGTAGGAAAAAAGGAAGGAACCGACGATGTTTGGGGCACCTCCTCCTGGATCCTCGTCAAAAAAAATATTTAAGGTAGGAATCTCTGCCCTCTATGGTTCGACAGCTCCAACCGCATCGATCGAGTTGAAGGAGCCGGAGGTCTTAATGGTTTTTCCTTCCGACTCTTTAGGAAGATTTGCTTCCATCTCTAAAACAACGCACGCTGGGGAGGAAATGGGAATGACCCTCATGGAAGTTTCCACTATCGCTTCTATCACCGCTTCCATATCTCCTCCCATTAAATCCACTGGCTCGATCCTAACATTGCCCACCAAATTTTGTAAATCACTCCTTGACAAGGACCTATCCTCTTCCACATCATCTGGGATAGGAGAGAGAGATATTAAAGGAGCCTTCGGGATTTCAATAGAGGAACTCCTGGAAGTCTGGGTTTGAGCAGGCAAAATCTTGGCTCACAATCTTTGAGCCGATAGCCTCTTCAATGTCGCAGCCATTTGAGAATCTATTTGGAGCAAAAAGCCTAATAAGGTAGCTTCAAAAGAAGGGATGTGAAAAACGAAAGTTTTATGTTCAGAAATACTTTTCGTTCTCCAGTTATCCTCTCCAAATGCTTTATGGTAAGAGGGAAGAAGACAAGGAGACACTTGTTATTAAAATTATTTTTTTTCTATCGGTGAACGGAATGGGTCTTTCAATCGTAACTACTCTCATCCCAAGAAATGACAACAGCAATGATCAAATATTGGTGTGCAACTGTAGATGAAAAAGTAACTCATCCGATCTGAGGCGCTGTCTATGATTAGTCCTTTCGCCTAATTCTCGGACTCAGCACTAGGAGGATAGTGTTACGGTGATAATAAAATGCCTTAGATCGACTGATATACCCCAGAGGCGTCTCAACTCGGCCTATCCTGATGAGCGCTTTTGGAATAGGATATTACTATAATATTCTCTGAACAGATGACTAATGCCGAAGGGCCCACCTGACTCAATATTTATGAAAACATTCCGGCTGGCACCTATCATTTTTAAATCGCCTCGGATAAAGAAAGCCCCCCATGGATTGACCGCAATACAACTGTTATGAGGTCGTGAACAGACTGTTACCTACTCGTTCAAAATTATCGACGATAAATTGGGAATCCTAATCATGCTAGCAATCGTCATTAAAGATTCTTAGAAATCTCGCCACGATAAGATTAGCAGTTCGAAATCAGTTGAATGGTGTAACCATCGTGTAAAAACTTCTCCATAAATATCATGAATCTCGAGGATCCAGATAAGCAAAAAAAATTCTCTCAAAAGAAATTAGCTTCTGCTTGTTTCTGATTTGAGCATCGGAGGGTCCTCGTCGGAGATAAAAATCCTCCGATCTGAACTTTGTTTTACAGGTTCTCAAGCTTGTCTGTGCAGAGCCACTCCTTCAATTCTGAAGCCGATGATTTTCAGTAGTAACAATGGCCAAGCAGATCGTGCCAAGGAGAGATAGCTTGATGCAAGAATTAATCGATCGAATATATTTAGATAGATAGACTTGAATGCCAGTATCATGGTAGTGCATCATATGCGAGCAGGCTGTGGTTATGGATAGAGGATGTTGGGCGGTATGATCGTGAATCTTCGGAATCGTGACTTTAATAAGGAAAAAAAAAATGATTAAACTCTAAATAGAGAGAGGGTGGAGCTTCTGCATCACCCAACAACGATCTGGCCTTAATTAAAATGTTTATCGCTTTATAAGATAAACAATCAAAATTAATCATCCGTGCAACGCAACGTCGCCTTTGACGTCTCCGTCATCTTTTCTCGACCGTGTTCCAAAACAGTTCCCTTTTCTTCCCCGAAGATAATTATCATCCCAAAAGAGTTATTATTACCCAATTAACGAGTAACTCTTAAAATCTTCTTATATTTAGCGATGATTATAAATCTGATAATCACAAAATGGTCAGTTTTAGCAATATCCGGGACAAAGGACCGCAAGTTCTAATCCTGCCGGTCTACCTGCGGGATTCTCTTTTTATGCCGCAAAGGAGATAACAATTATTTATTGGTCGATCCACGTGTTTGCTGCCGTTGGAACTGACCACCAACTGGTGGTAAGCAGAGATGTTTGAGATGCACTCCCCAACCGATTGACCATCGTATCTCTAATTTCTCCTCTCCACTAAATGACAAAAAAGGACATGCATGAAATGAGGAATATCAAAAGTGGATCGGTTGGTTTGGAGAAAAGAACGGATGCCCCACCTGAAATATTGCTGGTCTCGTTATTATGAAAATGATCAAGTTTAATTACGGAGTCCAATTATTTTCATTAACTGAACGTTACGGACCTAAATTCCCAAGTGACAAGTCCTAACTCCAACCAAGGATTGGAGTATTAGCGCTTTTAGTCAGCTTAATCCCAAACGAATAATGGAGGTTTAACGCATAGGCAACATTACGAAGCAAAGCCTTCTTCACAAAACAGAGGGGGCAAGCAACAACTACGACAAAAATGAAAAACTGAATTTATTTTGTTCTACATGTCAAAAGTTCTTTGAGCTTTATCATACTGGAGATGGGCAAAAATGTGAGCATTCATCTTCATCACTAGATTTGAAGCAGCTTAATCGAACGCCGCCTTGGAAACAGAACTCAATTCGTCGACAGAGCTCCACTCCATCCAGCACTCTGATGTCCTGCTTTCAATGGATCTCATGGGGTTTCATCTCTTCTTGGACATCGTATCTGTTTCATCTCTTATAACTTTACTTCTTTCCCCAAAATCTGTGTCTATGTTGCTTTGCCTCTTCTCACTTCCAGGTCCCTTCATTTCTCATACACGATCAGATTCGAACGACATCTACCAAATCCAATGGTCGACCGGGGCCAAAGTCCGAATCGCAATGACAATTTGGAAAAGCAAGATATCTTCCTCTTATCAGGAACCATCTAATTCAAAGGAGGGAACTTGGATTTAGTAGTCTCAAAGAGAAGGGGAGAAAAAGGAAAAAGGAAAAAGGAAGAAGACTCTTTCGCCGTACTTTGATGGGAAAGGCAGCGATTGCGGAGGGAATTGGGAAATAAAGGAAAAAGAAAGAAAGGCAGCAAACATGAAGAGCTCTCCTACAAGTTGTCCATGCATTTCTTAGGTTACCAGGGCTCTCATTGATCTATGGCAAATTCCAAATACCTCTTGTGCATGGACAGGTGATGCATCAATGGAGCGAAAAATGCGTACTTGTGAACTTAGAAAACAGCATTGGACACGCACGGTGAAGTTGCCAAAGATTCTGACCTCCATGATCTAGTAGCGTCTAGTGACCAAGTCTGAGACTAGGCAATCCAAAAAAAAAAAAAAAAAAAAGGTTGAATTTTTGTTATCAAATTTTGCTTGATGGTGAGGACGACAAGGCCAAATAATTGCAGAAATTGGCATTATTTGCCGAGTTAATGGTAACTTTTGAGTCATTTTTTTAAAATAAAAAAAATAGTGGAAAGTGGGGATAATTTCCTTTTAGCAGGTTAAAAAACTGATTGCAATTCTTTTTTATTTTTTTGCTGAAAAATATTTCCTCCCATCCACTTTAGCCTTATCCCAACACCCCCCCCCCCCCCCCCACCTGCCTCTATTCTCCTCCTCCGTCTTCAACTCGCCACTATTCCTCTTCTCTATCTTCAACTTGACCCTCTTCCTCTCCTCCTCCATCTTCAACGCGCCCCCGCCCTCCTCTTCCTCCTCCACCTTCAACTTGCCCCCTCCTCCTCCTCCTCCTCTTTTCCTCCATCTTCAAACCCCCCTTCTCTTCCTCCTCCACCTTCTACCTGCCACTCCTCCTCTCCTCCTCCTCCTTCCCTCCTCCATCTTCAATCTACCCTCCTTTGTCTGCAACTTGACATTCCTTCTTCATCGGCATCCGACATTCCTCTTCCTCCAAGTTCCATCCTAAAGGGTTAGAGGAGAGAAGACTATTTAGAAGGAGCCCCTCTATTTCGACAAGATCGTCTTTCTCCACAATTCGTTTCATTATGAAAACAATCTTATATTTAAAGAAAATTATCGTACCAGCCACGCACATGACCGGCTACAAATAGTTTATCAGTGGATTAATCCATATTGGATCGATGGCTATACTATTAACTATATTAAAAGATGATCTTATCCTTTTGGTGCACCGTAGAAAAATTTTTATCTTTTTTGATCATTTTTATCACTTCTTAGGCTTTAGTTTCAAGTGTAAAATGAAGAAGTTTGGTTAAGCCAATGCTTTCTCTTTTCCTCTTTTCACTGACTCTTCGTCCCAGGCATTTCTCGTACTTGATCAAGTTTCAAAATATACTTCATTATGTCTTCACTTTTATAAAGTGCATTTGCAGGTATATTAGTTTTTAGTAAAAGTTAGGAGAAACTTTATGTGAAGATTATATATCAGGAATTACAACTAACTTAATAAAAAATTGGAAGCCTATTAAAAATTTAGTATTAACTTATTCTTGTATAAATTGAAGCACCATAGAAAAATCCTTATCACTTTGTTAAAAGATGATTTTACCATACTAGCCATGCTTCCTGCATTCCAATCAACTTCTTATAAGGTACAATCTGTGATCAAATGGAGGACTATGTCAAACTAATTTTATTAAGTTTGTTCTACATGTCAAAGTTTTTTAAGCTTAAATATATTAGATAGGCAACGTGTGAGAATTCATATTCAATGCTGGGGGTGTTTGGTTCATAACTAAAATTAAAATCAGATTGGACTATAATCGAAATCGAAATGGTTAAATCCGAAACATCTGATTCGTGATCAGAATTGGAATCAGAACGAAAATTTTAATTCTTAAGAGAGAGTAGGAATTGAGTTTTAGATAGATTGAGCCATTCTTGTTCCATCCCAAAATCAAAATCGGAATAGAATTTCTTCCAATCAAACTATTGAAATGAGAGTAATCTATTTTCGTTCAGATTTCAGACTCCAACTCCTCCCAATAAAATATCCCAAGATCCAAAACAGCTTGATTTCTTTCAAATAGAACTCAATTTACCAATAGACCACTCCATCAAGTGCTTTGATGTCCTGCTTTCCATGGAACTCTAGAATTTTCATGCCTTCCTAGATATCATATCTGTTTCATCTCCTATTAACTTTTAGATTTGAGAATAAAACAAATTAAGCCATTTTTTCGCCAAATTCTCTTTCTATTTCTGTCGGTGCGAAATCTGGCTGTCGTCGAAATCGAGATTGAAGTCGAAGAAGATGGAATCTTCATCGGTGACTTGCAAAACAAGTCTCGTCTGGAGTCGGAGGTGGTGGCTCCGACAAGACCCTCCGACGATCAAGTCAGCTTTTTCGACCAACAGAAATGGAGTGCTCAGAGAGATTTTAGCAGAGTTTTTAAAAAAAAATCAAGAGCTTGGAGAAGAAGGCATATCTGAAGGGTCCCTTATATAGGCAGAGCCCATAATAAACTGATAGTAACAATCATAACTGTCTGATAGTGGACCGTTCAGGACCACATGGGATTTGTTATGGAGGGTCGTGTTTGTTGTCGTAACGTGCCAGTCCGTCAGAGTCTGACAACTCAAGTTCGGGTGGGTAGGCATAGGTAACGAAAAATTCTTAGCTAACACCGTTCCAGAGGAGTTCAAAGGTTTTTGAGATCAGCCACGCTTGGACCGTCGTTTGCCATATCATGAGTCGGTGCCGATACCTTTTTGGGCAGTTGGTAAGAGAAGTCTGAGAGGAGCTCGATAGGCAGAGAAGTTCAGAAAGAGTTCGACTGGCGGTGAAGCTTGTCTGGAGTTCGACCGTCGAAGGAGTCCGATTGAAGGAGAAGTCCAACAGGAGTCCGACTGAAGGAGAAGTCTAGCAGGAGTTCGATTGCTGAAGAAGTCCGAAAGATCTTACGAATTTGGTGGAAGCTCGTCTTTTACCGCTGATATTGGATAGGCCAATTCAAAGGTCAGACATTCCGATCGAATTTTGATAGGAGTGAATTTATTTTCAATAATAGTCCTCCTACTCTCGAGTTCAAAATTCGAAAGAAGAGAGTACGGATGCAACTATCGAAGTTCTATTTTCGTATTTATCCAGAAGAGACATTTTGGTGTCTACCACATTGGCTCTTGGGCTCATTAAATTTGAAATGACTTCGAGAAGATGGCTCTTTAAATTTTTCATCGTAACACTATCCTAGGTACGACGTAATTAAAGATCTGTCAATTCCCACTCTCTTGTCATGATGAGTGGGACGCGATGCACATGGAGCGACCGAGTAAGATTTACAATCATAACCATCTTGGATTGCCCTTGGCTATTTAAGGTCTTCTCTCTCCGAAATTCATTCTTACTTGAGTGAGCCCTTGCCTTCTTCCTACTCGAGAGCACCGATTCTTTCCCGCATTCTCTTTGATTTTCAGTGCCCCTCCATTCAATTTTTGTCATGCCCATCACTTCTTTGCCCCTCTCAATCAACTTAGGTCAGCCTCCTATCATCTATTTTTAATTTCTCTAGCATCTTTTTTCTTCTTGCTCTTTCAGTTTTTCTGATAGAAACTTCTACAATGCATTTTTTCTTGATTTTTGGGGATTTTTTTGATATTTTATTTTGATTTGAATGTCTTCCAAAACCTTCCATTCCGTCGATTCTTGGAGCTCATCTGTGGATCGGCCTTCCTAGATCCCGCACCCCTGGTCAAGGTTGAGCCTAGGAACATATCTCACCAGTCTTTTATTCCGGATACCATCCCTTCAGTTTTGACTCCAAACAATCTTTCGTTGATCCACATCCAATATGGGATTTCCTCCGAGTATGACCTCGAGCTCCCTGGGTCGGACGAATGCACCAGCTCACCTCCGATCGATCGATTTTGCCTATACTTAGAGATCTTGCATGTCGGGCTTCGACTTCCGCTGCCCCCTTTTGTAGTTGCCTTCTTCTGGTTCTTGAACATCTCCTTCACCTTCGTTGTGCCGAACTTCTTTCGGTTCGTGATAGATTTTTTTTTTCTCTGCTATCTGATCGAAGTTTGGCCAACCATCTCGTTATTCCAAAATTTTTATACCTTCAAATGCTATCCTTTCGCAAAGGACTGGTGGTACTTTTTTCCTCAGTTTGATAAGAAGGGGTTATTGAAAGGTGCTCCTTCTTCCATTCATAACTGAAAGAAGAAGTACTTCATCCGATGTCCGATCTTAATGCTTGACCTTCATTCCTGAGACTTTCTTAGGGAGTCAGTCCACCGAGCCCCTAGTTTAGATGGAGTTAATCTTGAGTTTTCTAATAAGCTCAAGGCATACCAAGCTCCTCTCCTTTTCGACCTTTTAAAGGAGCAGATCTTATTCAATCTTGGCCTGAGTCCTCTTAATCTCATAGGTATTAAATGTGTTTATATGCATATATATAAATATACATATAAACTCTCATGAAGTTTCATATGTACCTTGGCTGACTATAGTTTTTCCTTCATTATAGAGATGGATATTGATGCTGTGGAGAGGCTCACCAAGGGCCTTTATGCCCAAAAGAAGAGAAAGGGAGCGGCCTAGGTAGGAGTTTGAAAAGGGCAAAGGTCGGCGGCCTGAGTTTCAAGGTTTCGAACGTCCCCGTGGCTGCTCCCGAAGTTACTCCAGGCATTGAGGTCCTTTTGATCACCAAGGGCAGCGTTCAAGGTGTGGGCTCTCAGCTTCCCGCATCCTTAAGCCTTCCTGTAGGAGGATCGATGTCGAAGCCCTCCACTGAGAGGAAAAGAGGAGATGGAGACGATAAGAAGAAGAAGGCCACTGTCATGAAGGTGGTCCGTAAGGCTCGTCTGGATGAATCAAGCAACAACGGTGGTGATGATCTGGGGCCGGACCCCTTCGGCAATCCGGACATCATCCAGAATCTAATCGATAAGTTCATCATGTCCGAAGAGGTGGACTGCCTAGCCAACCTCAATCGAATGTAGTTTGTCTGGGAGTTTCTTGAAACTTTTCTTAAGTTAATCATCTTACCGTACTTCTTTTTCATTTTTTTCTCCTTCTTTCTTTTATCTTACTATGACTTGTCCATGGCAATCGGGCCACCACATACTGGCCCACCTCAAGAGACAAATCTTTAGAAGGTGAAAGTGCTGAAGGTCTAAGGGGACCTTCAAGCTGAGATCGATTGTCTTTGGAGGAAGATCGCCGAGGCTGAGCACCTCGTGAAGGAGAAAGCGGTGGAAAATGAGAGTCTCCAGGGAGCGCTTCGAAAGGAGGAGCTTGTCTCGACCAGATTCAAGACCGCACTAGCCCTGAAGGAGGAGAAAAAGGAGGTCGAGATAAAGGTCACCAAGCTGGAAGTCAGAATGTCGAAGTCTGTTTTGGAGGTGACAGCTCGAGCCATGGAGGAGTTCAAGGACTCCTTCGAAATGAGGGACTTAAATATCGCATTCTACCAGAAGGCGTTCATAAAGAACTTCGAACTCTATGAAGGTAGGATGGCCTGGAGATTTTCTGAGCTTGATCTCAGCTTCCTGAAAGAGGAGCCCGACGAAGAAGTGGGGTCGTTCGGTGCTGCAGCTGACCCCTCTCCTATCGAAGTGGTCTTTGAATCCTTCGAGCCTGCTATTGAGGTGTCTGAGCCCATGCAGGAGCCTGAGATTATCTTCGAAGTGCCAGTCGAACCTATTCTCGAGCCCATGGCTACCCATGGAGTGCCAAGCTCCTCTCCTGCTTTTCCTTCGGAGGTCGGAGGTCTTTAGTAGTTGTATTTTTTTTGCTTTATCCTGTACTCAAAAATATTTTAATCAATAAAAGTAGAATTTTTAATTAATAGCTTAGAGTGTTTTTCGTGTATTGGATGCAGTCCCCCATTGATGTCGAGCCGCTACCTCAGAGAATTTTTTTAAAATTGATAGTTAGAAATTTGAAGAAGAAAGTTCATCACTTGAGAAAGAAATTAAAAAAGACTGAAGATGAACTTTAAAAATCTAGAAAGAATGCGTCGGAGGCGACAATTGAGGTTACCCGCCTTCGTAAGTTGCATATGAAAAATTCCACGACTTTCACCATCAAGAAGGGCAGCTTCGAGAGGGAGTTAGAGGAGCTCAAGAAAAGTGTCAGCGATAAATCTTGAGTGTTGACAGCAAAGGTCGGCTTCCTCAAAGTCGAACTTAGGTAGCGAAGGAGAAGATTCAGCTATTGGAGGGAAGTTCATCGTGATCTTCTGATAAGGCATGATATGAGTGGGATTGGTTGAAGAAGTTCTCCAAACTTCAGAAGCAGTTGCATGATGTCGAGCTCACTTATGATATCTATCGATTGGGTTGGAGCAAAAGGATATCCAAGCTTGAGCAAAAGCTTCGTGCTGCTAACAGCGAGATGACCTGACTCCAAAAAATAACTCGATGACAGTCATCAATCCGATGTGAGTAGGAGATCAAAGCAGGTTGCCTCCTTGACAAGGACTCTGGGCAAGTTTTTGAAAGCGATTGAGAGGAAGAAGGTCGAGGTTCAATGGCTGAAGATCTAGCTGTCGTGCGAGCAGCAAGCCATTAAGGATGCTGAGGCTAAGTTTGAAGTCCTAAGAAAGTAGCGGCGAGAGCTTGAAGGCAAATTCGGATACATTAACAGAATGTATATAGATGACTTATACTAAAAGAGAGAGCTCGAGGAGGAGATCCTTAGATTAAAGCAAGCTCTGGTGATGGCTGGGACCGACAATCCAAAATCTGAGTCCGATCCATCCCAAAACTTCAATCTTTTTTTTCTTTCTTTTCGTGTAATCGATTTTGTCGATCTTTATCTTGCTTGTAATGAACTTGTATTCTCGTGTGATCTATCTTGCCGAACTTTATCTTTCTTGTAATAAACTTAATATTTGCAATAAAATGGTATCCTTTTCACTATTGTCTTATACGGATTTGATGCTGGTTAATGGCTCCACTTTCTTCACCTCATTTTTCTTTGCTTTGCCTTCTAATGAGATGCTCATTATGGATGCCGAGCTGGAGTCCCTTCCGTTAACTTGAGCGGGACTCCTCGATTCATATTTGTCGTAGCCGTAGGGGGGATACGTATAAGGGTCATCGATATGACTTTTTTCTTTTCTTTATTTTAGATTAATGAGGCCTTGGCCTCCCTCGTATTAGGACGAGATTCTCTTCTATTCCTTATACGATCATAGAAATATATTAGGATTGTTGATGGGGTCTCTCCTCTCATCTTGTCTTGGGTTAACGAGGTCTTATGTTTTACTCACATTAGGACAAGATTCTTCTTCTATTTCTAACATGACTGTAGGAGCGCATTAAGATCGTTGGAGGAGCCTCTTTCCTCATCTCATTTAAGATTAATGAGGTCTTCGCTTTGCTCATATTATGATGAGGTTCTCCTACTGTTCCTAACAGAACTATAGGAGCACATTAGGGCTATTGAAGGAGCCTCTTCGCTCATCTCGTCTAAGATTAACGAGATCTTCATTTTGCTCATGTTAGGACGAGATTCTCTTCCTGTTCCTAATAGGATTGTAGGAGCACATTAGGATCGTTGGAAGGATCTCTCTCCTCATCTCGTCTTAGATTAACGAGATCTTTGGTTTTGCTCATGTTAGGACAAGGTTCTCCTTCTGTTCTTAATATGGCTATAGGAGCACATTAGGGCCGTTAGAAGGACCTCTCCCCTCATCTCATCTTAGATTAATAAGACCCTTGATTTTGCTCATATTAGGATGAGGTTCTCCTTCGTTCCTAACATGGCTATCTTCATTGCACGGTTAAGTTTGGAAAGTTATTTTCCACCATTATAGATTTGCAACAAGGATCGAGGAGTTAAAGTAGAAAAAATTTATTGCAACTAGATCATCAATAATACATCCATAGACTTTTTGAGTTCCATGATCGGGGTATATCGGTTCCTCCGAGCTCCTTCAAGTAATACATCCTGGGTCAGACAACTTTCTTGACCTCGTAGGATCCTTTTCAATTTGCGATGAGCTTCTCCTGATTTTGAGGTTGAGAAATGACTGCTCGTCGAAGCACTAAGTCTCCTACTTTGAATACTTTATCTTTGACTTTGGAGTTATAGTATCGGATCATCCTTTGCCTATATGCAATCATCCAGACTTGGACCTTCTCTCATTTTTCCTCCAACAGGTCGAGGTTAGTTCTGAGGTCTTGCGAATTACGTTGCTTATTGAAGACCACGACTCATGCTGATGAAAGTTTAAGCTCAATTGGAACGACTGCCTCTATTCCGAAGGCTAAGACAAATGGTGTTTTTTCAGTAGGTAGTCTTTAGGTAGTTCGATATGTCCAGAGGATATGGTAGAGTTCGTCCATCTAAGTCTCCCTTGCTCTTTCAAGTCTCGCCTCGATACCCTGTAATAGGATCCTATTAGTCATTTCTGCTTTATCATTGGCTTGTGGGTGGGCCACCGACATAAAGTGATGAGAGATGTTCAAATCTTCGTAAAACTCAGCAAACCTCATCTCAATAAATTATCATCCATTGTTCATTATGAGAGTTCGAGGCAGACCAAATCTGTAAATAATTAATTTTCAGACGAAGTTTTGCACTTTGGCCTTAGTGATTTTCACTAGGGATTTGGCCTCGGCCCACTTGGTAAAGTAAGCAATCGCAACTAAGAGAAACTTTCGTTATCCGGATGCCATCAAAAAGGATCTAAGTATATCCATCTTCATTATGCAAATGGCCAAGTTGCGCTTAGTAGGGTAAGCTTGGAGGTCGACTGCCTTTATATACTCATATTCCTTTGGCAGCGGTCGCATCTTTTAACATACTCGATACAATCGTGGTGCATGGTTGGTCAGTAGTAACCTTATCAAAGTAGCTTATGAGAAAAAAAATTGGTGCCCAGCTGGCTCCCACAAATTTCTTCATGCACTTTCCATAATGCAAAATCAGCTTCGAAAGATCGGAGATACTTTAGGAGAGGCAGGGAGTATGACCTTTTGTATAGTTTACCTTCATAAAGGACATACCGGGAGGCCTGATTTCTCAGCTTCCAAACTTTTTTAGGGTCATGAGGGAGAGTCCCATTTTTGAGATAGGCGGCCAAGGGGTCGATCCAATAAGGCTCCTTATCGATCTGTGTTATAGTCAACGGTTCTTCCATGCTTGGACATTTTAGTACCTCGAAGTATACCTCTTTGGGAAGTTCATTGGGGGCAAGTATGGCTAGCTTGGATAGGAGGTCGGCCCTAATGCTCTCTGCCCTTGGAATCTGCCAGATGCCAAAGCCATTGAAGGCTGGGATCAAGCTCTTCACTTTTTCAAGATACTTCGTCATATTTTTCTTCCGAGCTTCATAGCTATCTCCAACCTATCCTACCACCAGCTGCGAATCACTATAGACTTAAAGCCGATCGACTTCTAATTTCTTGGCAATCTTGAGCTCCGCTATTAGAGCTTTATATTCTGTTCCATTATTTATTATAGGAAACTCAAAGCATAGTGCTTATTCGGCAATGACTCCCTTGGGGTTGACCAGGATTAGCCCAACACCTACGCCCAAGACATTAGAGGAGCCATCCATATACAGGGCCCAGAATCCTTTGGAAAGATCTGCTCTCTCTTCGAAGGAGCTCGGCTACAACCATGAAATGCTGGCATCATTCCGTTTGGGTTCTACATCATCCAAGATCGTACACTCTACTATAAAATTAGCTAGTATTTGAGCCTTGATTGACGGTCGAGGTTGATAGTTGATGTCGAACTCTATCAGCTCAATAGCCCACTTCGCTATTCTTTTAGAGGCATCTATTCGATGAAGAACTGCCTTGATCGGTTGATTAATAAGGAGTGTTATGGTATACCCCTAGAAGTAGGGCCAAAGTCTCCTGGCTGCAATCAGGAGTATGTAAGTTAATTTTTTTTTAATTTAGTATACTTGATCTCCGCATCTCTCAAAACTTGACTCATGTAGTAGATCGGTTGTTGCACTTTTGCCTCTTTCTTGATCAGGACCGCTAACAGGACTGCAGGAGAGACCGTCAGGTATAGAAATAATTCTTCTTTAGGCTCAGACTTTGCCAACAGTGGGGGCAAACCAAAGTAGTTCTTAAGTTCTTCGAATACCTATTAGCACTCTACTGTCCAGCAGAAGTTCTTTGATTGCTTGAGGATCTGGAAGAAGGGCATACACTGCTTGACCAACTTTGAGACAAAGCGGTTTAAGGATGCTACCTTTCCGATCAGGCACTGAACTTTCTTTGTCGATTTTGAGGCGGTCATTTTTTGGATGGTCCAGATCTTCTCCGAATTAGATTTGATCCCCCACTTTGAGACCATGAACCCCCAAAATTTTTTTGAGGTCACTCCGAAGGCGCATTTAATCGAATTTAGCTTCATCTTATATCTTCGAAGGGTGTTAAAGGTTTCTTTAAGATCGGCAATGTGATTGGATGAGGTCCGACTCTTGACAGGCATATCATCCATGTAGACTTTCATGTTGTGGTCGATCTACTTCTTGAAGATCTTATTAACTAGATGTTAATAGGTTGCGCCTGTAATTTTAAGCCCAAAGGACATGCCCCTATAATAATAAAGACCACGATCAGTAATAAAAGCAGTTTTCTTCTCATCCTCTAGTGCCATCTAGATTTGATTATAATCGGAGAAGGCATCCATGAAGATGGAAAGCTAATGGCTCGAGGTTGCATCCACCAATTGATCAATTCTGGATATGGGGTAGCTGTCCTTTGGGCAGGCTTTATTCAGCTTCTTGAAGTCAATATATATTCTCCACTTGTCGTTGGCCTTTCTAACTAGGACCACATTAGAGACCCAACTTGGGTCGTGGACTTTTCAAATGAACTTGACTTTGAGAAGCTTATCTACTTTTTCCGCTATTGCCTTTTGTCTTTTTGGTGCATGGCTCTGAATTTTTTCTTTCACTGGCCTATACTTAGAATCGATGGCCAATTGATGTTCCATGATTTCGACATCAATTCCTGGTATATCTGCTGGGACCCAGATGAAGACATCAGCATTCCTCCATAAGAAGGCAATGAGCTGTTGTCGGACTTCATCTTTCAAGTTGGAGCCGATCTATACTGTATGCTCCATGCTTCCATCATTCAGAGAGATGGTCACAAGATCTTCCATGGGCTCGTCCCGCTCCTCCGTAAGATCATCGCGAACATCCAGCCCATCAATCGGGCAAGGATCGGATTGGCTTTCTTTTTATGAGGCGATGGAGTAGCAGTGCCTGGCCAAAGCTTGATCTCTCCTGATCTTCCTGATTTCACATCTTATCAAGAATTTCACTTTCAAGTAGTAGGTCGACACCATAGTCTGGAGTGCATTTAGACATGATCGATCGAGAATTACGTTGTAGGTTGATGGGGTCTTCACTATCAGAAAGTTGATTTGTGCTTTGGCTCACTTTGGGTATTGCCCTGTAGCCACAGTTAGTGTTATTATTCATTCAACTGGCACGGCATCGCTAGTGAAGCCCACTAACAGAGAGTTCATAGGTTCCAAGTGGTTATTGGGTACCGATATTTTAGTAAAAGCATCATAAAATAAGATTCATTATCTACTAAAATATGGCGTACATCATAATCAGCAATGTTTAAAGATATTACAACTGCATTGTTGTGTGAAAACTGAACTCCTTGCGCATCTTTGCTAGTGAAAGCTATGGGCTCCTCAGTTCTCCGTCTTTTCATAGGCTCCGCTAATCTACTGGCCTCCCCTCACCGAAGTCCTCCAAAGATGATGTTGATGATGCCAAGCGGGAGTCGATTTCCATGTTTCTCCTCCCTCCTTGATGGTTCTAGGGGTGGGGGGGTCCCTCGATCGATCCTCCTATCCCCTAGGCCGACGTCGCAGGAATCAATCGAGCCTATCCCGCCTGATGAGCTCCTCAATCTTATCTTAGAGCTGAATGTATTCTTCAATATCATAGCCGTGGTTATGATGATAGAGGCAAAACTTGTTGGGATTGCACTTATCGGGATGAGTGCACATCCTTTCTGACCTCGACAACTGCTCCTTGATTTTCATCAGCACCTGGGTTTTTGGAGCATTGAGGGGAGCATAGTTATGGAACCTTCTAAGGGGGAGCCCCATCATGCCCTTCTGTCAGATCTTCTTTATCTTCGAGCTCGGGGAGGAGTTCAGACTTGCTTGCGCTCGGAAGGAGTTCTTAAGTACGGCCAAGCTTCGCTCGACTTTTCTTTAGCTATGGGCATACTTGATTCTTCCGCTCGCTGCTCTCCGACGGCTTCACTATCCTTAGCCTTAAAGGCCTATTTTGCTCGAACGTAACCTTCAGTCCGAGCTAGCATATCAGCAAAATTTTTAGGATACTTCTTCTTTAGGAAGAATAGCTGATTATTCTTCTAAAGGTCGCCCTTCAGTGCGGTCATAGCAACAGACTGATCCAAATTACGGACCTTCAGTGCAGCAGTATTGAATCGGATGACATAGGCCCGGATGGACTCTTCTTCCTTCTGCTTAATGTTAATGAGGAAGTCCGAACCTCGGTAGGGATACCGACTGCTAACGAAATGAGCCATGAATTGATGGCTCATTTGGTCGAAGGAGAATATCGTATCCGACTTCAGCGTTGAGTACCAGTTTCTCATTGCTTCCTTCAAAGTAGAAGAAAAAGCTCGGCACAGAATGGCATTCGGTGCGCCATGGAGCAGCATCATAGTCCGAAAGGCCTTCAGATAATCAATCAGATCAATGGTTCCGTTGTAGCTCTCGAACTGAAAGAGCTTGAAGTTCGATGGGATCGATTTTTGCATAATTTTTTGAGAGAAAGAAGGATCAGGATAGATGTCGTTGCCGTGGGAGGAGGGAGCATGGTGAAGTTCTTCAATCCGTCGGTTCATTTTCTATAGTTTTTGGTCTAGGAGATCCTCACGATCGTGAATCTTTAAAGTCTTCTAGCTGAATGGGGGTAGAGTTTCCCCAGGGGTTGAGTCATGATCAGAGTAAGGGCTCTCCGTCCTCTGCTTTTTCTTTTTGGAGGTCACTAACCGACTTGCCCAAGTTGGTCATTTCTAAACTTCCGAAGAAGCCTGCTCTAGCTGAATCGATGTTGGGGGCTGCTGCTACTGCATAGCCTGCACTGCTTCAGTGAGGTTATGAACTTGCTGGATCAGCAAGTTGAACTGCTCTACGTCCATCATTGCAGCTAGTGGAGCTCGAGATGCAGGAGATGAAATAGGGGGGGACAGATCTGGATGAGATCTGACTACGGAGGTGGTTGACCATCGGGTTGAAGTCTTTCTGGGAGGCATCTTTGCTAGGAAGAAAACTCTGAATCGGAAGAAGAAAAATCTCTGCTGGGCATCCCTTTAAGAACAAGAAAACCTCAAGAATGAGAGGGGCCCTTCCTCTAGCGCCAATTTTGTTGGTGCAAAATTTGGTTGTCACCAGAATCGAGGCTGAAGTCAGAGAAGTTGAGGTCGCCTTCGGTGTCCTACAAAATAAGTCTCATCCGGAGTCGGGAGTGGTGGCTCTGGCAAGACCCTCCGACGATCAAGTCAGCTCTTTCAGGCAATAGAAATGAAATGCTCAGAGAGATTTTAGCGAAGTTTTTAGAAAGAAATCAAGAGCTTGGAGAAGAAGGCATATATGGAGGGTTCCTTATATAGACGAAGTCCGTAACAAACTGATAGTAACAGTCATAACTGCCTGATAGTAGGCCATTCAGGACAACATAGGATTTGTTATGGAGAGTCGTGTCTGTTGTTGTGACGTGCTAGTCCGTCGGAGTCTGACAACTCAAGTTCGAATGGAATAGCCGTAGGTAACGAAGAATTCTTAGCTAATACCGTTTCAGAGGAGTTTAGAGGTTCTTGAGATCAGCCGCGCTTGGGCTGTCGTTTGCCATATCATGAGTCGATGTCGAGATCTTTTCGGATAGTTGGTAAAAGAAGTTCGAGAGGAACTCGACCGATAGAGAAGCTCGGATCGATTAGTGGCGAAGCCTGTCTGGAGTTCGATCGTCGAAGGAGTTCGACTGAAGGATATAGAAGTCTGGCTGAAGAAAAAGTTCGACAGAAATTCGACTGTTGAAGGAGTTTTGAAGGTCTCATGAATTTGATGGAAGCTCATTTTTGATTGCTGGATAGATCAATTTAAAGATCAGATATTTCAATCGGATTTTGATAGAAGTCAATTTATTCTTAATAATTTTTATGTCGCTTTGTCTCTTCTCACTTTCTGGCCTCTTCATTTCTCATACATGATCGGAAAATGACGTCTACCAGATCCAATGGGTGACGGGGGCCAAATTCTGAAATTTAGTGGTAATAGCACCTTTGAGCAAGCTGAAGAGTTTTGTGACGTAATCTCAATGGGATTGCGTCAGGTCTTGCTACGACAGTTTGGAAAAGCAAGACGTCATCTTCCTCCCCTTGTCAGGTACTATACTAATTCAAAGGAAGAAACTTGGATTTACTGGTCTCAAAAAAAGGAAAATTGAAAAAAAGGACTCTTTCGCTGTCCTTTGTAGAGAAAGGCGGTGATTGCGGAGGGAATTGGGAAAAAGGGCAAACCTAAAGAGCTTAGCAGGGCTCTCACTGATCGATAGCAAATTCCAAATACCTACGGTGCATGGAAAGGTGACACGTCCATGGAGCGAAGGTTGCGTACTTATAATTTAGAAATTACATAGTGAAGTAGCCAAGGATTCCACCTCCATGTAGAGATGGCATCTGACTGGATATAGGCCGGATCAGTTTATACTTGTATCTATATTATAATTAAAAATTTTATATCGATACCCACTTCATATTTATCTTAGGTCATGACTGATTAGTTCAAATAGATAAGAAAAATTAGATCAATTCAGATATATATAAATAATATAAAATTATTATAATTTTAAAATATATATATATATATTAAGATTATAGTTGATTGGATTTGAGGTGAGGTATATCATTACTCATATTAGATTCAAATCTATTTGAATATTTTATCTAAAATTTATATTCATCTTGAGTTCTAATTGGATCGAATAAAATCTATCTTATTCAGATTGGATTGGATATCCAACTAAAATTATCATCCCTATTTTCATAATCGAATATCTTGTGACTAAGTCTCAGACTAGGTAATCAATAAAAAAGATGAATTTTTATCATCAAAGTTTTTGCTTGATGGTGAGGACAATAATACCATATAATTGCATAAATAGGCATTGTCTGCTAAGCTAATGGGAACTTGAGTTATTTTTTTTAAAATAAAGAATGAATGAAAAATAGTGGGAAAGATTCTAGCTATCCATTAATAAGGAAAGTTAGGATAATTATTTTTAGCAGATAAAAAAATTAATTATCATTTTTTTATTTTTTATTTTTGTAAAAAAAATTTCTTTCCTGCCTCTTAGCCTTGTCCAACCCAGCAGTCCTCATTCTCCTCCTCCATCTTCAACTCACCACTTTTCTCCTCTTCTATCTTCAACCTACCTTCTCTCCTATGTCTTCAACCCATTTACCCTCTATATTCAACCCACCCCTTCTCCTTCTCCTCTTTCTCCCCTTCACCATCTTCAATCTATCCTCCTCTATCTGCAACTCGACATTCCTCCTCCTCCATTGGCATTTGGTGTTTCTCCTCCTCTAAGTTCCATGGTAAAGGTCAAGGGTTTGGATTGAAGGAAAGAAGGTTGTTTGGAAAGAGCTCCTTAATTACGACAAAATAAGCTCCTCCACCATTTATCTCACGAAAAATAATCCAAAATTTTGAAAAAAATTATCATATCAGCCACGTACATGATTGGCCATAGGTATTTACTGATAGATTAACTTGATCATCCATATTGGATTGAACAGCCAGAATATTAACTTTATTAAAAGATGATTTTACCCTTTGGTTATCATTTTTTAGACTTTAGTTTCAAGGGTAAAATGAAAAGATTTGGTTAAACCAATGTTTTCTCCGTTTCTCTTTTCACTCACCCTTCATCCTAGGCCTTTCCCGTACTTGATCAAGTTTTAAAATATACTTGATCAAGTTTTAAACACTTTTATATGTGCATTGGTAGGTATATCAGTTTATGGTGAAAGTTAGGAGAACCTTTATGTGAAGCTTATATGTCAGGAATTACAAGTAACTTAATAAAAAATTGGAGGCCTATTAAAAAATTAGTGTTAACTTATTTCTATATAAATTGAAATTAAAAGATCCATGAATTATCGTCAATCAGATACCTGCAGGTAAGTTGTAAATTAATCTGGGGCTTAACTTCCATTTTTCTCTTAATGGATTTCCATTTGGAGTGAAACCCCACTATCTTCATCTGAAGCTCATCATTTGGACTTATATGTTTTATTGAGAGACCTAGATATAGTACTATCTTCGACTTTGAATATTAATTGGATAAAAATCATCTAAAGCTAATGCAGCATATTGTTTGCCGAATTTTAAGTATTTTTGCCCTCAACCTTAGACTGCACCATCTTAACCGGTGCTTATAAATACCCGCATTCGGCATCGGTCACACGTCCTACTTTTGAATAACCCCCCTTCCGAAGCCCGCTCTTTTACTTTCCCTCTTGTCCACAGACTACTTTCTCCCCCCTCCAGATCGAGTGCTGCATCGGTTCTGATAACTTCGCCAGTCTTCCGCCAAGAAACGTTTGATGCTAACCCATCTCTTTCTTGATTCTTCGCCTTGAGCTTTGATACTAATTCCTTGTGTTTCATGGCAAGATCCAACGATTGAATGGGTACAGGAGCTTCGAGGCAACGATTCAAGAAAAGGGGTGTCTGATAGCTTCGCCGGTCTTCCCCCAAGGTTTGATGCCAATCCATCTTTTTCTTGTTCTTTGCCTGGAGGTATGATACTAATTCCTTGTGTTTCATGGCAAGGTCCAACGATTGATCGGGTAGAGGAGCTGCTAGGCAAAGATTCAAGAAAAGGTTTGATTTCTGATAGCTCCGTTGGTCTTCCCACAAGAAAAGGTTCGATCCCAACCCATTTATTTCTTGATTCTTTGCCTTAAACAATGATACTAATTCCTTGTGTTTCGTGGCATGATCCAAAGATTGACTGGGTAAAGGAGCTGCCAGGCAACGATTCAAGAAAAGGTTTGATCCTGTGTGCGGCCGTATGTTGAAGGATTGGAGGGAAAGAAATGCAGTAAACTTCACCAAAAAGAAATCTTCTATGTACTCAATTCTTTAAAAAGCAATGCATACATTTCGCTTTTGAAACCACTGTGTACTGAGTAGTTGATTGAAAGTCATGGCACATCGCTGCTCCATCTGACAATCTTCTGTAATTCTCTAGTCCTCATTCTGTAGACTCTTGTGAACCTTTTATTTTCCTTTCAAAAAAAAAAAGAAAGAAAAGGTTTGTTCCTAAGCCCTGATGCCTTCTTGATGTCTTTTTTTGCAGGTTAAGAGACAAATTTGTTGTGTTTCTTGGCTAGATCAGATGATTTCTTGGCCTGCTTTTATTGTTCAGGTATATCCTCACTTTATTCTTTTTATCTCCTCCTTGGACGGACACACACACACACACACAAACATATATATATATATATATATATATATATATATATATATATATATATATATATATATATATATATATATATATATATATATATATATATATATATATATGTGTGTGTGTGTGTGTGTGTGTGCGTGTGTGTGTGTATGTATGTATGTATGTATGCATGCATGCATGTATGTGTGTATATATATATATAGTCTGAGCTCCGATTAACTGGATCTCAGTCCATATTTGGTTGGATCCCCGACCGTTGAATCAGCACACATCTTTAAGATGCCTCTAAAAAGCAAACGGAGGACTTCTTATGCCCGTTAGCTAATCTAGTATTGTTTAATAAGAAAAGATGAATGCTTTAAATAGCTCATGGCATGGAGAATGAAGGAGCCTTCATGCTTCATGAAAGAGCTTTTACGAAGCATGAAGGTAAATTTTTTTGGGGGGGCAGCAGGGCCCCATTCTTCCTCCCGATTAATGGTTGATTTGGTGATTGGCCGCCGATCTTAAATACTAACGGCCGATTCCAACGAACAGGGGCCGATCCCGACATTTGATGGCTAATTTCTGCAGGCGGTGGCGGCGCGTGTGTGCAGGATGGTGGAGTTCCGAAGGGGGAAGCATGAAGGCACCTTCTTTGTGCTTTATGGAGGCATCGCTTCATAAAGGGACCTTCACAAAAAAAAAAAAGAATTTTTTTTAGGATCGGCAAGGCCTCTTTCTCCCTCCCGATTGACGGCCGATTCGGTGATTGGCCGCCGATGCTAGACTCTAACGGCTGATTCCAGTGAATAGAGGCCGATCCAGACATTTGGCGACTGATTTTCATGAGCGGTGGCCCGCACATGTGCAAGACGATGGAGTTTCGGAGGGGGAAGCATGAAGGGGCCTTCATTAAAAAAAAAAAAAGGCCAGCAAGGCCCCTTTCTTCCTCCCAATTGGTGGCCGATCCGGTGATTGGCTGCTGATCCTAGACACTAATGGTCGATTTCAGCGAATAGGGGCCAATCCCGACATTTGGCAGCTGATTTTCGTGGGCGGTGGCGTGCGCGTGTGCAGACGGCGGAGTTCTAGAGGGGGCTTTCATGCTTCATGAAAGTGCCTTCTTTATGCTTCATGGAGGCGCCGCTTCATGAAGGGGCCTTCACAAAAGAAAAAAGGATCGGCAAGGCCCCTTTCTTCCTTCCAATTGGTGGCCGATCTGGTGATTGGCCATCGATCTTAGACACTAATGGCCAATTCTAACGGATAAGAACCGATCCCGACATTTGATGGCTGATTTTTGCAGGTGGTGGCGTGTTCCTATATAGGACGATAGAGTTTCGGAGGGAAAAACATGAAGACACCTTCATGCTTCATGAAGGTGCCTTCACGACATACTTTAGCTTTCATGGAGGGTTCAACCAGTTTATGTTTATTCGAAGCCAGTTTATATTTATTATTTGGTATTTGTGTTTATCTTAGAATAATTTATGTTTATTTCAGTAGGAGTTTGTGTTTATCATTTTTAGTTAGTATTTATTCTAAGAGGATCCTGACTTGTGGATCCAAGTTTATATTTATTCTGTAGGATTTATTTTTATTTCAGCAGAGTTTTAATTTATTATACATTATTTGTGTTTATTTTATGGGATTTGTGTTTATTCTGGGATAGTTTGTATTTATTCGGTCTTGGATGGCATGAAGGTGCTTTCATACTTCATGAAGACGCCTTCATGAAGGGTTCAAGGATGGTTCATCAGCAATTTATATTTATTCAAAGTAAGTTTATATTTATTATTTGATATTTATATTTATCTTAGGATGGTTTGTATTTATTTCAGTAGGAGTTAATGTTTATTATTTTTTAGTTGGTGTTTATTCTAAGAGGACCCTTAGATCATCCAACTTGGATCTCGAGTTTATGTTTATTCTGTGGGGTTTGTATTTATTTCAGTAGAGTTTTTATTTTTTATATATTGTTTGCATTTATTCTGTAGGATTTGTGTTTATTCTGAGATAGTTTGTATTTATTCGGCCTTGGATAGCATGAAGGCGCCTTCATACTTCATGAAGGTGCCTTTATGAAGGATTCAAGATGCCTTTATGGAGGGTTCATCATCGGTTTGTATTTATTCGAAGTAAGTTTATGTTTATTTTTTGATGTTTGTGTTTATTCTAGGATGATTTGTATTTATTTCAGTAGAAGTTAGTATTTATTATTTTTAGTTGGTGTTTATCCTACGAGGGTCCTGGGATCATCCAAGATGGACTTCGAGTTTATATTTATTCTATGGAATTTATGTTTATTTCAGTAGAGTTCCTATTTATTATACGTCATTTGTGTTTATTCTATAGGATTTATGTTTATTTTGGAATAATTTATGTTTATCCGGCCTTGGATTCATAAAAGACAAGGAACAACTTCAACCAGTGGAGGAAAGAGATTCGAAGAGATAGGGGGCATCGCCTTAATATGACGTGCTTTCTTTCCATCGCGTCTTTTATTTTATTAACATACCAGGTCAGCTAATAGCGAGAGTAGTCCTCCGTTTGCTTTTAGGGGCATCTTGGAGATGCGCACCGATCCAACAGTCGGGAATCCGATCGGATATGGATTAGAATCTGATCAATCAGAATCCAGTGTATATATATATGTATATATATGTGTGTGTATATAAGGGATAGATTTGGGTAAGGTCGATTGGATTTGAATTTAGATCCAATAAGATCAAAATTAAATAATGGGGGTTGCACATTGATGATCAAAGCCGTTGGGTATGATCTACTACTTTAAAACAACTTACATCATATGAAGATTTTTAATCTATGCATCAAGTGATTAAAAAATGTATCTAATTTAATTTTATTTAGATATACAATTTTTGACTACTTGATGCATAAGCTAGGAATCTCCAAATTATATAATTTTTTGTATGCATAGGCTTGATCACATTCAATGGTTTGGATCATTAACGTAGAATTTATATTATAGAGTTTTGGTTTGATTGGATCTGACTCTCTCTCTCTCTATATAGATATATACACACACAAACACACACACATATATAGAGTTAGGCTAGAATCAAGTCGACCGAATTTGGACTCGAATCCAATCAGATCAAAATTCTATAGTAGGGGTCCTACATCAATGATCCAAGTCATTGAATATGATCTACTGCCTCAAAATTGCCTGCATACAAAAAATTATATGATTTGAAAAATCTTAGCCTAAGCATCAAGTAGTCAAAAATTGGACAACCTAAATAAAATTGAATTATATGTATTTTTTGATTCCTTGATGTATGGGCTAGGGGTTTTCAAATCATATGATTTTTGATATGCAAGTAGTTTTGAGGTAGTAAATCACATTCAATGGCTTGGATCATCAATGTAGGACTCCTTTTGTCCAATTTTGATCTGATTGGATCTGAGTTCAAATCCAATCGACCTTATCTAAGTCCGTCCCTCTATATATATATTTCTATCTTTTTTCATCTCTCTATTTTTTTTTCTTTTTCTTAGATCTGAGACATCTGAGATCGGTTCGATATCTAACCCTAGAAAACCAATCATCCACCACCCTTCTTTTCCTTCTTGACTTGATCCAAGATTATTGTGAACTGCTTCAGATCAACCCCTAGAAACCACACTTGGAGAATGGAGTCAGTTTCCTGGTTCATAGAATGCTTGCCTATCTCACTCTTCTTCAATGAAGAAAGACTTTTATTTTTAGATTTCTTGAAGCTATTTTGGCTTTTGGAAGATAATTATGGCTGCAAATTATAGGATTACCTTACATGTGCATTTTGATAGCCTTCTTTAAGACCTTATAAATTTGAAATCTTCAATTTTCTACCTGTATTTTCTTTTTCTCAGATTTATAATTCTATCTTCGTTCTGATAATGTGGACAAGATATGAATGTAAAGGTATTTAGTCAAGCAAAAGCAGTGTTGATTAATGAGTCTCTTTTTCATGCTTTGTCCGCCATGATTCACCAAGTAGCTTTTGTTCTTGTTATTGGTTGGGGTAAGCCATACCATTTGTCCAGGCAAAGAACAAAAATTGTTGAGCTATAACTGAATGGTATGCATACTTTTTACTTACATGGTGCAGATTCTCTGCACTAAATCTTCTTATGAAATCCATAATTTTGTGTCTGCCCTACTTTGCAGTTCCAATTTGAAACCCTCAGTGCCTTGGGTCAAAGGGTTAATTCCTTCTGAAGCCCTCCTTCAGTGTTTTCCTAGCCCTCAATTCTTTTGCTTTCACTTTCCTCTCACCATCCTTTGGTTATAACCTCTTCAGGCATTGCTCACTTGTGCTAGGGCTCCAGCAGCGGTCCCCAACAGCTCCTAAGGAATGGTTTTGTTATCTCCCTCTCTGCCTCTCTCTTCTTTAGTGCTTTACTCTCTTTTTTTTTTTAATCTTGGTGCTTAATGTGTTTTGTTCCTTGGAAACATCTGAAGATTCTTGGGCCTCATCTCTGCACTCAAGTGAAGCAGCAGCAGCGCTCTCAGTGATGTATCCAATTTGGGTTTCATTTAATCTCACATGCACTTTTTTTTATTTCCTGTATAGGAACTCACTTATGATCCTTGAAAAATGTGGAGCTCTTCATCGCTGTTTGAATTAATAATTTAGTGCCTGGGTTATGGTTACAGTTTGAATTATGGGTCACTTTTTGAATTGCATAAAGATTCAAGGTAATGAAAGGGCGGATGGGACTCAGGATGCTCTATCATCGGTTAAATCTCAAATCAGCATCTCGATGAAGAATAAAAAATGATTAAAACTCGAGGAACATATGGTTTAGATCAAATAGTGCAATGTGCTTGGCAGATATTCTGGCTGATGAAGTTCTACTTCATTATTTTTTTAACCTATGCTCTGCATCCATCAATGCGCTTGGTTATTATTTTCGAGTTCAGTTATAATAACCTTTCTTTTGAAAATCTAGCTAAATGGTTCCCCCCATGCTGCTTTGCTCGATAGTCTTATTTTTGCACTAACACCTCGTGCCGGTGGTTGTTGATCTGCTGAAGCATGGAAACGTGATTATTTAGATGATAGTGTCGTGATTTTTGGTTAATTTGATTTGACTTTGCAAGCATGCATTCTAGTTATGAGTTTTACACTGTAAATTATTCTCCATCCATTCTTTAACTGAGTCGTGTTTAGCCATGTATACAAAATTGAGGATTTATCCGATCTTTTTCTTATTTGTATGTGAACCCATTGTTTCAAAATTATGCTTTAGTTCAGTTGATGTTAGGCTAGATTTGGGTCACAGCTTGCCTCAAAAATATCTTGGAGCTTTTGTCCAGCACTGGAGGGGTAGATTGATCCCTTGATGGTCTACGATGCCAAGTCATGCAAGTCATTTTACAGTTATAAACATCTGGCATATGGGATTTTCCAACAAGATTTTAATTCATTATTCATTATAATATATTTTTGTGCTATCTTGATTTTCTTTTGAAACCTGCTTACCTCCTGATAAGTGATACCCCCTTATTTATCTGGTAAAAAGTTTAACTGACTGTCATTTTTATTCTGGTGGATGATTTAAAAGGTGTACTTTTAGGCTATGTACCAGTTATTTAGATGTTCTACGCCCAAAGATAAGGCCCTAATACGTTTGCAGGATTCTCTCTCTCTCTCTCTCTCTCCTTTTTTTTTTTAAAAAAATTTTTTAATGTCCTATGTTCTTATGGGAGTGATCTTAATATGAAAAATTAATATAATATACAATTAACAAGACTGATTAGAGCTGGCACATACCAAATAACCTTAGCATTTTTTATGAGTCCAATGATGTGGACATGCTTCAAGGGAGAAATATAGGTATCTTATCAGTGGAGTTGAAGAAATGCATGTGACTATCATAACTGCCACTCAAGTGTCTATACCATTGGATGATAAAATGTAACTGAAAAATCTGAGAAAATGGCTCTAGAACTTCAGGTAATGTTGGGATTTAATTAACTCATCCAATGTAGCCTTTTTCTTCTGTTATTGATTGCATTCAAATTCTGTAGTCATTTTCTTTTTGTAGACTACTCTCTTGATGATGACACACATTTCCAGGCCATGCATGTCAGATGTTGTGATTGCTCAGGTTTGGTTTCTAAACCACTTTTGTGTGTGGACATTGATGTGAGCATAGTCTTGTCAATGGCAGAACTTATGTTACTGCCCTGTCCGTCTTCTAGACTTGGTATTCACATGTTTTGCATGATACTTTGCGGACCTGCAGTCTTCTATAAGGGTGTTGTATTTGTGTTTTTATGTACTTATTGTTGCATTATGCAACATATAATGATGGATATATGTTATACAATTTCTTCTCACCTCACTTTGGTACTTGCATTAGGGATCAATGGCTAGGATGCCTCTGCATGCCTTGGTTTGAAGGTATCTTTCCCATCGAGTATCTGGTTTGAAATTGTTATCTATTATACTATGGGTTAGTAAACCTTTGCAACAATGATTTTGTAGTTATTCTAGTTAACTGAGTAATTATCAGTTTTTTATTGATAGTTAACTCATCAAATTTTGTATGAAGTAGCTCAACATTAACAACTACTAATTGTGAATGACCATCTATGTGTCAGGAACATCATGCAATAGATTTTTCTTTTTTTTTGGATAGGCTTATAATAATGTTCTCTCCAACATAATAAAATGTAACAAATTAAAAATATTACCATAAATGAATTTTATTCTTCTCCAATTTATATAATCGATCCATTCCTAAACCTTAAACTGTATACATTAAACCTTAAACCCTAAATCCCAAACCTAAAACTCCAAAACCCGAAAGCCAAAACCCTAAACCCCCTAAATCTCTACAATCAGTTACCCATAAACCCTAACCTTAAACCCTAAAATCCTAAAACCAAAAACCCCAATACTTTCAACCTGGAGCCCTAACCCCAAACCCCAAAATTCAGAACCCCAAAACTTGAAAAATCTAAACACATCGAAACCATAAACATTATTAAACTCATAAATCCTCAAACTCCAAATCTCAACCTAAAACCCTAAACTCCAAAACCTAAATCTTAAATACTAAATACCAAATCCCAAACTCTAAACCTTAAACTCTAACCCCTAAATCTTAAAACCTAAATCTTAGATCCGAAGCCCAGAAACTCTAAAACCCAAACCCTAGAGCCTAAACATCAAGCCTCAAACTCTAAATCCTAAACCCTAAAACCTAAACAATGAAACCTCAACCTAAAGCCTCCTAATCCTTAAACACTAATCCTAACCATTTAAAAACTGTAAGCCCTAATTTCCTAACCCTACACCCTAAACCTTAAAATCCTAAAATCTTAAACCTTAAAACCCGAACTCTAACTACTAAACTTTGAACCCTAAATCCTATGCCCCAAACCCTAAATCCTAAACAACAAACCTTCCTAAACCATAAAATATTCTAAACCCTATCTCAAATACTAAACCCTAAATTTTACCCCAAATGGTAAACCCTAAATCCTAAACTCCTAAACCTTAAACCTGAACTTTAGTTACTAAACCTTGAACCCTAAATACTATGACCTAAACCCTAAATCCTCGTAAATCCTAAACCCTAACCCTAAATCCTAAACTTTAATTTTTGTAGACCCTAAAATTTTCTAAACTCTACCTAAAGTACTAAACCCTAAACCCTACCCCAAATACTAAATCCCAAAGCCTAAACCCTAAAACCATACATCCTAAAGCCTCCTAAACCCTCTTAAACCTTAAATGATTGACCCTAAACACTAAATCAACTCCAAACCCTAAACCCCCAAAACCTTAAACTCTAAATCCTAAAACTCTATCCTAAAATCCAAAACTCCAATCCCAATCCCCAAAGCCCCAAAACCCTAACCCAATATCCAAAGCCACAAAACCCAAACCCTAAACCCTAAAAACCACCCTAAAGCCTCATAAACCCTAAACCTCCTAATCCTAAATCCTAAATTCTAAAGTCTAAACTCTAAACACTAAATCCTAAAGCCCCACAAACCCTAAAACCTCCTCAACCCCAAGTCTTAGAACCCTAAGACTCTAAAAACCAAACCCTAAACCCTAAATCCTAAACCCCAAGCTCCAAAACCCAAAAGCTTGAACACTAAACCCTATAACCCTCACACCCAAACTCTAAACCCTAAAAATCCTAAACCCAAACCCAAAACCCCAAAACCCCGAAACCAAAACCCTAAAATCCCATATTCCCAAATGCTAAACCCCAAACTCTAAAACCCTAAAACACTAAACTCTAAACCCTAAAATTCAAAAATCTAAAATCCAAATCCTAAACCAAAACCTTAAATACTAAATCCTAAAACCTAAACCCTCATAAACTCTAAAACCAAAACACTAAGCCCTAAATCCTAACCCTCATCCTAAAACCCTAACCGTAAATCCTAAATCTAAATGCTAAAACCCTAAATCCCAAACCATAAACTTAAAACCCTAGAGCCTCCCAAATACTAAAACTTGAATCGTAAATTCTTGTTTTCATTTTTTTTATATTTGTTATTGATTGCTTTTGAGTTGATTCTTATCTTTGATTACCTTTCATATATCTGAGTGATATGATTTTTGCTTGATTCCTGCTTCTTGAGCAATTTATTTTGCTAAATTACTAAATCATCATCTTCAATTGAGTATATGATCTGGCTTCTTCATTCCCATATTTCTTATTTTAAGTTTTTTTTTTTATACTTCTTTTTCTTTCATTTATGAAAGAGTGCAAATTATTTTGGTGTTCCTACTTTTGTATCTAAGTTCTTTATTTTCTTTTGTATTTGTGCTGCTTTTGGTTATTAGATGTTTTATGTTCTCTATGTTAGGTCTCTTGATGTTCTTGAAGTATATGAAATAATTTTGTGATGAAGCAAATGTTCATGCAGCGATGATTTTGACTTCAACTTGTTTTGGTTATTTTATTCTCTATTTCATGCCTTATCTTGATAAATGGTAAGATAAATGTGCAATAAGCAATCTTTGGTGTATGGAAAAGTTACTTAAAATTTATTCCAAATCTTGGAGAAGCATGTTTGATCTACATTGAAAAATGTATCGTTCTATATTGTTATTGTAACTATAAGCTTTAAAATTTGTGGTTCATATGCTTTTCTCTTAATATGATTGAATAGTTTCCAATAATCTGTTATACATTAGTATAAGTATGTGGATTCTTGTTTTTGTGATTCAATAGATGCATCATCATGGTTAATGTTACGACCATTTATATTCTTTAAATTGGAAAAGCTATATATATTCTTTAAATCAATATGGATGATGATGAAGATAATTATCAGTATGTTCAAGATTTAGAGAAATTGAAGAAAGCATGGCATAATCAACATTTAACAAGGTTTGGCTTCAATTTTTTGGACAATAAAGATCTCTCAAAGCTTGCTACAAAAGTAAAGATAATTTAGAAACTTCATAATCTTCCAATATTTTCTTAAAAGAAAGAAATTATTTACTGAGTTTGGCATATTTGATAAAAATACTCGCCATGAAAAAAAAAGAGATGTAGGTTATTGATTTGTGCTTTAAATAGAGTATAGTGCTTATATACTATAGTTGACGCTATTGGAGGTTACGGGACCATTGCAAGTTACACATACCCTGACTACATCCTTTTCAAAAGAGGTCTTGTTTTGTCATTAAAAAAATAAAAATAAAAACTAGAATAATGAATTTAAAAGTTAACAAAAGGCCAATTGAAGAATTTGATAAGGATAAAAATTCTAATCAAAAGAAAAATTATAAATTCAAGAAAAAAATATAGTAGATTTAGAAAATTTGACCATAAAATTTAATATTACAAAGTAAAACTCAAATAATTTAATATTGCATCCACTTCAGAGCATAGAGAGAAGAAAACTAGGCTCTCATTGCATCTATAGTTGACGCCATTGGTGGTCACGGGACCCTTGCTGGTTACACATACCCTGACTCCACGAAGGGTTGGCCTTGCCGAATCTCCTCTGGCTTAGGCTGCATGCATGTTGTCATCTTGCCCCCTTCACCAGCCCATATGCATAATCATATGTGATGATCAAGAGATGTACACACCCTTCCATCAAAAAGGTCCCGTCGTACCAACGAGCGGGTCCACTTCATTGTCCAGCTTTAGTTGACCCAATAACCCAAGGAAACCTTTTCCCTTCCGAAAGCTTGCCTAAACCTGACCAAACGGAGCTTATCATCTCAGTAATTTGCACCATCGTAAATACGTTGCTACTTATTTCACAGACAAAAAACATGATGATTGAAGATAATGGAGAGGAAAAAAAGGAAAGTCATCAGCTCTCACAGTGTGCAGAAAAAATATTCATTCATCTTGAGTGATGACAACAAAAGAATCTTGTATCTTGGGAGTCATACATTTATCAAGGTTAAGGGCCTTCATAGTATGTGCCCATGAAACAAGGTTATAATGAAATAGTAACCCATCACCACTTTGTAAATGTAAGAAATACTATGCAAGATCTAGGTCACATATTTATCTTTGCTAGTAAATTCTCTCGGCGGTAGAAACCGGGCGAAGGAAAACAACAATGACTGTGATATTATCTTTGCTGCCACGTTCGACAGCTTCTGTGGCCAGTCTCTTGGAACACATTGCAGGCTCTTTAACAGTGTCTTTGATGATGGATATCACATCCTCATTGCTCAGCACATCCCATAATCCATCACTAGCCATTACCTGAACAGGCCACAAAAATCATTAGTCTGATAACATCTAGGTATGATAACTTTATTAACTACTTCAATGCAAGGTTCACAATATTGATTTCGTTACTGGTGCTAGTACCATGTTGGTACCATGTCAGTACAATCTGCATACCACACTCAATGCCCTCCGCTGTTTTGCGTAACATATAGTAATGCCAGGTGCAGGACGGTATGCACCAGTGTCGTGAAGATTCAAAATATTTTATTAAAATATATGGCATAATTGTGCTCATCGATCAAAATAAAAATTTCTACAAGCTTTACATGTTTGCATTGGATTATTTGATGGTTTTGATATGCTTCACAAATATTATGTAATTTATGTAAAATTTATGAAAATGGATATTGTTTGCACCTTTAAAAAGGTTGTGATATATTCGCAAGGGATATAAATAATCAAATTAGAAGCAAAAATAATGAAGAATGTGGATGATTAAAGATAAAATAAACATTTGTGGTGGATCCCGCTCTTATCTTTTCACCTACATTCTCCTCTATCTTATCTGTTCTTTTTATGCTTAAACACCTACCATGTTTGGCGTCAACCTATTAAATTACAATGTTGACGTTCTTACATTAAAGTGCACTGTTATAAAGGGCACTTATGCAACCCTCTTAACGCATAAAACGGTCCCATCTACATTATATACTACAACCTTCTGCACAACCATGCGGACAGACAAACAAGGCCAGAGTCAATATGAGACAGTCTAGGATGACCTGGACCCGGACCCACCTTGAGAAAGCTTCTGGGCAACCTAGTCCTACCCAACAAAATGGACCAAAAGGCTAGACCATGCCAAACTTTTTGTTCGGCATGACCCAATGGACCACCTGCCTATTTGCATGTCCATTGTCCATGCAAACCCTGTCAGCTGGTGCCTTAGAAACATAGGCGTAACTTGAGTTCTCCCATGTGAAGCAAATGAATTGTGGACTATCCTAAGCAAATAATCAAGACAGATCATTGGATATTTGTTCCCCATCTTTCATTCCTTCTTTTGTTTATATTTCTAAGGGTAGATTACAAACACCCGACGAGGGTAAGGATAAATTGCTTTTACATCTAATTATTTGAAAAACCCATGTTTACCCCTTGAGGTTTATTTGTATCCAAAATTTAAAACCCATAACAGAACGCCGGTTAAACCATTAGCCTCAAATAGGATCCAAGTGCCACATCATAAAAAATTTAAAAAATGATCAAAATAACCTTTAGTGACATAATAGACCCCAATGACATAAGAAAACATGTATCCTCCTCCCCATCCAAGGGCAAATTTGACATTTCACATCGGGTTAATGGTTTCACTAACACCATTAATTTAACTAGGTGTAAGTGCAGGTTTTACAAACTATTCGGTATAAGTGCAGGTTTTACAAACTATTAGTGTAATAAACATAAACCTTGGGGCGGAGGGGTGGGGGGTGGTGCGGGCGCAGTGGGGCGTGGTTTGTAATTTACCCTATTTCTAATCATGCACGATACAGAATAAATGAAAACATTTTCAGCTGTCAGGATGAAAGCTATTTTTGTATGTTCCCCCATTAAATAAGTCAGGAATTTTTATGGCAGTAGAACTACATAGGGATGATCATCTGAGATAATTAATGATGCACTTCATAGAAAAGTAATATAAAACATGAAATGGAGTCCAAAACAATGTAATTCAAAATGAATACAGAACGTACCAGGAATTCATCATCTGCTGTTAAGGAAGTCTCAGTTATCTCAGGCCGTGCTGTTACTGCAGGCTTCAGATCATCATCACCGATTGAACGTGTGACCTGATAAGAAGAAAGAGCTTAATAATGGAAATAATTTCAACCAAATGCAGAGACATACAGTCAATGAAAGATTAAAAGATGAAACTAAAATACACATGTTACAATATTCATCCATAATGACCAAGATAAAATTGAATAACATCTGGTCTCTGGTTCAATTTAGCTATTTGGCATATTATTTGTGCCTCAGAAAATATGATCACAACATATAGCAGTTTGGGAATAATTTCCTGCTCCTTTAACCCTTTTACATTCAGGGAACATGCTTCCCACTTGGATTGACTTATATTGAATAAGACTATCGTCATTGTGCACAATTTAACTTGGCCAAGAAATCAACACAAATTTGCAGTAACATCAAGCTGAAAGAAAATTAAAGTAATCTCAGAACCCGATGGATCATAATCAGATCATATACAACGACATAAGGGTTATTGGACATATCTTTTTTTTAATAAACAATAGCATACATCCAGCACTTCTCACCTAAGCTGTAACCAATATAACATAGGTCTGACAAATACTTGCACTCAGATCATGATGTAGGTTACTTACAAATGATAGAGTCAGTTTCCAACACAGAAATACAGAGGATAATCTTCAAAGACAATGAACCTATAACCAGTAGAAGATAAATAAAAAGCATATGAATGCAAATGAAAATTAGGTCACCATCAAATTTGCTAGACATAAGATATAATGAGTGATCTTTTTCGTTTTCTTGAATAAACTGTAGGAATATATATCAGACTTTTCACTTTAAAAGTTCTTAAATTAATGTGGACTATAACCATCAACTTCTTCCAACTATTTGGTGTAGGCTTTGTGAATCCTCATCCACCAAGCATCCCTATTTAGCGTTCTTTTTTCATGTTTAGTTAAGGTCTTTTTCCCTTTATCATGACTTCCATCTATTTTTATTTGAGGTGCTCCATCCTTTTACTTCATCCTTCAATGAATATTAAATAGAAACTCCCATCTTCCTCTGTTGTATTTACAAATTATATAAAGAAGCATTTTATCTTACAAATCCTCTAAAAGTTTAGTGTCAAGCATATCTAATAGCACTGAAGCTAGGTGAATCAATTGAAGAAGTGCTTGTGATATGTTGTGCAGTCACTGCATTTCCTAATGACTAAAAGAAAATTTAACACCAATAAGGCCTTGAAGTTGCATCACTTAGAAAGAAGCAGTAATAAGATCCAAGGAATTCACACTCACTGACATAAACGAGAATGTTGATATACATGTGCTACATCACATGAATAACTGCACCAATCAGCACTAATGTGTTCAAAACTAATTCAGTTGGTGTTCGTCTATCTAGTGAAGTCTTGATAAGGTTCTGATAGGGGGGGACATCATGATGTTATTCAAGGGTGTTTTTGTTTTTTTTTTAAAAAAGAAGCCCTACAATAACATGGATGGAAGCTGCAACAATAATGTTAAAAAGCTTGCACTGACACCAGTCCTGGATTATAATAGGAATGATTATGAATAAATTTATAAAATCGATGAAGTCTAAGAATGGTTGAGACAACCATTGCTAGGTGCACACGACTTGAGTTGATGTGATTGAATAATTCTGTCATCATTTTTATACCGTATCAAAGTATGAGCAAATTCAACATCTTATACACAATATGAAAGAATCTTAATGTAGACACAAGTTTACATCTTAAAGGTACAAACTGTTCTGTGTTCATGATAGATACAAAGCTTGAGTGACCATTCATGGATTAGAATATCATGTATTGAAGCCGAGATGATCAGGGGTTAGAATGTTACATATGCAGTGGCATTATTGATAAGAATATAAAGATAGACAAGTATATAGAGAGTGCAACTAGCATCCTACAATGGGTTACTTGGGCTCAATCATTTAAATTTTTAAAAACATAAAGAATGTCACTACTAGAAACTAGTCTCCAAAGAAGAAAAGTGTAACTACCCCTGGTAGCCGGATTAAATAGGATTGGGTGGATTCGTTGGACAGGCTGCAGTCCTTTTTCTTTCTTCCAGTCTTCTTTACTTTCTTTCTTTCCATTCTTATCACCTCTATCCTTATTTCCTCCCTATTTCAGAGTCTATCTCCTCTCAGTAATAGGGGCCAGAAAAGGCACTATGCCATGAAAATAAGTGAATGCAAGTTTTCATTTTGGACTCCAAAATAACCCAAGTTTCTTTAGAATGATGATGGTTTATATCTCTTAAATTATAATAAATTAAATGATAAATGGAAAAAAGTGTTAACTACAATTTGAGCATATCACAACTAACACTGTTAAATGAGTGCACACTTTGTGAGAAGCATGTGTGCCCCAAAGTTTGGCTCAAATTGGCCTCCCCACATGCCAAGCTAGAGCCAGCCTAGGCCTGCTAAAACTTGATTTGATCAAGCTCCAAAAATAAATATTATATATTATTTAGTTATATTTTATAAAAATCTATTTCTAAATTTATATAATTAACATAAAAAATAATTTCCTCCAATTATATGTATTAAATCATGGCGCCAATGATAGACTGCCATGTGGTAACCATGATGTGGGTAGTTTTATGACAACTACCAATTCAAAATGGGAGAGCAGTTTTTTTTTTTTTTGGGTAACTACCAGAAAACTCCCATATAACTTTGAACTCCCTTAAGAAAAGACTTACGTTTCTTCAAAAAAATTCTAGAGAACTCATCAGAAGAGTTAGATGGTGGAAGAGGTATTTGGGCTGTGATCTAAAGGGTGTTTTCCCATCAAGATGATTACACTCCCGACCAGGCACAACAAGAATTTGTGATTCAATTTTTCGATCAAAAATAAAGGAATTTCTGCACTTTAAGAGGTAAAATACCAATTCGTTGTCTATAAAAACATATGAAATCGTGACTTTCCAATGAGAGGCAGTTATCAGTAAAAATTCTGCAGAGGCTTGTTGTATCCTGGGAAGAGGATTGTCTACAATTTCCACTTTGTGCAGGCAATAAACTCTTCAAGGAAAGTTTAGAATACACGCCTCAAGCCTTATATCAATTTTCTAATATATGATTGAGATAAAAGTGTAGAAAATAGCTTACAATGCATATCTGAAAGCCTTGGGAGACCTCAGGCTCTTACTAGATCTCTTAAACAAATTGTTCATTAACAGCTTGACTTCAACATAAAATTGAATGAGCTTGCTTAACCACAACCAATTACAAAACAAGCCAAGCTTAAGCTGGATTGCTAGGGCTTGGTTCGTCTGCACCTCTAATAACATCCTTCCATTTAGCCATGTTACTTTGTATAAGGAGCCAAATGTTGTCCAGTTTTGATTTGGCTGTTTCCCAAACAATATAGAAGACAAGAAAATTATAAATAAAATACCTGGAGAGCAGCTGGACCGACCCTCCATGTGTCTACTAGCCACTTCACTTTAATGCCTTCTTTGATAACCCGTGTTCTTTCATCAGCACAGCTTGCAACATGATCCTATTTAATATTCAGAAATTCATAATTTACGCTTCTGTGTAGGTAATAAGAATTAAAATATCAAAATCTTAAACCTGCACAACCACAATCATAACAGTAAATTCATAACACTTGACATTCATTTTGACACAATTTATAGGTGATGTTTAAAATGCACCTTACTTATAGGAAATGGGTGGCCAGAACGGCTTAAAATTGCACGGCAATCACCAGCATTTGCAACGAAAAGCTTGTTCATGACTATTAATGCTGCAACTGCAGTACAACCAGGATGCCAATCTTTCTGAATAATTCTTTTTGACTTACGGTGCAAAGCTAACCTATCTCTGAATGCCTCATCTGTTCTTGTAAATGCTTCAATAAGTGCATCTGCTGGACTGCAGCAAGCTAGCAATTAGCAAGAAGTGAAGCAAATAAACTATCAAATATAAACAGATGGCAGGAAGAAACCTGCATGTATAACCAGCATTCTGTAAGAATCCTGGTAGTGCTCGGGCAGAAAACTCAGCAGCTGCTGCACCTGAAGAGAACATTCGGAAATAATAAACCATAGTTATGAAAGGAAAAGAAACAATACCATCATTGGCAAACCTCTATGGCCATCAAAAATTCCAAAAGCATGAACATCGTTCTCATTGCACATTTGTGGAAGCATGAAGTGAGTATCTTCCATTGTTTCCCTTCTTCCACATGTTGCAAAAGATCCCCAAGATAAAGTTGGATGGTAATGTGATTCATTAAAAGAACTAGCCCACAGCCTCATATTGGACTTTCCCGTATTTGTTATCCTGGCTGATTGCTCTCCTTGATCGAACCAGTTCAATTCTTTAAAATACTGGAGATCCATCATGCCATTTTGGCATTGATTGCTGGGGGAAACCGATGGTGGACAAGAGACTTTTTGCACATGCTCCATGATCAAAGTTAATTCCTCAACTATGTCATCAAATGAAGGCCTATGTAAGGGATTTGGGTCCCAACACCTTTTAATGAGTGACAACAGATCTGATGGTGCTCCAGTTTCACGATGAGCAAGAATAGGACGCAGACCCTCAGAAACAACTGCTGCAGTAAGTTGTTGTTCGGTATAGCTCATTTCAAGCACAGTGTGTGCCTATAAGAAGAGAAACATCTTCCTGTTTGTCACTATAATATAATAGAAAAATACCTGAAGACAATCTATAGACAGACACAGATGTAAGAATGTACATATGCAGTCTGACAGAGTGCACACCAAGGATAACACTGAAAGTTGGAGAAGTTTCATGTGGCCTGAGCCTCACTAAATTAATGCCCATAACATGAATGAAACTCATGAAAAAAATCAAAGGGGAGCATCTTCATCATTTGATTGAAATACATTTTTGCAGGTTCAATGTGAGCGCAAATGTACAATATTGTACATGTTACGAAAACAGGAAAACATACCTGGGCTTCTGCTCTTAGATCTGTGTAAGGAACAACGCCAGTAAGAAGCTCACTGCAGAAGAAGACCAATGAATCAGAATGACAATATCTCACACTTAAAGAGGCATTCATACATGAACCATATGTAAGAATGTTTTGAGACAATCCATAATTTTGTCACATGTCCACAGATACACACTGTTTTTGTCCAGTTAGCAAGTATTCCAAATCTACCAAATTACAAAAGCTATGAAATCACAAATCCTGGAGACGCACTATCATGCTCGACATACATACCAGGTGATCCTGAATGTATGTGTTGTTATGGGTGGTCTTATTCACATTCTATTATTTGCAGTCTTTTAATGAAATAATCTAAGATCTGATTTAGCAGCTAAATAGTATTTACAGAAAACATCTCCTAATTGTTACATTTTGTACCCTTCTAATATCATTATGCATGCGAAAATTAGTAAGTTCTTTCAAAATATTCGATTTCCAAAATCAACCAAGTGACGGTGATAGATTTATCATGAACTTTTTCCTAAACTTTGCTGAATCTTGGCCTGTTACATATTTTCTTTATTGGTTTTCTCTCTAATTAATTTAGGACTCTAGATGCCCTATCATACATTATATCTGTAATGCCTACTGGGTTAGTACTGACACCATGTGCTTCAGTCTACTCATGCAGACAGAACATCAGATAGCCAGATATGCTTGCAAATGCTATGATGGATAAAGTTAAAAGTCAGATCTGAAACAATTGCAATAATGCCCAAAAACATGGTCTAGAAGTGATTGCAATAAATGCCAAACATATTGGACTGGATATTGACAGCTCAAATCAGAGAGGACTTACCTAATCTGTTTTGGTCCATGAATTCTTCTGGGTAAGGCTAGGGTTGGGTTCAACAGAAAACTGGATGATCCAATTCTGATCACGATTATATGTCGCATGTGGATGCAGATTAAAATCAAACTTGACCGATGGTTTCATATGGGTTTCTGTTGGATCAGGTCTTACTGGTTTCGGGTCCATTCAGAATCAAGGAGACCCAATCTGTTTGCATCCCTACCTCTTTGATTTGTGAATGTTTCCTCAGTTCTCATTTAAGAGTCCTTATGCACAAAAAATCTAATTTATTAAACACATGACAAGCGTCAAAGATTATTGTATAACATGTTCAATTTTTTGCAGTTACATATATTTCTTATCTTTTTATATGTATTTGTATGGAATTATGGATTGTATATAGTGGAATCTGACTTACACATGTCCTTTTAGTTTGATTTCTTACTCGTTGCAGAAAACTAACAAAATCCTGACAGGGTGATTCTTATTTCACAATTGCTTACATAGAAGGCAGAATCGAAGAATTCTCGATTAAAAGTTTAAATATAATCATTTTAATTTATCACTGTTGGTGCAGAAATCCGTCGCCGCCGGAGGTCGCCGGAGTCGAGGCCGCTGAGGTCGCCGCCGGGGACCTGCAAAACGAAGTCCCGTCCGGAACCGGTGGGGTGGTGGCTCCGGCAGGACCCTCCGACGGTCAAGTTAGTTTCCGGCCAACAGTAATGGAGTGCTCGGAATGAGTTCCGGAGCTTAGAGATGAGGAGGAGAGCTTAGAGAGTCGAGAGTTCAGAGAGCTTAGCCTTAGGCGTATGTCTGGGAGGGGTCCTTTTATAGCGGAGCTTAGTTGATGGTGACGGCTGCATGCCGTCTGGCAGAGAGTCGTCGGGCAGCATGGAGTTCGGTACGGAGAGGAAGGCGTCGTCCGGTGGATCGTGGGAGCCATACTGGCGAGTCGTGGGCCGCATGGAGTCCGGTACGGAGAGGAAGGCGTCGTCCGGTGGATCGTGGGAGCCATACTGGCGAGTCGTGGGCCGCATGGAGTCCGGTACGGAGAGGAAGGCGTCGTCCGGTCTTGCTGCAGGCGACAGTTCGTCCAGATGGAGTTCGGACTTGTAACAGAGTTCGGCCGAAGGGGAAGCTGGGGGAGTTCGTCTGGCTGAAGGGTCGGCCATCTGTAGAGTTCGGCCGCGGGACGATTGCCGAGGAGTTCGACCGCTGAGAGGCCCGAAGAAGCTCGGCTGGCCAGTTGAAGGACTTCGGTTGCTAGTTGGTTCGGCCAGGGCTCGCTGAGGAGTTCGGTCGCCTAGGAGTCGGTCCGAAGGGGTTCGGCCGCTTGGGCTCGCCTGGAAGTCGGTCCGAAGGAGTTCGGCCGTGGGGTCCGAATGGGTTCGGACTTGTAGGAGAGTTCGGCTGAAGGGAAAACCCGGGAGGAGCTCGGATGGCGGAACGGGCGTCTGGGAGGAGTCCGTCTCCGTCCTGCCGCTTGGAGTCCAAGGAGCTCGGCCGTCAGGAAGTTCGGCCGGTGGGTGTTCGGCAGCCCAGCTTCGGGAGTCCGGAAGGAGTTCGGCCGGCTTGGCAGTTCGGCCTGAAGGGGTTCGGCTAGACCAGTGCGCTGAAGCTCTTCTGCGGCTACTGGTTGCATTATGCTGAGCGTCGGGCCGGGCTTCGGCAGGAGCGGGATTTATCCCCAACAGTAGCCCCCCACTCCCGAGTTCAAAAATTTGAAGGAAGGGAGTACCACAATAGGCGACTGCCGAAGCCTTCTTCCGGGCCCCGCGCTTGTCGTAGCTGAAGCTCGGGGAGGTCTCATCTCCAGCCAGTGTTGACGTTGAAGTTGAAGCTGAGGCTTGGGGGAGACCTCACCTCCAGCGGGACTCATTTCCAGCCAAAGTTGATGAAGCTGATGTTGAAGCTCTCTGGCCGAGGTTGACATGATAGCTTTCTCTAGCCGAGGTCGATGTTGAAGCCCCCCGGCCGAGGTCGTCGCGGGCCTCACGTCTATCCGAGGACCTTATCCCTAGCCGGAGCCGATGCGGGCGCTCGGGGGAGATCTCATCTCCTACTGCCGAGGTTAGCCCAGTTCCTCGGGGGAGATCTGATTCATAGCCGAAGTTGCTCGGGGGAGGTCTCATCTTCCAGTAGCCGAGGTTGGTGCTCGCGTTAGGATGAGGTTCTCCTCCTGTTCCCAACCGAGGCTCGGTCGCTCGGGAGAGATCTTATCTCTAGCCGAGGTTGTTGCTCGCGTTAGGACGAGGTTCTCCTCCTGTTCCCAACCGAGGCTATTCGCGGTCGCTCGGGAGAGATCTTATCTCTTGCGGCCGAGCTGGGGTCGAAGTGCGCGCTCGGGGGAGATCTTATCTCCTGCGACCGAGCTTCCCTCGGGGGAGATCTTATCTCCTGCAGCCGAGGCGCGCTCGGGGGAGATCTTATCTCCTGCGGCCGAGCTTCGCTCGGGGGAGATCTTATCTCCTGCAGCCGAGGGGGGAGATCTTATCTCCTGCAGCCGAGCTTCCTCGGGGGAGATCTTATCTCCTGCAGCCGAGGTCGAAGTGCGCGCTCGGGGGAGATCTTATCTCCTGCGGCCGAGCTTCTCTCGGGGGAGATCTTATCTCCTGCAGCCGAGGTGCGCGCTCGGGGGAGATCTTATCTCCTGCGGCCGAGCTTCTCTCGGGGGAGAGTCGAAGTGCGCGCTCGGGGGAGATCTTATCTCCTGCGGCCGAGCTTCCCTCGGGGGAGATCTTATCTCCTGCAGCCGAGGTGCGCGCTCGGGGGAGATCTTATCTCCTGCGGCCGAGCTTCCCTCGGGGGAGATCTTATCTCCTGCAGCCGAGGTTGGTTGCTCGCGTTAGGACGAGGTTCTCCTCCTGTTCCTAACGAGGCTGTGGGGGCACATGGGGACCGTCGTCCTCGCCTCTCCCCCATCTCGTTTTAGGTGCGCTCGGGGGAGATCTTATCTCCTGCGGCCGAGCTTGTTGCTCGCGTTAGGACGAGGTTCTCCTCCTGTTCCTAACGCGGCTGTGGGGGCACATGGGGACCGTCGTCCTCGCCTCTCCCCCCATCCCGTCCTTTGGTGGACGGGGCCTTCGACTTTGCTCGCGTTAGGACGAGGTTCTCCTCCTGTTCCTAACGGGCTGTGGGGGCACATGGGGACCGTCGTCCTCGCCTCTCCCCCCATCCCGTCCTTGGTGGACGGGGCCTTCGACTTTGCTCACGCTAGGACGAGGTTCTCCTCCTGTTCCTAGCCGGCTGTGGGGGCACATGAGGACCGTCGTCCTCGCTTCTCCCCCATCCCGTCCTTTGTGGACGGGGCCTTCGACTTTGCTCACGCTTAGGACGAGGTTCTCCTCCTGTTCCCAACGGGCTGTGGGGGCACATGGGGACCGTCGTCCTCGCCTCTCCCCCCATCCCGTCCTTGTGGACGGGGCCTTCGACTTTGCTCACGCTAGGACGAGGTTCTCCTCCTGTTCCTAGCCGGCTGTGGGGGCACATGAGGACCGTCGTCCTCGCCTCTCCCCCCATCCCGTCCTTTGTGGACGGGGCCTTCGACTTTGCTCACGCTAGGACGAGGTTCTCCTCCTGTTCCTAGCCGGCTGTGGGGGCACATGAGGACCGTCGTCCTCGCCTCTCCCCCCATCCCGTCCTTTGTGGATGGGGCCTTCGACTTTGCTCGCGCTAGGACGAGGTTCTCCTCCTGTTCCTAACGCGGCTGACTGCTTCTTCCCTGTCATCGCATAGTTTTCGCATCCAGAAATGATTTTATTGAGAGGGGAGAGTTTTACCGAGGAGAAGCTGATCGCAGCGCATTTTCGTTCGAGGGTTGTCGGGGTGTTGTTCCTCGGAGTTCCCTCGGGCAGCAAGTCCCGTCCAGACGACCTCCTCTATCTCATGCCGGCCTTCTTAATTTGGAACATGCTTCTCTTGACTTTGTCGCTGGGGACGACAATCACCGATGTAGCTAGCTCCTAGCTCCTCCCCGGGGTGGCGTTGATGACGCCGCGAGGCGGCCGACCTTCTTGTCTTTTCCAGTTACGGCAGCGCCTATAGCCGATCTTCTCCTGCTTCAGACCGGCGTCGGAGGAATTTATCCCGTCGTCCCTTTTTGACGAGCTCTTCAATCTCGTCTTGGAGCTGAACGTATTCCTCAGTGTCGTGGCCGTGGTCGCGATGGTAGGGGCTTTACTTGCCTTGATCGCGCACGCTTGGGGAGGCCGTAGTCCTTCAGGTCTGGGCGGCTGGCTCTTAACTTCGCCGAGGATTCGAGTTAGAGGAGCGGGTCGCAGCTGCGGAATCTTTCGGGAGGAGGATTTCTTCGCGCCCTTCTGTCGGGGCTTCCCTCGCGGTGAGCTCGAGAAGTTCGGGCTTCGCTTGCGTGGAGCTTCATTCCGCTTTCCCGCGAAACTTTCCGTGGGAGAACTTCATGCTTCTTTGTCCGGACTTCCCTGCTCGCAGAGAGGGGGTCGGCTTTGCTTGCCCGAACTTTATCGCACCTCCCGTGAATTCGTTGTGGCGACGTACCTTGAGGGGGAGTTCGGCCTCGATCGCCCTGGGGCGGTCTCGAGCGCGGCCGAACTTCACTTGGGTGATCTGCTGCGGAGTTCGGCCTCCCTGATGCCGAACTTCATTGGTGGGAGAACTTCGCCACTGCTTGCGCCGAACTTCACTGTGATGGTGGGCTTTAAGGTGGAGTTCGGCTTCGCTTGCGCCGAGCTTCATTGATGAGCTCAAAAGGGAGAGTTCGGCCTTGCTTCCGCCGAACTTTATTTCGATGAGCTGATGAGTTCGGTCTTCCTCCGAACTTCGTTCCGCGGGAGAACTTTGCTCCGCCCTCGCTTGTGCCGAACTTCATTCCGCGGGGGGCTTCGTTCCGTCCTTGCCGGCGCCGAACTTCATTTGGAGGTTGAGCTGAGGAGTTCGGCTTTCCACCGAACTTCATTTCGCCTCGATGCCGAGCTTTGGGGGGAGCCCGGCTTTTCTTCGAGCCGAACTTCATTCCTCTTTCCCGCGAGACCCGCCGTGGGAGAACTTCCTGCTGCTCTTGTTCGGACGAGTTCGGGCGAGCTCGAGGGGAGCTCGGCTTTTCTTGCCCGAACTTCGTTCCGCCTCCGGTGAACACTTTGTAGGTGGTTCCTTTGGGGGACATACTGGAGCGTGAGTTCGGCCTCACTTGCGCCGAACTTCGTTCCGCTTTCCCGTGGAAGCTTCCGCGGGAGGACTTCATACTTCTTTGTCGGAGCTTCCTCGATGACGGGCTCATGGGTGGGTTCGGCCTTCCTCGCGCCGAACTTCATTCCGCTTCGGCGGGGGAACTTCTGCTCTCCGTTTCTCTCTTAGGGGCGATTGGGCTCTTCCTTAAGGCTGATTCCTCGCGCCCTCATGGCGGGCTTGCGGGTGGAGTCGCCACCGGAGGCTGCTGTATAGCCTGCAACGCCTCCGTGAGGCCACGGATCTGTCGGACAAGCAGGCCGAACTGCTTCACATCCACCGCGGGTGCAGGTGGAACCTAGGCCGCCGGGGCTGAAGCAGGAACAGACGGGCCTGGACGGGATCGGGTCGCGGAGGCCGCCGAGCGCCGTGCCGAAGCTCTCCTGGGTGGCGTTTTCTCCTTCGAAAGAGAAAAGGAAGATCTCCGGAGAGGGAAGAGAAGGGTCGCCGAGCACTCCTTTAAGAACAAGGGAACCTCGAAGGTTCAGGCCCTTCCTTCTAGCGCCAATCTGTTGGTGCAGAAATCCGTCGCTCGCCGGAGGTCGCCGGAGTCGAGGCCGCCGAGGTCGCCGCCGGGGACCTGCAAAACGAAGTCCCGTCCGGAACCGGTGGGGGGGTGGCTCCGGCAGGACCCTCCGACGGTCAAGTTAGTTTCCGGCCAACAGTAATGGAGTGCTCGGAATGAGTTCCGGAGCTTAGAGATGAGGAGAGCTTAGAGAGTCGAGAGTTCAGAGAGCTTAGCCTTAGTATGTCGGGAGGGGTCCTTTTATAGCGGAGCTTAGTTGATGGTGACGGCTGTGCCGTCTGGCAGAGAGTCGTCGGGCAGCATGGAGTTCGGTACGGAGAGGAAGGCGTCGTCCGGTGGATCGTGGGAGCCATACTGGCGAGTCGTGGGCCGCATGGAGTCCGGTACGGAGAGGAAGGCGTCGTCCGGTGGATCGTGGGAGCCATACTGGCGAGTCGTCGGGCCGCATGGAGTCCGGTACGGAGAGGAAGGCGTCCGTCCGGTCTTGCTGCAGGCGACAGTTCGTCCAATGGAGTTCGGACTTGTAACAGAGTTCGGCCGAAGGGGGAAGCTGGGGGAGTTCGTCTGGCTGAAGGGTCGGCCATCTGTAGAGTTCGGCCGCGGGACGGTTGCCGAGGAGTTCGACCGCTGAGAGGCCCGAAGAAGCTCGGCTGGCCAGTTGAAGGACTTCGGTTGCTAGTTGGTTCGGCCAGGGCTCGCTGAGGAGTTCGGTCGCCTAGGGTCGGTCCGAAGGGGTTCGGCCACTTGGGCTCGCCTGGAAGTCGGTCCGAAGGAGTTCGGCCGTGGGGTCCGAATGGGTTCGGACTTGTAGGAGAGTTCGGCTGAAGGGAAAACCCGGGAGGAGCTCGGATGGCGGAACGGGCGTCTGGGAGGAGTCCGTCTCCGTCCTGCCGCTTGGAGTCCAAGGAGCTCGGCCGCCAGGAAGTTCGGTCGGTGGTGGGTGTTCGGCCTGAAGCCTGGACACTGGGAAGTTCGGCCGCTAGGCAGTCCGGCAGGCTGAAGGAGTTCGGCCATGGGGAGTCTGAAAGAGTTCGGCAGCCCAGGAAGTTCGGTCTCAACACTGGGAGTCCGAAAGAAGCTTGGAATCTGACCAGTTCGACCTGCTGGAAGAAGCTCGGCCGCTGGGAGTTCGGCCGCTTGGCAGTTCGGCCGGCTGAAGGGGTTCGGCTAGACCAGTGCGCTGAAGCTCTTCTGCGGCTACTGATTGCATTATGCTGAGCGTCGGGCCGAGCTTCGGCAGGAGCGGGATTTATCCCCAACACCAACTATTATGCAAGAACCCCTCTACATGATCCATTCCCTTTAAAAACTAAATATACAAACACTACTGCCATTTTCTTTAAAGAAATGGATGACCATCCCATAAGAGTGAAGATAAGATGAAGCCAGGGAGGAGTTATATTAGTCTTGAAAGAAGGAGAAATTAACACAAAAGACAAGCGAATATTGTTGAAGCAATATATGATCTGTATGCTTTTTCAACTTCTCCTTGGTCATGTAGTACCATAAAAATCTTAATCATATCATGATTATAGCCAAAACTTCAAGTATTGGGGGGAAAAGGAAAGCATGCATGGTTCATTTGTTAGTATATCAAAATTTCATAGAAATAGAAAATAGGTATACAATTTAATAATTGTTTGGGATAGAAGAGCTAGAGTTATTCAATAGGACAGAAAGCATGAATTATCTAATTCCTTACTTGATAGATATTCCAAAACTATAGACATCAGATTTTTCTGTGTGTATATCCTTTCTCAGAATTTCTGGTGCCATGTAGATGAGCGTCCCAACCATGTTTCTTTTGTGAAAACCACCAGTAGGCTTGCCAGATGATTTCCAATTTTCAACTGAAACATGTTTAAGATCCTTCTTGTACATAGCCAGACCAAAATCTGCTAGGTGAGGACGAAGGTCTTTGTCCAGCTGGATCACATATTTGAATATTTTAAAAGCAAGTCCAGAATCAAAAGGATAATACTAATCTAAGGTTTCAGATGTCATTTTAGCAGAAAATAAGAGCATATGGAAGATACGTACAAGGATATTTGCAGGTTTTACATCCCTATGCACAATTCCATGGTTGTGTAGGTACTGAAGAGCTTTTGCTGAAAATAGAGGTGGATAAGAATGCATGGTTAACAATGTGGCAGAAAAAGGTTGCCTAGATAATTTGGTCAAGAAAATTGGAACCAAATACAAAAACCTTAATCAAGAAAACAAGATCCTGTTTAGAATGATTATTCCATGAAGAAATGGTACCTTCATGTTGGAAAGATGTGAAAAATCAATAACGAGCATCACTCAGAAAGCATCCATTAGTTATTGAAGAAGTTCTCGACGATAATAACAAGCATATCATTGACATGTATTTATGATGCAATTTTATATAGTTTCAACAATTAAGGTAGATCAATTTCTAATTAAGTTAATGGTAGGCAAGCCTTTGTGGTTGGAACTGGTAAATAATGACTCTATCCTTACATAAGAAAAGGAAAGGAAGCACCTAATGTGTGATGAAAAGGAGCAGCAAAGCATAAGGATACTAGAACAAACAAATTAAAACCAAAGAACTTTTATTACCACAGCAAAGGGAGAAAACACTGCAAAACTTATTTCTGGAAAAAAAAAAATCCCTATAATACCTCAAGTTACAAACAAGGCAAAAAGTTTTCAAAAACAAAAATACCAAATTATTAGTTATGGAAGAGAATATTAACCGCATATGGATCAAGTAAGATCAAAACAACCATAGACGCTGGGACTTGGAAAATTTGGAGACGTATAACAGGAGAAGTAGGTACATCAAACTATTTCCCTTGCCTCATCGCTTGTGAATCCACTAAATCTTTGGGTATCCAATGGTTCCAAGCCCAAACTTTCGGACACGCTAGCTAGATGATACCGTTGTCTCAAAGATTGCAAGGCTGGGCATGACTCTTGGTTACTGAGAAGCTCTTGGCATATTAACATAGCAGGCTACATGGCCTTAGCCACGGTATGAATTAGAGGAAAAATATGCTTTTGTGATGGATTAGTAATATATATTAAACAAAGCTGTGGAAACAAATTTTCATATTGAAATACAGACTAGAGCAAGGTTTCAAATGCTACTGGAACAGGACTGTAACAATGTATACAGTTCCAGTGTGTTTCCTTCACCGGCACATATTGTGTCGATACCCAATGCCATACTATTTCTGTAGAAAACCGGTATAAGATCCAGTTGGTATTTTAAACCTTGGGCTAGAGTTTGTTCTAGAGGAAGTCCCAACATGATGGAATATGGTATGAGGGGACTTGTTGGTTTCCCAGGTACACGAAGTTTATCAGAAGGCATCATCAATCTAGACCAGTCTGTCAGAATTCATCTTACACACAAACCATACAGCTGCATGCTAAGGCTTTAACTTCCACCCATAAATAGTTTTTCTTGATGAAGTTCTTTCAAAGGAACATAGAGCTCTGTTAGGGGACAAAGATCAGAAAGGTTGATCCGTTTCTTATGCTCCCTGAAATGCAGTGCATTTTTGTCGCCTTAACCAAACATGTGCTCACTTCCTTGCATATTAAATAATTATACACGCATATGCATTCAAAGAAGATCATCCGATTATTCTTCTTCGGAAACTAAAGAGTCCGAGTAAAAATATTCGGTAAATGAGAATTTTCTTAAGAAATTCGAAAAGGACAAATCATATGAAAAGAGGACATGACGGCAATATGAAATATTAAAAACAAACAAACAAACAGGTGGCGGCAATAAAAGTAACGACCTGATGGGAAGGTGAATCGATGGTCAAGTAAGCAGAAAGCAGCAGCGCATAAGCACCAATTTCACCACAAAGAAGACAAAAAGCAGTAGAAACCCAAACGGGGCAAGAGCTCACCTATATCGAAGGCAATGGTGAGCACTTGGTCAATAGAAGGGCTCCACTCTTGGACATGCAATTTCTCGGCCAGGTTCCGCGACTCGTAGAACTGGAAGAAGAGCATGTAATTGGGAGGCCTCGCATGGGCCGCCACCAGCTTGGCCAGCCCAGGGTGATCCAGCTTGCTTCGCATCCACAGAAAACATCCGAATATAAGCGATTCAGGAACCGGTGGGGTTAAAAGAATCAAGAATGGAGCCACAGAGAGAGAGAGAGAGAGAGAGAGAGAGATGGAAAGTCGAAACCGACCACAGCAGCTGCAGTTCACGGTGGAGTTTGTCGAGATCATCGGCGGTGGACAGGACGGGCTTCTTGACGGCGACTCTCGCGCCGCCGAGCCTCGCGTCGTAGACGGTGCTCTCAGATCCTTGGGATTAGGATCACACGCCACATCACGAGGAATTAAGGAATAGGGAGAGTTATAGAAAGGGAGAGAGGATATGGATTCGTACCTCGGGCGATGGGAGCGAGGAGGGCGTAGGAGGAAGGGGGGAGGTGAAGAGGAATGGTAGAGCTGGTGCAACAGCCACGGACGCAGGTGTTGGGTTCGACTATCTCCACCATCTTCGTTCTTCGCCCTTCGCTACGGGGAGGGAGAAAGAGAGGAGGAAATAGAGGGTGGCTTCGTGGTGGAAGGACAACCGCGGAGAGTCGCAGTAGTAGGTTACGCCCTAAACATTTGTAACGTGCTCCTGGCAGCGCTGCTTCTGCCGTGCTCGCTCTGCGCCGCACATGATTTTGTTTGGAAGCCGTGTTTCATGCTTTTCCTTCCAAAGGTATCATATGCGATGGCGGGTGGGTTACGTGAGGCGAGTGATAAACTACCTTGATTGCTATTTCTCTTCACTTGGAAATAAAATTGTTTTGGGGAAGAATTCTCATTGATTAAAAAGAAAACAAAACTCCTCATCCATAAAAAAATAAAATAAAATAAAATAAAACTCATAGCCACATGTTGGAGGGAAATTGGTGGCCTGGTATTTTGCACCAAAAATTCATTAAAAAATTATTGATTAGAATAATTCTATTATATATATTTTGCACCATCTAATAATAAATTAATAAATTATTTATTATTAAAATTAGATATAATTTGATTGAAATTTTTTTTTAAAAAAAATATTATTATTAATTATGATTAGCCGGTTGATAACTTTTATTGTTTTGAAGGAGATAAAGATAACTTTCTTTGATAGCATGTTGGCTTGTTATTGGACGGTATGTAGAACTATTCTAATTAATAATTTTTTGAATCCACTAAATTACTCTACTTGGGTCATGCCACATGATAAGGATGTGGCATGAAGATTTTGTTTTGTGCTTTAATTACAAAGGATACATATAATTATTCAAAAAAAAAAAAGAATATGCATAACTATAGACTTGAAGCTCTGAGATATATTTCTGTTGAATTAAATTTAGGACTTTCTTTTTATAGGTTGTAATACATCTTATATATTCTCTAACTCTTACATCAAAAAATAATAAATCTAATATTATTTTTAATTTTGTTTTTAGACCTATTCAATCCAACAGATCTGGCATTAAATTTTCTTTTTTTTTGTTTTTAAAAGCAGAAACATTTTGAAAATATAAATATGAATTTTATAAGTGTTGTAGTAACAAGATGATATGGCAATAGTCCGGTAGCATGGGCGGTGGTTTCAGTTTAGCTAATAGTGGTGGGGATAAAACAGAAGATGTATCTACCTCTAATAAAAAAAAAAAAAAAATGAAAATGATCTTTTAGCAACTTTCAATTTTTTAAAAATTCAAACTAGAGTTCTTTAAAAAAAAAAAAAATTTGATCTACCGAACATAATTTTTATCTTGATTTTCATGTTTTAATTTTGCTAATTAAAAATCCAAAATCACAGCAATACCAGACAAGAACTTTATTGACATTCCTTCTTCAAGAGCCTGTTGTAAGTTTGCCCTCGGGGTGGGTTGGGTCAATTGCAGAACCAATCTTAACCCAACCCACATCATCCACTTTATAAACTAAACTCGGGATGGATCAAGTTGATTTAGTTGGGTTGAGTTGTTTATACCATATTAATTGGACTAAATTAGATTAACTTAAAACTTTAAGATAAGAAAAAGATTATGGGTATTTTTATTTAAGTATTATTTATTGCATAGAGTTTTCAAGGTTATGATTTTCAATGATACCCTTGCATATGACTTAATAAGATTGAACGTGAAGAAGAGAAATCGGATTGGTCTTCCATCATGTTTTCATGTGGAAATATAGAGAAAATAATTGATCATTTATTTATGGATTGCTTCTACTCTCATTTTATATGGGATAAGATAATAGAGCTTTAAAAACTCCACTTACCTACACCAATATTAATGGAAGAAATATTGATAATGGAGAAAAGATTAATCTCAGAAAAGAAATTGATAAAAGCTCGAGACTGCATGGTCATGATAATTATGTAGAGCATGGTCCTTCAAAGGTGCTAAAAGATACCAAGCTAACAACCAAAGTCTGAAGAGAAACCACAATAAAGAGAGGTTTCAAAGCAAACTACTACTGATTTTAAAGACAAAAGAAGATATTAAAATGCTACTACCAATATATTAGTAATTTATAAAACCTTTATATCTTTACCTCTAATCTTTTTTCTTTCTTGTGCATAGACCTAAGCCATCTAGGCTTATGGTCAAACCTCTACGGCACAACTATCTTTCTATTCTACTGATTTTCTTAATAAACTAGATAGGCAACTTTTCTTTTCATTAAAAAAAAAAAATGATTGAACATATAAAGAAAAAACTTATTTATTTATGTATCAAGTCAGATTGGGTTAAGTTGAATTAGGTTCAGATTGGGCCAAAGGTCAACTCTAATGTAACCCTACTTAGATTGAAAATTTTGAGCCTAAACCCAATTTAAGTTTACAGAACTTAAGCCAACCACACTTTTTATGTTCAGGATCCAAATCCTCATATATGTCTCTTGGAAATACCCCTGAAAAAGAGATCTTCATGAAATAAAAAAATTCGTTTGCTCAAACAAATATAAGACATTCTAAAATATAACATATAAAACTGATATCACTATTTAAAGATAAAAAAATATTTATGAAATCCAAAGATGCTTCCTTTTCCTACCTTTTTTAAGATGGTCAATGTTAGACGCCGCGGTGATGACATATTTTATATATTATTCTATACAAGTGCTTAGGTTAAAACATGAACATATCTATATTCTAAGGAAAGCGTACCAAGTTTTTCTCCTCTAATTTTTTTTTGGTCAAAAATATTTAACAAATAATGGATTACAAAACTAGGCATAGCTTTCACCAAAACACCTTAGATCTCCAAAATCCTAAGCTCATAAAATTTTGCACCTCATTACCTTTTAGATGATAGTTTCTTTTTTTTTTTTTTTTTTTTTTTCTATCTCTAAGATTATATTAGTATGTTTTGGGATGCAATAGGGTTAAGTTGCGCATGTATCAAATAAAGAGAAAAGAAAATGATATTTAAAATCATTTTTTTCACCAAAATTGTTTAACCTCCAAGAATTATGGGAAATGGTATGACTTAGATACTATTATTTTTTTCACATTCGATAGTCCAATTTAAGTGATATAGTTGACATGTTCAACCACCTCAAAGAGGTATTATTAGCTATTGTTTATAATTTGCACTTAACATATCTAGGGGTGACTCCTCTTTAATGCTTCCGAACTCGAAGTGATCTTCTTAGAACCACAATGGCATAAACTGCCATTATTTCCTCTTGCTGCATTACTTCACTGAGTAGTTCACTGTATATGTGAAATAGACGATCAATAGCTTCTCTACCAATATGATGGCATAGCATTGACTCTTGTATAGCTCTTATTGCCATTGCCAAAGCCGCCCCATCCTTTTTAGCATCTCCACTGCCGACTTTGTCTTTAAATATCTTTAGGTCTTCAACCGTAAAAGAGCCTTCCCTCACCACTTCATCTTCTATTTCCCTTAGAGATGGAGCATAGAATGGAGCATTATATAATTCTAGATCTTCTCCTTCAATTTCTCCCTGCATATTAGAAGAAAACAAAATTATGACTCGTTGGATCCAAATGCCACTAATTCTATTTGCTATAGCAATATAGTAGGAACAAAATTATAGTCAGTAAGAAGTATGTTATTTTATTAAATTGAATTTTCTTCTTAAAGAGTATCGCCCATTTCATCACCAAGTAGATTTGTTATAGACTCAACTACTTTTACAGAGAAAACTAGAAGAAACTAATGTGTTGCTTCACTGCAAGTGGTCAACAAAATGTACCTACAATAGAATGAAATCTATATGATTGCTTATTTTCCCTTTTTTGCCCCCCTTGAAAAATATAATCATCATCATTATGGCATGAATGGTTGAATACTATGTATAACTTTCTTTTTTTGGTGTCCATGAAGAATCTATTTGGATATTTCTTTCCGTAGGAATATCCTACAACAATCGAGCCCGTTGGCCTGCTCAGCTTGCATCTTTTAAGGGACCACCAAAGGTTCAAACAAGTCCTAAATTTGAATCTCAGTCAAGGGATTTACAAGATCCAAGAGGGAAGAGCCATCTTTCACCCGCCTCCCCCTTTTCCTAGCTCTTTCCTAAAGTTTAGATTCCTTAATTTATTCTTAGTTTCTCGATTTTTATTTTTAAATTGGATTTATATATGGAGAGCATGTTCGCACATACGAACGTGCTTTTCCACCGTCAGATCATCTTAATATTCGAATTTTGGTGGAATATACGATCGATATGATGATGAAAAATTTCATTCGCATATCCGAACGGACTTTCCGAAATTTCTATCCATTCCATCCTCCCTTCGTTTCCAAACTCTAAAATAAACTTCTTCTCTCCTCCATAATCTGCGTTGTTGTTCCCAATCTGTAATGAACGGCCTGAGGCGGACTTCTTCATGCCTCTAATATAATAAAATTCGATCCCAAGAAGCTCACGGAAGAGATGTAGAGTAGACATGGAGAGTGTACGCCTCACCGTCGAACAATTGGGAACCTCAACTGAAATGAAGGATGACTAATTTAGAAAATGCATCAGGTGTTATGACTTTAGTTAATTATGCAAGACCTTTGCACCATCAACAACCATGGCGTTGGTGAAATTATTAGTTGGAATGCATCACCGAGCTGATGGATCCATCAAATCAGAAAGCAACACTTCTTTTCTTCTTGGTCCATATTTAGCCATGCTGCTTTCTGTTGAACTGGCCCGATCCAACAACTATTTTCATGCCGCGTGCCCACTCTCCACCATAATTTTCTCCCCTTTTTTTATCTTTTTGTTTTTTTGGGAAACGACACCACTATAAATCTTTGACATGCCAATGAGAGAGAGAATAGTCCCTTTGAAAATGGGAAGGTGAGTTCTTTCCATCGTGGCCTGGCCAAGCGCAAAATAAAACAGTCATGGCAGTAAATGGCGTCGTATATTAACCGGATGTTGGGTGGTATGTCGGGTTACTGGGAGCTATTATAGCAAATCTAGACGTCGTCGTAATTCATCTACCATAGTTATCCAGATCTCCATGTTTCGGGACTAAAAGCTAGGGACTCTAATTGCTAAGCAAAAGAAAACAACCACTGCAACGGGCTCTGATTCATGAATGCGAAGGACTTGGCTTACATGTTATTATTTTTTAAATTTAAAACAATGTTACATGCTTTTTAATTTATTAGAAAAAAATCTCTTCGGAAATGTCAAGCTTACCTGCGCAACCATGATGGAAAGGGATCTGGCCAATAGTTCCCACAAGAGAGTTGTCATCTTATTGCACGGCTCTTTGGCGTCCCTCCCCGACATAATCAATGCCATTCGTCCTTCAGAAACCAATTCTTCTGATCTGGACTTGAGAAACGAACCAAAATCTTTTTGAAATTGCTGCTGGTAGGCCTTCGCTATGGCAGGAGGGCTAGTTTTGGATATGTATATTTTCCTTGAATTCATTGATTTACCTTCTTCATTAAAAATGCCAGGAGGAACCTGCAACGAAGTTTCAAGTTAACCTACATATAATTTAAAGATAAGGAGGCATAGTCTGGATTATAAGTTAAATCGATAATGATATTGGCAAATTTTAGGTCTCTTTGGATGATGGGGTAAATTATAGTAACATAAATCCTCCAAATAATTAGGAGCACGCACAGGTCGGAGCAGTTTGAGGATAAACTTGAAACCGAAATGATTTAAATTGATTTCCTGAGACCGACCAAAATCAGACTAACCATCTGCCAAACCTTCTTGAAACTCGAACCAAAATCAAGACAAAGATACCGGGTTCATGGGTTGGCTAGCCTTTTGCACACCCATGCAGACAACTGAATATTTAATAGAGAGAGGAAAAATGATCCTAGGAAGAATTCGCACATCCTGGATTCCTGAAAAATTAATATGTCCTTATAAAATGTGATTCCTGTATCACAATTCTTTGTCTTACATTAAGCGTGAGCGAAAACTTTCTTGATTGGACTCCGTTTGCCGTCTGTGGATACCTCACCCGGGCAACCTGTATGCGCATTCATATGGCAATGGCATGCTTGGGCGTACTTCTCACCACTGGGAAGCGGTGTGAAGAGGTAATGGAACGTGTGGATTGAGAAGGTGTTGGATAAGTAGGTATGGAAATGACGTTGAGAGAAAGAAAAATAAAAGAGATGGAGTAATAGAAATAAAATTGGTTTTGATTAGGCAAGGCTCATTAATTGAAATGCTATCTTCAAGATGGTAATTTTTTCACTATAGATGCCGGTAGGCTCTGTGAAAATCTCATCGATACAATGCCCGACACTTCAAGATTTCTATGCCTGCACTCTCCTGGAACCAAAACACCCAATTTGAAATGAAGAGAAATAAGAAGAACCTCGAAAAAAAAAGAAATTTATATATTCTTTGTGAATCGTGACCGAGCTTTGAGAGACTTATGTTAACTCGCACACGATCGTTCTAATTTATGAAAATAAAGAGATGCTAATGGGGATGGTTGGTCGTTGAATGGTCATAAATAAATAAGAGAAACCTAGTCACAATAAAATTGAATTATTTTTTTTTTAAAAATTTAATTTAATTTAATTTGATGATCAGAAATTAGCAGTTGTCATCCGTTTTGAAAAGAGAAAAGGAGGTGCCAATGCTGCTTGTGGTTGCCCCAAACAGTCAGATTTTTTTTTTAATTAAAAAAAAATCTATTAGAAGGCAGATGCATCCTTTAGCATGAAGATTTTAGGCATATAAATTTTATTTAAAAAAACAATTGGTAGGGAACCATCATGCGCTCTGTTTTGTAGGCATGGAAAATTCCTCCAACCACATGGCATGACAATATTTATAACTCGTGCGAGATGATGTGGTACTTGGGTGTGGCTTAGGTCTGCCACATGGCAGAAATAAAGACTTCCACCGTTGCTAATCTCCTTAAGCGTGCATTCGAAAATTTTAATATTTTGATTAGGGTTTCCATCAAAAAAAAAAAATAAGGAAGATTAGGGTAGCAGAAATAAAGGGTATCCCGTTGGTCATGCAAGTACCATTTTGCTCGAGTCCTTTATGCTCTTTCCAGGGGCTTCGTGCCAGAGTCCATCACATCCGGTGCAGGTTTTTTTGCACCATGGAAATTGAAGGCTATCCACGATGTCGCTCATTTTGGAAATTGAAGGCTTTTGCTTATCTCAAACTTTGCGTAAGAGCCCTCCGTTTCCAAGATGTGCAGTATGGTGGCTATCCAAGCATCCAAAATTTTTTATCACGCAAAATGTGCATTACAGTGGATCCAGAGTCCTCCGATGAACTGGTTGGAAGGGATTGGCTTCCAGATCTTATCATAGGTTTCCAGGCCACGATATACAAAATTTGTGATCCAACCATATAAACACCCACTCGTTCGCTTATGATCTCTGTTCCCTATCCGTCCAAAAAAAAAACAGAAAAATATAAACTCCCACTGGAAGTTTTAACTTTCACAATTTGTACATTATTTTGGTGGATGATATAGCCCGATGCTCAACACGGTGAATGGGTCCATGATGCACTTATTTACCTATTTGTGGAACTTTGGGTATCATTTTTTTTTTTTTTTTTTTGCTAGTGGGAAGTATTTTATGAAGATCCTTTATCCAAAACGCTTGGAGGGCTTCGGTCATCAAAATAAACATATAACTACATACATTTAATAAAAGGATCACAAATCAAAAGGAACTTGTAATAATGCAGTAACAACATCGATTGACGGCCGCCAGAGCTCAGCCGGAAGAGTAGCAAAATTAACGGTCCTACTAAAACTTGAACAAACATGATACTAGCAATTAGTAAACGATTCGAAGGTAAAATTTAGCTAGCTATTGTGGTATAGAAGGCAGACCTGGGAGAGCCAATGCAAACTATGACAGGAGTGAATGAAGTGCAAGCTATTGCTAGGGAAGAGTCTCCCATAGAAGGACCCAGGAACTGCTGCCATGAAAACTGAGTGGAACTCATCTCTCCTTCGAATATTCTTGAGCCTACTACCAAAATCCGAGAAGCTAATGAAAACTGAGTTGAAATCGTTCCCGGGGAGATCATTAAGAAACACCATGAACTGTGGAACCTGCCTTGTTTTCTCATTGCATCTCTCATCAATGGCGTTCACAATATCCCCAATCAGGGATAACGCATTGGCTCCTGAAGAGCATCCCAAATCCGCCATTCTGAAACACCGGGGAGTCTCTGAAAGATATGCGTCGATGGCTGCGTCGATGACGACATGCTTCACACCATCGGTAAACTTCTTCTAAACTTTGACAGAGATCGAGTTAGATCAAAACAGAAAAGCATTAAAAAGGAATGCTATTATTATTATTATTTTCAGAGGCATCGTTGCCAACCTGAATTGAAGAATTCCGTGCATAGCTCGTCTCTCCCAGTCCTCCTTTCATATGAAGAAGAGTCTCCACATCCATTTGTTGTGGCCTGATAAAAGCTACCGGTGTAGCACAGACCCTCTACGTTTATAGCATGATCATGTAGGAATTTTGTACCTTAACGCGGCTATTTGATAAACCCAAAGGATGCGAATAAAATAAAAAAGAAAAAGAAAAAAAGAGAGCGGCTAAGGATGCTGGCAAGGATTCCCGATAAAGGACAGCAGAGGAAAGGAGAATATAATCAGGCAGTTTCTTACTCCGCTAGGTGTAACCAGCCACTCGAACCAATAATGTAGCAAGGCGGGGAGAAAGTGACATCTACGAGACAACTCACCTTCAGTGCACCTCTGCTTATCCATCCACAAAGGATGCTTTTTAACTTTTTGAGGATGTAATTACTCGAGTAATGTGACACTGCCCAAATCTGGCACCAAGAAAATGGCTTTTTTTTTACAGCTAATGCGCCATATGTCATGTCATGCATCAAACCCACCCTTCGAACCGACACATAGTACGGCCGCACATTTCATCAAGCATAGCCTCGTGAAATATGCAGGACCTACGGAGAAATCCTAATGGCCTTCACAAAATGCCACAATTCCGATGATGGATTGGGGCATGACATGCCGAGGACCGGTGACATTCACGTGTCACAACAATTCACAGGCGGGTCTTCGCGGTCACATGCGGTCTCGAAGCCTTTTCCTGATACCAAAATTAGGCCCCAAAGCATCTTTTTTTGCCAGCACGAATGCAAGGAGACGTGCCAATACCTTGTTACATTAATTTGCTTCCTAAGAACTATGACCATCAAGTTGCTCCTGGACCTTAATTCTTTTTAGTACATAAACAGCCTCCGAGAGCCCTCAGAAAACAAAAAAAAAAGTGGAATTATCTAATATTTTATGTTAGAGTAGAACGAGCATCTGTCCATTACCGAATACAGTGAACTAGATTTTTTTTTTTTTTTGAAATTAGAACTCATGCGTGAGACGGTTGTCCACGAAAGCGATCTTATTTTTTCGCTTGGACCAGTGTTAGCTGGCCAAATCTTGGATTGACGTAGCCGTGCCTATTGATTGTGGTGAGATTTTGCCTTTGGCATTCCTTTAAAAGAAGGATGAGGTTTCGATGTGACTGGATCTACAAATTGTTGGAAGTCTATCCAAACTCAGACAAGGACTGCGAGGTTAGCATATAGCAAGAGATAAGATTAGTGCACACCCCTTTTTTTTTCTCAAAATTTGGGAAGCTTGAAAGATGAGTTTGATGGAGCTGGTCTGCGGAGACGAGCGTGATTTGCCCATTGGATCCTTGTATCGGATAATTACGGATATGACGCTATGAGGGATGTAGGTGTTACATATGGGCATGCAAAAATGGACGCTGAAGGATTGTTTGAGAAGAAAGGCCTCCGCTGTGAGCTTTAGGCATGATTACATGCATTGATACCATCTAGTAGTATCCGTGGGGCTTCAAACTTGACCGGTTAAAAGTTTAGTAGAACCAGATTCCGATCTGAAAAATTATATGGCTCTGCGTTGGAACCCCTGCCCAACCCATAGGTGGAGGGTTCGGGTTGCATCTTTCTTGCAAAAGAATGATGGATTTTCTTTCGTGATGCCCACTATTGGATAGCTCCTCACACAGATCTCAAGGCATCCCAAATTCTATCATTCATTGTTTGCACATATCTCAAAGCGATTATTGTGCGATTTAATTGGTAGATTGGTGGTGAATCCTTCTTTCACGCGAAAGATACAATTCTAATGGGTGCCTCCATCCGGCCCGTGTGTGGATCAGATAGTGAGAACGCTGTGTCGAGGGAGCCCAAACAAATCCATCATATCTAAACGAGTTATGCTAAATTTAGTAAAAATAAATAAAGAAAAAGAAAGCACAAAGCCAACGGTCCGCTTTATTCTACAACTCATGCAACTTCGTCGAGCTGGTTCATTGTGATTAGCGTTAGAAAAGAGGTTCTCATGTGAACTGCGAAGGACCACCTTGGCTGCCTTTCACTTTCTTTGATTTTGGTTAACCGGGTTCCCATGCAATGCATACTGTAGGTTTGAAGTTAAGACCACAATTAACCAATGCCACGACGGCAGAGAACCCAAAAACAAACAGAAAAGCCTTATCAGAGAAGAGGGGGGTGGGGGTGGTAGGGCGGCTGGCTTGTGGAAAGCATATAACCACTGCTACAACATTGCAATTTACTTCAATTTTAACGTTATAGAAAAAGTAATACAAAATTTTACCTCAATTCACTTTTCGCTTCCTTCGTGTTCTTTAAGCCTCCCAACGAAGAAATACTACCACCTGCCTATTCATGAACCACTCCAGGAACCCCCTTTTTCTTGGTGCATCCGAACTTTGATTTACTTAGTGCTGTTGTTCCCCATCGAGTGCTTGTTCAAATGGTATCAAATCTCTTGCCACTTGATCAAGGAGGTCCAAGTTCGACTCGGGTTGGAGCCAATCCTAGCTAGAGAGTGGAGTTGGTTTAGTATGAAAAGATGAGGGTTAACGCCTCTCTCTATTTTACCAAAAAATAAACACCTCAAGCTCTCTCTATATATAAATTGGGCAAAGTTGGAGCGCATTAGTTTGATGATTGATGAAAGCATTCAATTCTAGCTACTAATATTTAAAGCTCCTCATGCTTTTCCTCCCAACATAAGCGAATCTTTTTCCCATCCCAACTCTTCTTTGCTTCCTCATTGCATCCTAAAGATCTCCAACCTTTCTTTTTCCTTTCCCTTTGAGCATTTACGGTTCTGGAACGAACTACTCTGGTGAGGTCTCATCGCGATATTTCTCCGTTATTACCATTGATATTGGCAGAGTACGCCTTAAGGCAATAAAAGGGATCGGATTGAGTTCGTATAAGATCATTACATTGTATTCATCTTATTAACGGGAGTTCTTTTTGGATGAAAGTTGAGAAGTGCAGTATTTAGAGCCTTTACCAGTATTAAATATTAATATCGACTGCAGGCTTTTTGGTGATGGTTTTGCACGATCCCTAAGCTTCTAACCCCCATGCAAAACTCTTTAAACTTCTGCCCAAGAGGTGTTGCAAGGAGCGGGATGGCACCAGTTAACAATACGCTACAAGACTCGTCTCGGGGAAATGCTTGACTATGAAATATGCTTCTCTATATTTTTATGGTATGAAGAGAGATGAGTTTGCTAGACGCCAATCCTTTTTCATTACAAGGTATCGTAGCATGCATTGTGTTTGAGAATTTGAGTAATTTCATATACCTCGGAGCTTAGCTATGAATCACTTGCAAGTATGCGCATTAGGTCACAGCTCCTAGGCCGATAGGATATTTAGTTGATAAACGAAGTACCAAAATTTCTTCAGACTGGAAGAGGGCAATGATTTATTTATAAATTCGTTGACTTTTTAAGTGTAGATTAATGCCCTTCAAGTTACGCACTATATTTTTTTCCCACTTTGGTACACTGTCATCTTAAGGTTTGGCATGAAAGGGGCATTCCGAAAGATACAACCCGCTCTCGTCAAACAAAAGTTTCACGCTACCACGTACATGTGCGGGTTGCTTCCACCCATCTATCACCACTTCACAAAAATCATTATTCATTGCAAGCGCACATGCAGGAATGAGAGAAACATAGATCGCGTCAGGTGAAATAAATGCCAGCATCCATGCCCGTCTCAAAGATGTGGTTTCGTTGGTGCACCCCTCATCTCTCCTTTGAACAAGATCTAGATTGATATGTTTCTATTTCCATGTTTGATGAAAGATATTTCTGTTTTTATTAAAGAACTCATGTATGGAGCACCTCGCAAAAGCTGTTAACTCGTTTCATCTTTGAATAAAGACTAAAAGACTACAAATTAAGGCTTTTATAGAGCTTATATAGAGTAATCTTGCTATAACTGTAAATAAAAATACGCTTGGAATCAGTTTTTCCAATAATGATCTCCTTGATAACATATTGCACTTCTCCAAGACAGAATCTTAGGTCTCCGACAAGGATATATAAGTGCTTTCCCAACTTGGTAGTTTAACCTGGCTAACAGTGGACCATATACAGGCTTAGCCTTGAATAACTTCATTGATTTACCAAATCTTGTTGGTCGCTTGTTCTAGCTATAACAGAGACAACCATGGATCATTGGAGTGGATCGTCCCTCTAAATTCTTCAATAATTTGCTTGTTATTTTCAATTAATCAGACTTAAGGAACCTCTTGCTCAACTAAAATGATCAAAATTTGTCAAGAAAAGTATAGAACAACTGTCTTTTCTAAGGAAAACCAATAATAGAACTGTACTCCCTTTTGCTTTCATAATACTTCTAAAAAGACCTTGTTGATGCAGAATCTGATTGTCACCAGATCCAGTTGGAATGAAGGTGGACAAGATCGCTATCGGGGATCTGCAAAATAAAGTTTCGTTTGGGATCGGTGGATGGATGGCTCCGACAGGACCCTCCGACGATCAAGTCAGCTCTGGCCAATAGAAATAGAGTGCTCTAGAATGAGTTCGGCAGAGTTTTGAGAAGGAGAGGAGAGCTTAAAGCTTGGAGCAGACGTATCTAGAGGGTCCTTTTTATAGGCGGAGCTCGTAGCAGGTTGATGATGATGATGGCTGCAGCTGTCAGGTAGCGGGTCGCTCGAGGTCTGGCAGATTCAGTCCCGGAGGAAGACGCCATCTGCAGCGCTGCCTGCAACAGATTAATGGTGACAGCCATCGTCACCTGGTAGTGGATCGCTGTCGCCTACGGCGAACTAATGGTGACGGCCGCAGTCATCCGATACTGAGCCACTCGGGGCCGAATGGAGGGTTGAAGAGTTTTGACGTGTACCCATTTTCGAGGAGTTTGGACTTCCGAAGAAAATATGGTTGGAGAGGATTGCCCAAGAGGAATAATAGCTGAAGGAGCCCGGAAGGAGTTCGACTTCCGTAGGCGTACGTCTGAAGGAGGGATCTAGGAATCTGACCGAAGGAGGTGTCTGGAAGGAGACCGGCTCTTGAAGAAGTCCGATCGAGGGGTTGTCTGAGAGGAGTCCGACTCTTAAGGAAGTCCGATCGAGGGGATGTCTGGGAGGCGTTCGACTGAAGTTCGACTGCTGAGAAGTTCGGCCGAGGCACGACCGCTGAGAAATTTGGCCGAATGAGCTCGACCTCTAAAGAGTTCGGTCGGCTGAAGGAGTTCGACTAAGGCTCGTCCGCTGAAGCCCTTCCGTGACTATCGATTGCACCAGCCCGAGCATCAGACTGAACTTCGGTGGGAGCGTGGTTTATCCCCAACAATAGTCCCCCCACTTTCGAGTTTGAAATTCGAAGAAAGGAAGTACCAAAATAGATGACTACCGAAGTCCTTTTTCGGGCTCTGCACTTGTTGAAGTTGAAGCTCGAAAAGATCTCTTCTTCAGTCGAGGTTGAAGTTGATCTCGTCTTCGGTGGTCGAGATCGGAGGTTGAGCTCCTCGAGGGCGATATTATCCCCTGCAGTCGAGGTTGGCTCAGATCCTTAGGAAAGATCTCATCTCCTATAGCCGGAGTTGGCTCGGGAGAGATCTTATCTCCTTCGACCGAGGTTGCCTCGGGAAAGATCTTATCTCCTACAGCCGAGGTTGGCTCGGACGCTCGGGGGATATCTTATCTCCTGCAGCCGAGGTTGCTCCGAGGGAGATCTTATCTCCTGCAGCCAAGGTTGCCTCAGAAGAGATCTTATCTCCTACAGTCGAAGGTGGTCCGGACGCTCGAGGGAGATCTTATTTCCTACAGTCGAGGCTACTCCAGGGGAGATCTTATTTTCTGCAGTTGAGGTTGCCCTGGGGGAGATCTTATCTCCTGCAGTCGAAGTTGATGTGGGCGCTCGAGGGAGATCTTATCTCCTACCACCGAGGTTGCCTCGAAAGAGATCTTATCTCCTATAATCGATGTTGACCCGGACACTCGGAGGAGATCTTATCTCCTACAATCGAGGTTGTCCCAGGGGAGATCTTATCTTCTGCAACCGAGGTTGCATCGGGAGAGATCTTATCTCCTACATCCAAGGTTGATGCGGATGCTCGGGGGAGATTTTATCTTCTGCAACCGAGGTTGCCTTGGGGGAGATCTTATCTCCTACAGTCGAGGTTGATGCGGACGCTTGGTGGAGATCTTATCTTCTACCGTCGAGGCTGCCTCGGGGGAGATCTTATCTCCTGCAGTCGAGGTTGGCTCGGACGCTCGGAGGAGATCTTATCTCCTGCAGTCGAGGTTACCTCGGAAGAGATCTTATCTCCTGCAGTCGAGGTTGATGCGAGCACTCGGAAAAGATCTTATCTTCTACAGCCGATGTTGCCTCGGAGAAAATCTTATCTCCTACAGTCGAGGTTGATGCGGACGCTCGAGGAAGATCTTATCTTCCTGCCATCGAGATTGCCTCGGAAGAGATCTTATCTCCTACCACCGAGATTGCTTCGGGGAGATCTTATCTCCTGTAGCTGAGGTTGGCTCGAACGCTCGGAGGAGATCTTATCTCCTACAGCCGATGTTGCCTCGAAAGAGATCTTATCTCCTACAGCCAAGGTTGATGCGGACGCTCGGGGGAGATCTTATCTCCTACAGTCGAGGTTGCCTCAGGGGAGATCTTATCTCCTGCAGCCGAGGTTGATGTGGGTGCTCGGAAGAGATCTTATCTCCTACAGCCGAGGTTGATGCGGGTGCTCGGAAGAGATCTTATCTCTTCCTCGGGGGAGATCTTATCTCCTGTAGCCGAGATTGGCCTGGACGCTCAGAGGAGATCTTATCTCCTGCAGCCGAGATTGAAGGATTTTGACTAGCTCATGTTAGGACAAGGTTCTCGTTCCGTTCCTAACACGGCCACCATCGACTGCTTCTTCCCTGTCACCACATAGTTTTTACACTAAGGAATAATAATACGGAAATGAAGCAGCTTTATTGAAGGAAGATTACTGGTAATACATCCTCAGATTTTCTGAGTTCCAAGGTCATGAAAGCATCATCCCTCCGAGCTCCTTCAGACGATAAGTACTGGACCGGATGACCTCTATCACTTCATACGGGCCTTCCCAATTAGGGGCGAGCTTTTTCTGACTTTGAGGTTGAGAGACAGCGACTCACCGGAGCACTAAGTCCCCCACTCTGAACATCTTATTTCTAACTCTAGAGTTATAGTTTCGAGCCACCTTCCGTCTGTAGGCTGCCATCCGGATGTGAGCTTCCTTCCTTTTTTCTTTCAATAGGTCGAGGTTGACTCTGAGGTCCTAGGAGTTGTGCTGCTCATTGAAGCCCACGACTCGTGCGGACGGGAGCTTAAGCTCGATCGAGATAACTGCCTCTGTGTCGAAGGCTAAGATGAAGGATATTTTCTCGATCGACATCCTTTGTGTAGTTTGGTATGCCCAGAGGACGTGGTAGAGTTCATCCACCCAAGCCCCCTTTACTTTGTTGAGCCTTATTTTGATGCCTTGTAGCAGGGTCCGGTTGGTCACCTCAGCTTTCCATTGGCCTGTGGGTGAGCCACCGATGTAAAATGGTGGAAGATGTTTAGTCCTTCGTAGAACTCGACGAACTTCGTCCCAGCAAACTGTCGCCCATTATTGGTTATAAGAGTTCAGGACAGACCGAACTGACAGACTAGTGACTTTCAAACGAAGTCCTGCACCTTAGCTTCGATAATCTTTGCTAGTGGTTTGACTTCGATCCACTTGGTAAAATAGTCGATCACGATCAGGAGGAACTTTCGCTGTCCGGATGTCGTCGAAAAGAGATCAAGTATATCCATTCTCCACTGCGCAAATGGCCAAGGTGCGCTTAGCAGAGCAAGCTCAGATGTCGGCTACCTTTGTATGCTGGCGTTCTTCTTACAGCGGTCACACTTCTTCACATACTCCATGAAATCATGAAACAAGGTCGGCCAGTAGTACCCTTTTCGAAGTAGTCTTTACGACAGGGATCTGACTCCTACGTGACTTCCGCAGAGTCCTTCGTGCACCTTCCACAATGCGAGGTTGACCTCTGAAGGTCGGAGATATCTCAGCAGCGGGAGGGAGTATGACCTCTTATACAACCTGCCTTCATGTAAAATATAGCGGGAGGTCTGATTCCTGAGCATCCGAGCTTCTTTCGGATCGTGAGGAAGGACCCCCTCCTTAAGGTAAGCGACCAACGGATCAATCCAGCTTGGCTCGAATTTCGTCTGCAGGACGATCTGAGATTCCTCTGAGGTTGGGCACTTCAGAGTCTCCAAAAATACTTCTTTGGACAGTTCGATCGGAGCTAAAGTGGTCAACTTAGAGAGAAGATCGGCTCTTATATTTTTCGCCCTCGAAATCTATTGAATGCTGAAACTGTCGAAGATCGGAGTCAAATCTCTCACTTTTCCAAGATATCTCATCATGCTTTCCTCCCGCACTTCGTAGCTGCCGTTAACTTGGCCGACCATCAGTTGAAAATTGCTGTAGACTTGAAGTCGATCTACTCTTAATTTTCTTGCTATTTTTAATCCGACGATCAGCGCTTCATATTCGGCCCCGTTGTTGATCGTGGAGAACTCGAAGCGTAGTGCGTACTCGATGACGACTCCCTAGGGGCTGACCAAGATCAGTCCCACACCAGCTCCAACGGAATTGGATGAACCATCCACGTGCAGAGCCTAGGAGTCTTCGGAGAGGTCGGCGCTTTCCTCGGAGAGGTTCGATTATGATAACAGGGCATCGGTCTTGTTCTATTCAGACTCGGCTTCGACTGAAATGGTGCATTCTAATACAAAATCTACCAGTATCTGGATCTTGATCGATGGCCGGAGCCGATAATTGATGTCGAACTCTGTGAGCTCGATTGCTCATTTTGCGATTCTTTTGAAAGCGTCCGCTTGATGAAGGACTGCTTTTATTGGTTGGTCCGTGAGGACCGTTATGGTGTGCTCCTGAAAATAAGGTCGGAGCCTCCTGGCAGAAATTAAAAGAGAGTAAGTTAATTTTTCTAACCTAGAGTATCTAATTTCCGCATCCCTCAGGATCTGGCTCACGTAGTAGATTGATCACTGCGTCTTCGCTTCTTTCTTGACCAAGACTACCGCTAGGGCCACCGGAAAGATAGCTAGGTACAAAAATAATTCTTCTCCGGGTTCGGACTTTGCCAGTAGCGGGGGTGAGCCGAGGTAGTTTTTAAGCTCCTCGAATGCCTATTGGTACTCCACCATCCAGCAGAAGTTCTTAGGTTGCTTGAGAACTTGGAAGAAGGGCATACATCGTTCGACTGACCTTGAGACAAAGCGATTTAGGGATGCCACCTTTTCGATCAGGTGCTGAACTTTCTTGATCATCGGTCATCTCCTGAATGGCTCGAATTTTTTCAGGATTTGCTTCAATTCCGCATCTCGACACCATGAACTCCAGAAATTTTTTGGAAGTCATGCCAAAGGCGCACTTGATCGAGTTCAGTTTCATCTTGTGCTTCCTGAGTGCATCGAAGGTCTCTTTAAGGTCGGCGAGGTGGTCTGTTGAAACTCGACTTTTAATGAGCATATCATCCACGTACACCTCCATGTTGCGATCGATCTGCTTCTTGAAGATCTTATTGATCAAACGCTAGTACGTTGCCCCTACATTTTTGAGTCCAAAGGGCATGACCCTGTAACAATAAAGATCACGGTCAGTAATGAAAGCGGTCTTTTCTTCATCCTCAGGCACCATCCGTATCTGGTTATAATCAGAAAAGACGTCCATGAAGGTGAGGAGCTCATAGCCCGAGGTCGCGTCCACCAGCCGATCAATCCTAAGTAGATAATAGCTATCTTTCGGACAGATCTTGTTCAGCTTTTAAAAGTCAATGCACATCCTCCACTTATTGTTTGCCTTTTTGACGATGATCACGTTCGAGACCCAGGTCGGATAATTAACCTCCCGGATTAGTCTAGCTTTGAGGAGCTTGTCTACTTCTTCGGCGATTGCTTTCTGCCTCTCTGGGATATGGTAGTGCATCTTTTCTTTTATCGGCCGATGCCTCGGATCGATGGTCAGTCGATGTTCCATAACCTCGGCGTCAATCCCCGATATGTCTGCTGGGGTCCAGGCGAAGACGTCCGTATTTCTTTTGAGGAAGGTAATGAGTTACTCCCGAACCTCGCCTGCCAAGTTGAAGCCGATCTGCACCGCGTGCTCCGAGTTTCCATCATTTAAGGGCACAGAGATGAGGTCCTCCATAGGCTCGCCCCTCTCCTCAGTGTGGTCGTCGCGGACATCTAGTCCATCAACAAGATAAGGGTCGAACCGTTCTCCTTTATGTAGGACGATTGAGTAGCAGTGCCTCGCCAGAACCTGATCTCTCCTGACCTCTCCGACCCCACGACTCATCGAAAACTTCATCTTCAAATAATAGGTTGACACCACCGCTCGAAGTGCATTTAGATCAGGTCAGCCTAGAATGGCGTTATAGGTGGATGGAGTCCTCACGACTAAGAAATCGATCTGCGCTTTGGTCAGTTTCGGGTGTTGCCCCACCATCACAGTCAAAGTTATTATACCTTCGACTGGTACGACGTTGCCAGTGAATCCTACCAGCGGAAAATTCATAAGCCCCAAATGATCATTGGGTAAGGATATTTTCGAAAAGGCATCGTAAAATAATATATCGGCCGAGCTTCCATTATCCATCAAAATGCGGCGTACATCGTAGTCAGCAATGTTCAAAAAAATTACAACCATGTCGTTGTGCGAAAATTGGATCCCCTGACCATCCGCCTCGGTAAAGGCCATGGGTTCCACGGTCCTCCGCCTCTTCACCAGTCCCTCGAATCTGCTGGCCTCTCTTTGTTGAAGTCCCCTCAAGATAGTATTGATGATGTCGAGAGACGGTCGATCTTCTTGTTGGTTCTCTCCACTTGGTGATAACACTCTCAACCGATCCTCCCGCTCTTCAGGCCATCTCCACAAGAATCGATCGAGTCTACCTCGCCTGACGAGCTCTTCGATTTCATTCTGAAGTTGGATGCACTCCTCAGTGTTGTGGCCGTGGTCACGATGATAAAGACAGAACTTGTTGGGATCGCGCTTGCTGAGGCGGGAACGCATCCTCTTCGGCCTCGAAAGTTGTTTCCTGATTTCCATCAGCACTTAGATCTTCGGAGCGTTAAGGGGGGCGTAGTTGTAAAATCTTCGTCGGAGAGAACTTCAACGCTGGGGAGAATCTCGGCGTGCTCTTCCGTCGGAGCTTCCTCACCTCAGGGTCTGAGGGGGAGTTCGGGCTTGCCCGCGATCAGAAGGAGTTCGGAAACGTAGCCGAGCTTCACTCCGCTTTCCTTCTTCGATGGGCCTGTCCGACCCGCCGATTCGCCGCTTGACACTGACTTCATCGTCCTTGGCCTTGAAGGCCTCCTCTGCTCAGGCATACCCTTCAGCCCGAGCTAGCATGTTAGCAAAATCCTTGAGATGCTTCTTTTTCAGGGAGAACAGCAAGTCATTCTTCTGAAGGCTACCCTTGAGGGCAGCCATGGCGACCGACTGGTTCAGATTTCGGACCTCCAATGCGGCAGCATTAAATCGGATGACATAAGTCCGGATGGATTCTCCCTCCTTCTGCCTAATGGCCATCAAGAAATCCGAACCTCAGTGCAGACGCCGACTACTGACGAAGTGGGCTGCGAACTGTTGGCTCATCTAGACAAACGATAAGATGGTACTCGGCTTGAGTGCTGAGTACCAGTTCCTGACCGCTCTCTTAAGGGTAGAGGGGAAAGTCCGGCATAAGATAGCGTCTGGTGTGCCATAAGCAACATCATTATCCGAAAGACTTTCAGATGGTCGATCGGATCGATGGTCCCATCGTAACTCTCGAACTGCGGGAGCTTGAAGTTCGGCGGGACCGATTCCTGCATAATTTTCTACGAAAAATGAGGGTCAGTACAAATGTCATTACCACGTGAGAAGGGAGTGTGACGAAGTTCTTCGATTCGTCGACTCATTTCTAAGAGCCTTTGATCCAAGAGATCTTTACGATCTCTGATCTCCAAGATTTTTTGATAGAATGGATGCAAAGTTTCCCCCTGGGTCGAGCCATGGTCCGAGCAGGGGCTCTCCCTCTTTTGCCTCCTCCTTTTGAGGATCGGAGGTCGGATGGCCCAAGTCGGTCGTTCCTAGACCAGACCACACGACTCTAGAGAATCTCGTGTCGGTTGAGCTGGTGCCGGGGCCTATCGGTGCATGGCTTGCACCGCCTCCATGAGACCACGAACTTGCTGGACAAACAGGTTGAACTGCTCCGCATCCACTACAGCTACGGATGGAACCTGGATTGCCGGGGCTGGAGCGGGAGCGAACGGATCTGAACGGGATCGGACCGTGGAGGCCGTCGATCGTCGGATCGAAGCTCTCCTGGGGGGCATTTTTTATCGAAAAAGAATTCTAGAGAGGAAGAAGGGAGATCTCTAGAGAGGGGAGAGAGATCGTCGCTGAGCACTCTTTTAAGAACAAGAAAATCTCGAAGGCAGAGGACCCTCCTTCTAGCGCCAATCTATTGACGCAGAATCTGGTTGTCGCCGGATCCAGCTGGAGTGGAGGTGGACGAGCTCGCCGTCGGGGACCTGCAAAATAAAATTCCATCGAGAGCCGATGGAAGGTGGCTCCGGCAGGACCCTCCGACGATCAAATCAGCTTTGACCAATAGAAATGGAGTGCTCTGAAATAAGTTCGACAAAATTTCGAAAAGGAGAGGAGAGCTTAAAGCTTGAAGCAGATGTATCTAGAGGATCCTTTTTATAGGCGGAGCTCGTAGCGGGTTGATGATGATGATGGCTGCAGCTGTCAGGTAACGAGTCGCTCGAGGTCCGACGAAGTCAGTCCCGGGGGAAGACGCCGTCTGCAACAGATTGATGGTGACAGCCATCACCGCCTGGTAGCGGATCGCTGTCGCCTGCGGTGGACTGATGGTGACGGCCGCAGCCATCCGATACTGAGCCACTCGGGGCTAAATGGAGGATTAAAGAGTTTTGACGTGTATCCATTTCGAAGGAGTTCGAACTTTCGAAGAAAATATGGTTGGAGAGGATCGTCCGGAAGGAATAATAGTTAAAGGAGCTCGGAAGGAGTTCGACTTTCGTAGGCGTCCGTCTGAATGAGGGATCAAGGAATCCGGCCGAAGGATGTGTTTGGGAGGAGCCCGGCTCTTGAAGAAGTCCGATCGAGGGGATGTCTGGAAGAAGTTCGGCTTTTGAGGAAGTCCGACCGAGGAGATGTCTGGGAGGCATCCGACTGAAGTTCGACTGCTGAGGAGTTCGACCGCTGAGAAGTTCGACTGCTGAGAAGTTTAGCCGAGGCACAACCGCTGAGGAATTCGGCCGAATGAGCTCGATCTCTAAAGAATTCGGCTAAGACTCATCCACTGAAGCCCTTCCGTGACTACCGATTGTACCAGCCCGAGCAATTGACTGGACTTCGATGGAAGCAAAATTTATCTCCAACAGACCTCATTCTTGATCTTTTCAGCCGAACAAAAATACCTAGTTTGTAAGCTTCAGATGTGCTTACAGGAATCGAACTTTTTTTTTTTTTTTTGCCTAGTTACAATAAATCAATTCTACCATGTACAGCAAAAGGCACGATGCTAACATTATCACCATGCTAGCACTTTGCCATGTATTATCATCTCTCCATTGTCAGCATCCGGTTTGCTTGACCAATTTCACCACTCTAGCACCATTGTCGTCCCTGTCATCATCATCATGTTGTTCATTTCTGGTCTCTTGTTGCTCTGCATGCATGCTCAACAAAAGGGCTGGATGCCAGTAGTGTGCTGTAGATGACCATGTCAATGTCAGATAAACAGTTTTGATAACTTGCAAAGATGGCATGGCTATGATGTTGACCGGCAACAGTAGTGGAGAGGTGGGATTGTGGGTGGAACTGACATGCACATGCTTATATATGTTCCTTTCGAACATCCAAAGAACTTGCACTGAGCTACCCGTCGAAGATAAAATTATCATATTATTCATTATCTTATATATTAAAAAATATTCATAAACCTTGGGAAAAAGTGCTTAACTGTTTGTTTCTGATAAAGTAAAAAGTACATATACATATAGTCAACATTTTTGTGAAAAAATATATGAGACCTACCAGCGAAATCCAAAAAAGTGAAGAAACAAGAGGACAGCTTGCACCACTAAACTAATTAATTAAGGGTAATATTGAAAGATTAAATCATTTCTAAATTTCACCCTTCCTGTTTTAGGGAGGATGGACACACACACAGAGAAAGAGAGCTCGCAATCCCACACTCTATAGTACCACGGTAGAGCAGCTCGAAGGATAGCACCATCAATCCTTACTAGCTCAAGCAAAAGATGGAGGGAATCATCCTCACCCTAAACAGCCTCAAAACCTCTTTTTTATCGGATGACTCTGAAGAGATGAGAGCCTCATACTCATCCAGGTCCACTATTCTTTTTTTGTTATGCAAGTTGTATTTCATTAAATTTTAAATTTATCCCTAAAAATTCTGAAAAGTTCTATATAATTGAATTCATATATATATATATATATATATATATATAGATAGATAGATAGATAGAGAGAGAGAGAGAGAGAGAGAGAGAGAGAGAGAGAGAGAGAGAGAGAGAGAGAGAGAGATTAACTCCAACCCAACCAAAGAAAGGTTAGAATGGAGTGAATGTAACATGTCCAGAAGGGATACATGTAGGTTTCAAAAATTTTAGAGAGGCATAAATATGTTTTTCACATTTTAACATCAAATATATATATATATATATATATAGGCATAAATATGTTTTTCACATTTTAACATTAAATATGCAAGAAATGTTGGATATTATATATATATATAGATAACCAAAGAAAGGTTAGAATGGAGTGAATGTGTATATATATAGAATAGAGTGAATGTATATATATGTGTGTGTGTGTTGTGGTGAATGTGATATATATTATGTATGTATGTATTCATATGTATGTATGTATGTATATGTATATGAGTGAATTGTATATATGTGTGTGTGTGTGTGTGTTAGAATGGAGTGAATGTATAATATATATATATGAATGGTGTGAATGTATATGTGTGTTGTGTGTGTGTTTAGAATGGTGATTATATATATAATATATATATGTATAATGTGTGTTGTTGTGGTGTAATGTATATATGTATGTGTGTGTGTGTGTGTGTGTTGAATAGTGATGTATTTATGTCTGGTGTGTGTGTGATGTGAATGTGATATATATAGTATGTTGTGTGTGTGTGTGTGTGTGTGTGTGTGTGTGTGTAGTGGAGTGAATGTATGTGTGTGTGTGTGCACACGCGCATGTGTGTGTGACTGGAGCAAAAATTTACAACCGGATGGTCTTAAAAATTATTAAAAGTAGAATGCATACCTAAGGAGAGTCATAAAAAGGAGAACACCCCACTGGAAAAGATGAATGGACGGATACCGTATCAAGTGCTAGCAATAAAAAAACATATAAAGTGGAAACCTAAAAAGATGGATAATCACATGCTCTAGAGCGTGCGATTTTTTTCTTGTTGCTAATCTATAGTATGGAATTACTAATTAATAAGTATAATAGATGGTAACAGCATAACCAAGCTGGTCACACGAGCAGAGACTTGAGGGTTGAGCCTGTTGGAAGAGACGTATTTTTACGTTATCATATAACATTCCTAAAATGCCAAGAGAATAGGTAATTTTAGCTTCCAAAGACTTGGGAGATTTAAAGGTTAAATTAGCTCATAAAAATTCATATACTGCATTTTGGAACACTGTTAATTACTATAAAAGAAAATATGTGATACAAAATACGCATCATCTTTGTCTGCATGGCATGGCCCCACTTGATCAGTTTGCACCAGTTACAAGATCGGAAAGCATTCTACAACTTTGAACAAAGAGATCTTGAAAATTTCTGCAAGAGATCATCTGACTCAATGCTCTTTAAGCCAAAAACACAAGCCATCACCTGTGTTTTTGGCTCAAAGAGCTTAGATCTAAATTAGTTCTAGCATTTGACAACACAAAGCACCTCCAATGATAATGCTCCTACAAACAACAAATGGAAATGAGATCCCCCAGGCTTCTAAGTTCTAGCAAAAGCACAGCCATGGATGTTGGGAGCATCCTTCACATGAAAAAAGTATAGGGAGAAACTAGTTATGCTCGAAACTCTTCCCTTCAGGTTAGATCCTTGCCACATGACCACTTCCTCATTTACCCATGTCATGGGTTCAACCATCTCTAATTTGTTTCAGATCCTGTATTCTTCTTCAGAAAAAGATCATGGATGCCTTGAAGCATATTATAGTGCACTAAGCTGTAAATGTCGTGTTTCTAAGACCCCCACAAGTTTCAGCATGGCTGACCTTGGTTGCTCCTCTGGGCCTAATGCATTGTGTATGGCTGGAGATATCATTGAGGCCATTGATGAGAAGTGCAGCAAATTATCACAGGAGACACCAGAGATCTCAGTGTTCCTTAATGATCTTCCGATGAATGACTTCAATGCAATATTCGCCAACTTTCCAGAATTCTTTAAGAAGCTTAAGACACATGCCAGCAGGGAAAGAGGTAGCCACCCATTCGTGTTCTTGGCTGGAGTTCCTGGGTCTTTCTATGGGAGGCTTTTCCTGAACAATAGCCTACATTTCATATACTCCTGCTTGAGCTTGCACTGGCTCTCTCAGGTCAGATTTATTATTTTTTTACAGAAACAGTCAATTTTGATCTTAACTTGATTATTATACCAGTGCATTAGTGAGTTGACTCTACTTCTACAATTACTTTTAGGTCATGTTTGATGCTGGAAGATCTTGAGCATCCCTTTAGAAAATTAATGGGAAATTGTAGTGGTCGAAAGAGATCGGGTGGTCAAAGGGGACAACTAAAACCTTGTTTTCAAGAATAATTGATTCCCTTTCCAAGATGATTTATCCCATCAAAATTAGGGATTGGTGGTTCCTACAGCTACCTGATCTCTTCCGACCATTCCAATGCCCCAACGAAAATCTTAGTTGCAGCATACAAACAGGTCATTACATATGCATCAACCTGAACTATGCCTACATCCATCATGCACTTAGATTGTGTAAATTTGTGCATTCATTGAAGAATGAAGAGTCAGGTTACAGTGATCCAATAAAGTACAAAACAGAAATATAAATCTGGTGGATGGAAAGATACACATGGGCACACATATTTAGATACTAATTTTTTTCCGCATGAAAAATTACTCTTAAAAGACCCTTATGTAATTTCTATACTCTTATCATTTCCAAAATTATTTAAATTTACCGACTTAACAAAACAAAACATGAACACCTGGTAGTGTGACTTAGAAAAACACAAGGGTTTGGAAATTTATTTAGGCGTGGATTTTTGGCATTCCCACTGTATTTCACAGGTAGGGCTTAGGATGAATGAAGTGGGACAGTCGGTGTGGAAGGTTGGCTACGTGGAACAAGAAACTATACCAGCTGTAAGCCTGGTGCCTGAACCATTATGATGCAGCGAAGAATAGGAAGCCGATAATGTTTTGGATAATAGCTCTAAAATAGGATAAGTTAAATATGGTCTTGGAGTAGAGTCAGGAGAATGCTTCAGTTTAAGTTAGAAACTAGTAGTGGTCAGATAGGGTTAGCCTGTGAACCTACCTGGTTTCTTTAATCTTGGCCTGTGGGCTTGAAACTTGCCTCACGAATTCCTAGAAAGTTCTATTTGGAAATTGCACCCATGATCAAGAGTCCGCTAGTTAAGCTGTCACATCCCCACAGTATCATGAACTCTAATAAATATATCAGGTTGGTGTCAAGGTGGAGAAATACATGAACAGAGAAGATTCTGCTAACCCTTTGAAGAATATGTGCGGAGAGAAGAGTCAGTACCTGTGAGAATTCTGTATGCTGATATATATAGAAACTTTTGAAGGACTCCAATCTAATCTCTTCTTTGGTACAACTGATATAATACTGTCAAACTTTCAGATCCAGTGGCTTCTCCCTAATTTTAAAACTTAGCATACCTTTAATCCTTTGAAGGCTTGCTAGTTCTACATATGCATGGATATGAAATCATCTTCACTCTCTGTGGACAGGTTTAGTACCCCAAGTTTTGTGTATCTCACTTGACAAACTGGTATTTGTTGTGGCCTTTGCATGTAAATCTAGCATCCTTTAACTATCTGATGGGAATCAGGATTTACGCATATATTCCAGAAGAAAGTGTTAATGAGAAATCCTAACTCTAATTTAATTTTATGAATTTATTTAAAATTTTTATTTTATTTTTTATTTTATTAAATTAAATTTTTTAATTTTATTAAGACTCAGTAAAAGAAGTTCTATTAGGTTTCAAGTCAGCTGTTAGAGTCCTGTTAGGTTGCTTTTTATTTCTCTATTTAAAAGCTCTACCTGTGTGGAGAAAAACAGATCTGAACAATTGCTTGAATAAAATTTTCAAATTCCAAACTTTTTTTTAAAAATTTTGTTTTTCTTTCTTCTTTGTTTTTTTTCTTTTGGTTCTACACTAATTTGGTATCAAAGCTCGGTTCCTACCATCTTCCCCGGTTCTACGATCTTCCTTTTTCTTCTCCATTATCATCGCAGCCCCATCGCACCCCTTCCCCTCTCCATCTCTTTTTCTCTTTCTTTTTTCCATCGCCTCCCAATCAACCCTTCCCACCGACCGATAGCAAAAAAAAAAAAAAATCGGCATCGTCCACCTTAATCCGACCACCAGGCCATCTCCTTTTCCCCTCCCTCTCTCTCTATGCCATATCGCATGTTGCCTCTCCCCTCACCACTCTGCGCCTCTCGCCATCTTCTTCGCCAGCGCCGGCGCCCAACGGCCCCCGCTCCGCCGGTGCACCCATAGGTCCGCCGCCCCTCGCCGCTCCATGCCTCTCGCCGTCATCCGTGTTGTCGTCCGCCGCCCCGACCGATGATTGTGCCCGTGAAAGGCTTCGATCAGCAGCCACACTCCCTCCTTCGCCATCGACTCCGACCCAATGGGCCCTCCCGTCGCCTCGATCGGCCGCCGATCGACGTTGTCTCCGTCTCTACCACCGACCGACCGCAAGTATTCCTCAATTTCTTTCTCTATCGTGGCGCTGCTTCTCTTGTTGTCATCGGCGTTCGCCTCCAATCTTCTCGTCAATCGACGTCGATCAGCCGAAGTTCCGCCACTCGTCTTCCCCAACCACCACTCACTAAAGCCACCTGCAGCCATTGAAGGAAACAAAGGAAGAACAAAAGCTCACCCTTCTAAAGAAGTCGCGGTCTACAGACCGCCTAACCGCGGTCTATAGACCGACGGTCCACAAATCCGATCTATAGACCCGATCCATAGACCAAAAGAGAGAGAGAGAGAGTCCTTCCTTGTCTTCAACCTACAAGCTTCATAAGGAGGTATTTAATCTCATGTAGTAAAAGATACAATCTCTTCATTAAACTTTAAATTTTTTTAAATCTTTGAATAATTTATATTGTTTAGGCCCTTATTTTATCCTTTATCAGTTATTTCTTGCATTAAGTACCCACATAATTTACCATTGCATGCACCAGAAACATAGACATTATGTTAATCCTATAATTTTATTGTGAGCATCATAGTTAAAATTTTAAATATATATAATATTTAATTAATATTAAATTCTTTTTATTATCATGATTATTGATAATCTAAAAGATGCACATACTGCAATAAACAAAGAACTTAAATCTATTAAAAATACACAAACAACCTTCCAAGAAATCTTAAATCAGATATGCCAGTCTTTAGACCAACTTCATATTGAGATTAGTAAGCTTCATGCTATCCAAGTAAATAGCCGCATAGATATGACAAATCTCATTGATCAACAAGTAAAACACCAAATTTTTCTAAGAGAGTCAAGAATAGGCAAACAACCTCTAGAAAATAATTTTTCTCGTAATCAACCTATTCATCGATCTCCTTCACGAAATCTTAAACCTACTAGAGGCTAAAGTCATATTATGCATCCTAGTCAAACATCCCCGATCTACACAACAACTCCTCCGATTATCTACCATTCCATGAACAATTTTGAAGGTTCTCATTTTTATATAGAAGATGAGTATGATAGAGAAGGCTATGAAGGAGAGGTGGAGCCTTCAAATTCCACATCTAGGTATCCTAGGCAGCCTACTAGGTATGCACAAAATCCTAAACATTTTAGACCCTAAAGACAATAAATTAAAATATATCCAAATAGATATGAAGATTTTGAAGAACCATTTAAAGGGATTAAGATTGAAGCAGCCTCTTATGATAGTAGGTTAGATTCAAAGATGTTCCATGACTGGTTATTAGATTTAAAGTTCTATTTTGAGTGGTATCACATGTCGGATATCTCTTGCATCCATTTTACAAAAATGAAGCTGATAGATTCTGCCAAACGATATTGGTAAACTGTTGAAAGAGACTTAAAGCGAGTACAACATCCTCCAATAGTACTTTGAGAAGAAATGAAATTTAAGCTGTGTGAGAAATATGTTCCTATTTATTATAAAAGTCAGCTATTAGATCAATGGTATACTCTTAGGCAGGAAAATACTAAACTCACTGGCTACATGACTCATTTTGAGAATCTACAGTTAAGATGTGATATATCTAAATCATGAAAATTAATTTCTAAATTTATTAGCAGCTTACAAAATGATCTAAAAAGAAAAGTTTTCTTGTATTCACTAGATTCAGTAAGAGAAGTCTATCATAAAATCCTAAAAGTTAAAAAATTTTATAGAACTTCATCTCAAAAAAGAATTTTTTTTTTCAATGAATCTGAACAGTCTAGGTCCTTCCCAAGAGTGAGATTCACCTGACCTTAGACTTTCAAGATAACCCACCTCCTGAAATTTGAGAAGTTTAAGAATATGACCCTAAAGAAATACCAGATGGCCTTCCTTCCTTGCGAGACATTTAATCCATTGATCTTGTTCCCTTACCAAAAAATAATCGTATTTATGAGTCTGCCACTTCTTTTGTTAAATATATTCATGATATTCATACTAATATTAGACAAAAGGTTGTTATGAATACTGAAAAATATAAACTTGCTATTAATGCTCACCGTAAAAAAATAGAGTTTAACGAGGGTGACTATGTGATGGCTTGTATTCATCCTGAATGTTATTAACGAAATTCATTCAAAAAATTACATGCTCGAGCCACTAGTCCATTTCGTATCCTTCATAAACTTTGACCTAATGCATCTTATATAGAATTACCTTCTGATTTAAAATTTAGTCTAATTTTCAATGTTGAGGACTTGCTATCTTATCGAGGTACATTCGAGCCCCCTACTATGCATACAGGTGAAAGCAGGGATCACACTCTATCTCCTCCAGTGCTAGTTCCAATTTTTCCATCCCTTCCACCATCTTCATCGGATCAAATTGAACGTACTATTACGGATGAGATTGTTTCTTCTATTGATAGAGAATTTTATTGATTTTTGATCAAATGGCACGACCGTCCAGACTCAGATGCTACTTGGATCCTCGAGGAAGAACTACGACGTATTGATCCAGATTATATCAATTTCTTGCTAGAGTCAAGTTCTTTCCAGCCAGAAAAGAATGATGGGAATCAGGGTTTACGCATATATTCCAGAAGAAAGCATCGTTGAGAAATCCTAACCCTAATTTAATTTTATGAATTTATTTAAGATTTTTATTTTATTAAATTGGGTCTTTTAATTTTGTTAGGACTCAGTAAGAGGAGTTTTATAGGTTTCAAGTCAGCTATTAGAGTCATGTTAGGTTGCTTTTTGTTTTTCTATTTAGAGGCTCCACCTGTGTGGAGAAAAACAAATCTGAACAATTGATTGAATTAAATTTTTGAATTGCAGACTTTTTTTTTATTTTGTTTTTCTTTTTTTTTTTTTTCTTTACACCACTATCAGTTTTGATAGATTCAGATAGCCCATCTACTAGTTGATCTTTAATCACAATAATCTATCTTTGCATCTTTTCCCACTTTCAGAAGACAATCTACATTGAAATTTATTGTTATCTAATGAAAAGTTAAAAAATATTAAATATGTTGCAAGCATGGTTTCAAAAACTGCTAGAAAGGGACAGCATGACCAATATTGTACTATTCCAATATGCAAGCAGCACCATTACATACGGGTACCGATACCATATTTCTGATGGAAAAATTGTATGGGCTTTGGTATTGGTATTTAAAGCATTGGTTGTCATGATTTAATTTTCATAACTTATATTAATACCTACATCAATCCACAAGTAATGAATTGCTTTACATCTGTCTTCTGTGTAAAAATAAAATTTACCCTATTATTCTATATATATCATCAAATATACATGAAACTTGATCCAATGATGCTTAAGATTCCCTCAACTGTTTCAATCAATGTCTGCAAAATAGGTACTAGGAACTGCATCGATATATTACCAGTTCAGTACAGTATGTTGTGCACCCTGTATTGAGATAGGCCCTCAACATTTTTTTGCTCCCAGCATGGTACCATCCAAACCAGGTGGTATGGGTCAGTACTAAGCGATTATTGGGGTGATTCCACTTAGTTTGGACTGGTATGAACCAGTTTGGCTCACATCATACCGAACTGAACCTTGGTACTATACTGATACCTTATTAATACAACCTAATCAGTATGGGTCGATACAATGGACCTTTGTTTCAATTGCCCTTTCTTTTGATTATTATACCTTTTCATATAGGTAGGTACTCGGATTTGGTACTTTTATAGTTGATGGGCGTGTATGAATTTAATTAACAAATCTTTTCCCTGATAATTGTTTTGATAAAAGATAATACTTTCTAGGGCTCTGCTAGAACCCATTCAAGCCAAAAAGTATGACTTCTAGAACTCCCTATAAATCTATTATGTGCTTGTTAACCCCCAAAGTCAAGCACTTAAGTTATGTTAAAAAGTTGAAAAAGTGTACATCCATGAAAATTATTTGATTGAATTTAATCTTTCTTCCTCATTATCCAAAAATGGACCTTAGCATGTAGAACGAGCAATTAAACTTAACCACAAGTACAACAAATTACAAACTCATTCGTTATCGAAACCTTAGCAGAAAACAACCCATACAAGAACACTTGTTACATTCACATATATAACAAGTTTAAAATCATATGAAGAAACTAATATCACCAGGGTCCTTTTTTTGAAAAAAAGTATAAACTATATATTCAAGAATTAAGACATGGAGTTCTCATTTAGAACATACCAGTGATTTTCTGTCTTGCCAACCATCCAGCAAGCTCCATATGCCAGTCTTCTAATTTTGGCCTTGTTACCTCATCACCTGTTAGGATTAAATTGAGCATTGAGTACTCAATAAGTCTTTGAAATTTGAATAAAATTGCATTCTATACATATAAGAAAGGATTCAGAAACACTTAAAATATTTCCTCATGTAACTTCAATCTATTATCAATGCAAACCTAGGGTAAGAACCATTTCATGGAGGGAAGCATAGCCGCAGTTATACAATGTATGCTTGCAAATTTTATCACAAATTATTTTTAACAAAAATACCTCAACATTATCATTTTATTTCCTTTTGATCCACACATTAGTTTGATAAAAAATCTCACTAAATCAAAGATAATTTGGATTACATGTAATAATCCTATTGCTTCAAAATCAGTGCAAAAGTTTCAAAAACAGATCTCCCTATATATGTGACAGTGTATGTTAAGTAACTGACTCCATTTAAAAAATAACCAATAGGGAATTTCAGTACTATAATCACTAGAATGTCAATATCCATAATTTTTATGTTAAATATGTGAAGGAAAAATTTGGATGTTCTAAGTATATGTTAACAGTTGCATGAATGTGTCTGCATATGTTGGTTTCTAAATATGGATCCATCCAAGTTCTTGTATATGTTTTAGAATCTACAATTTTAATAATTGATTTTCTTGTAAACTTTTTAAATTATATAAAATATTAATATCATGAGGCCTTCCTACTGTTTGAACTTTTAACAGCTTTTAACCAAGAATAATTATCAGTTATCATTAATTTTCAGCCATAAATTTTCTCTAGTAAATGATTAATAATGATATCCTTTAAGTATCACAAACATATTTACCTTGTAACACAGCTAATGTGGAAAGTGACATACACAATATCTGTCCTTCTATAAGGAGGGCTTTAAAAGGTCTACTAACCTTTTGCATTGTTTAGTGTGATAACTTTTGAGAATTATATCCTAATATTTTCAGTATGTCCATGTCTCTAAAATATTTTATAAGTTCCCCCAGGACTTTTCAATAATGAGAGAGAGCCAGTTAATAAAGGGAAAATGTACATATCTCATACAGATCCACCTACAGTTGCAATAGCCTACTTCAAACAATTTCAGAAAGATTTTACCCTCTTTCTTAAGCCAAGATCAGCTGAGTTAGTTTGTGGAGGACAAATGGTTCTAGCCATGCTGGGAAGAAAATCTTAGGATCACAATGATAAAAGCACAAGTTTCCTGTGGGAAGTTTTAGCCCAATCTTTTGCTCTTATGGTGTCACAGGTGACTGTAACAACAACTTTACTTTTGAGCAGCACATACACGAAGAAATTTAATTTTTTTACTTGTCTTTACAACAATCACATTATCTTGTATTAGTTTTTATATGAAAGAGACAAACTCAAGGTCTGTTTACTACCAGACATGACAATTTAAAAAATTGGAGAAAGACTGAGTAAAATTAGACACATGAACATTTTTTTCTCCTTTTTTATATATTTAAAAAAAGGCATAGAGATGCATTTGGAACAAGTAATATGTGCATGCCTACAATACTCCAATTAATATACCTATAATGAATGAGATATTTGTATCTCACAACAATAATAATGAATATAACTATTCAACAGAACTAATTTGATTAAAAATGGCTTGAATTATAGTTATTCTATATGGTAATATTGGTTAACTAACAATGATTATATTTGTGATGTTGTGCAGCTATACATATCCTTATTAAATTCTTGTTAATATATCTCGATGCAAATATCTTTAAAGACCTGTTTAAACACTGGATCTGATACCTGTGCATAACATCCCTGTGTGGAAAGAAGTTAATGAACAGAGGGTTAGAAGAAAGCATGCAGAAGAGGAATTTAACAATTGTGGGGAGCCATAAACACTAGAAATCCAGAAAAATCAGAATAGCACATTAAAGCATAAAGGCGATTGCATACCTCCTAAGTATAAGGAAGAGATTCCAGACCTTCTTCAATCCCACATCATTTTCATCTTCTTTTCTTGTTTTTTCCTTTTTCCTTCCATCTTTCCCAACTTGAACCAAAGCTGCCACAGATATCTCCTTTCAATGCCTAAGAAGCCCTAAATGCAATTCAGAGGTTCAAAATGAAATGTACTAAAATCTTAAAAAACTTAGGGCCCATCTAACAATGTTTCAAATATTCCAGTAAAAGAAGGTAAGAAACAAGCCAATTATCTTTGTTTTGCTTCCTGACTTCAGATAGCAAGAAATATGTTATGCATCAACAACTGTTTCATATTTTCAGAAATAGGAAACCGAAAAAATATTCTGTAATGATAGCAGAATGTGTGGAGGTAGTGGTGGAGCCACGGAGGCAACAACAGTGGTAAAAGTGCTAATAGTGACAGCAGCAGCAATGATGGTGGCAACAGCATTGTAAACAAAAAGTGGAAAACAGAAACTTCGAACCAGGCTAGTTTGCTACCATTGTCTTTAAAATAGGAAATTATTTTTAATAAAAGAAAATAAAAATGGTAAACCATATGTTTTCAGACCACCAGTTACCTTTGTTTTTGCTCTGATATCAGAAAAGGGCACAACAGAATGACCAGACCTTAAGCTTAACATTTAAGTGAACTTAAGGATGGTAACAATGTCTTCTTACTAATATACTAAAGAATCTATCTTCAATTGTAATGAAAATATTAAATCACAGCCAAAATTATCTTTCACTTTCTACAAATCATATTTCTCTCACGAGTCCTATTTCACCTCTCAACAATGCTCTCTTAGTGTTTATGCATAGAAAACAGTGAATGAAGAGAAGGTGGATACATATAATGTTCCATTTTATGCTCCATCTGTGAAGGAAACTGAAGATGAAGTACAGAAGGAAGGATGTTTTATAATTGATCACATGCAAACTTATGAATTTAACACAAGCAGTGGAGATGCCACAAAGGATGGACAAATCACATCATTGGCCATTAGAGCTATTCAAGAATCAATGATTTGCTACCATTTCGGAGGAGAGATTATTGACACCTTATTTGAAACTTAAGGTAGATAGCTCAGTGAATCAATGGAGAAAGAAGAAATAAAAGGTGTTCACTTAGTAGTGGTTCTAAGAAAGTCTGGTTGACCATACCAAAAATAAAAAAGTAATCAAACACTATCGTATATGTATCTTGTATGCTAGACATCCTGCTTGAGAGAATTCATCAAAAGTGCACATCACCATATGTACCACAATATGATAATATTTTAAGTGCATTTGATGTACTGTCAGGAACACTATATTGTCTAAGAGAATTTCAGGTTCATTGTACATATCTGCAAAACATAAGTAAATTGTTTTGACATCAGTTAGGAATTAGGATCTTCATATGGTAATTCAATATTGAGGTAACCATGTTGGAAAACTATGCTTGAAACTGTAGCATACTATGTAGCTTTAGACATTAGTATTCAATTTTAACTACCGCGAATATGTAAATCATGTTATTGGATCAATATGCCAAAGCCAACTATAAGAGTGTTACAAAGAAAAGACAATGGACCACCATCAAGGTTCTCTCCCAAGGCTAGCATGTACAACCTATCTCTGCAACACTAAGTTCTCACAAGAATTATATATTTAATGTGTAAACATGCACGAAATGCATGTATGATCATGGATAATAACATGTGGGATCAATGGATTAAGCATGCAGAGACTGTTGATATTAATATCATGATATACAAGTTGCTAGATAGCTGACCTCAAAAATAGTTCAAACAAGGGTGGATGGTTGTGGTTATGGTACATGAGTTGTCGGATATGGTTACCAAGCTATCCTAACTGATGATGCGCAAAGTTAAGATAGGAATGAGAGACTAAGTTAAACTGTACATCTATTATCCATTTTTAACCTCCCAAGGATGCGAAGTCATAGCAATCACAAACTTGACAACCAAAATAACAGAGTATAGGATGGTGATAGAAGAATGTACAGAGTGCAAGATAAGCAAAAAGAATGGAAAAGTTGTCTCCATACCCAAAGGTTGTTACCATTAAAAGTGACTCATGGTACTACCTGACAAGATAGTATACCCTTAGAATTGTTAATGAGCTTGTGGCCAAATTACCAAACCTACAGGATTATATGAGAGATTGTTGGAGCAAAGACCTTCTGTAGATCAGGTGGATCTAGGTGTCATGTGAAATTGGGATGCATATGTTTTATCTGGTGTGATTTGAGGTCAAGAAGAATTTTAATATATGCCATAATGACTTTTAAAGCCACAATTTCTAATATTCTCTAACATGGTTTCAAGATAGCACCACATAACTACATGACAGTAGCAAGTCATTATCCATGTAGTCCAACTTCATAAATTATCTTTTCATGATCATAGCAAAAATGTCCACTTGAATGTTCGTAAGCCTTCTTCAAGTCTAACAGGAAGCAGCCTTCGGTTTGCAGTTTTTCCAAGGGGAAATTTCAAAGAATTTCAAGAGATGGTCAGGTAATGTTCTAGGTTCCTTTATCTATGACAAGTGCCTAGCCTCCAATGGCCAATTCTTAAATGCAAAAAATGTAGGACAAAGAAAGGTTGTTACTATGGAGCTCAATACATGAAAAAGCACTTGAACGGCAATGTTCACATAATTTTGGCAAAGATCACACCACTATCAGTGCTATGATCTATGATATATGGGCAGATAGGAATCAAAGTGTCTTCCAAAATGGAGCCCTTCAACAACAAAAGTTCCAAAATTAATCTCGAGGGCAAAAAAATCTGGCCCTCTCAGAACAGTATGTATATCAACCTCCTAGAGTTCAAAGACATATCATACAGACTAACATAGATGCAAACCTTCACTTCGAGTGAATCAATCCTTGCAGTAACTCAAGCATGAGGTTTAGTATGAAACTGATTACCGAAAAATTAAGTAAAAGTAGCACCTTCAAATTTGTAACGATTTGAAAAGTTATAATTGCTAGCACATACAGTGTAAAAGGGAACCAAGTAACTGAATTTTACCTCAACTTCTAGAAATAGCCCTACTGAATTGGAGCCACTCTAAAATTTTCAGTACAATGTTCTTTCAGGCAGACCATGTGTAATGCTATAGATGTCTAAGGACATGGCTTAATATAGATTCAAAAACTACGTCAGTTGGATATAGGAACAGTTAAAACCTTCGGAAGCCTATTTCCCACTTTTATGTACATGCGGTGATGATTCCCATCTAGGAGATTTCAACCACTACTTTTCCAGATCCTTAAGTTTCTATGATTTCTTTATTTTGTTATGATGTTAGCAGAACTCTGGATGATATATGGAGGCAGAACTTCCGGTCCTATACTATGTTAAACTACTTCCAATGAGATAAATTTCCTGATTGAAAATTAAGAAAAACTTGTCTGAGATCTATGGTTCTCTCACCTGTACAAAAGGGGAAAAAATAATCTTTTCCTACTCAAGCAGAAGTTAAGAGAAAGAAGCAAATCTAAAACTGATATACAAACTCAAAAATTCATTGGGAATAAGACATAAGAACTAGAATAGATGTGCCGATGTGGTTCAATTCTAGAAGTAATTTGCCCAATCTCGAGAAATATCTAAGAACAATGAAAGCATCCTATTTGACAATGGACTGGCATCTCAAATGAAAAGCAATTGTAAGCCAATCAGTTAGAGGAAATTTTCTGGGGGAACCACCATAGCACAGTCTGTAATACAAATGTCATGTGCCATGACTTCTGAAGTGATATCATCTAATGGCATGATCCAGCTAGAATTCACATTGCAAAGGGATAAAACTCCAAGCCACCAGCAGTATCCTTCATATTATCAGACAAGCTACTTCATTTTCTTCTATATAGAATATCCTGGCAGATCTAAGGAGATAACAATGGGCAAGTACGCGAATTATTTAGGACCACCTATTTTCTTTTTTGGAGTGCAAAGGAGGGCCTAAGCCCTAGGCTCCCTATTTTCAATTAAAAGGATTCCAACTTATGACTTATCTTACCTATGAACTTGGGTTGCAAAAAAGGGTGGTATGAAAATCTGAACTTCCCAAAAGCCTGAAATGGTAACCTTCATAAGAACAGTTCCAACTTACTCCTGGATATCGTTTGAGTGTGAAGAGATTCCTGTAACCTTAGTGCACAATTGCTAAGTTGTTTAGGAAGTTTATGACCAATTGGAAGATTAGTGGGAACAAAGTAAATGCCAAGCAATCACAAAAGGATCTTGTAAGACAAAAAGCTTGTTAATAACCAATGGCTGAGTGCAAAACTATCAGTTATGTGGATGATAAGTAAATCTACACAATTTCAGTTCTGGAGAAAGGAGCTGTGAGCTGTCATAGGAAGTATTCATCAATTTCAAAAATTATTTCTAGAGCTAAAAAATAGTATGACTGTGACATCCTGAGCATGGACTTACCAATGGCATACTCAGTTTGGGCAATCAACGAGACAAAAACAAAATCAAGAGACAAAAGGTGGATTTGACAGGGAAAAATGGAAAAATATTGGGATATTGATGTTCCCCAAAGAGTTCAAATCTTCCTCCGGACATTGACTTCTAAATATGAACCTATTCTTATTCTGATAAATTCTAGAATAAGTTCTGAATATGCACTATGTCCCTTTTCTGGGAAACAAGATGGAGACAATTGAAACATTATGCTGGTCTATTAGCATACTCCAACTCAGGAAGGAATTGATCATGAAAGTCCACCTGCAGTAATTAGAGAAACCAAAGGCAACCCAACTACTTGAAGGTGGAAGAATCATAGTATGAATATAGTGAACATGCTTTAGTTCCTTCCAATCTAGTTTTTTTTGTGCACATGAGAAGAAAGATCTAGGAATTATATCAAGGAGAAAATTAAAAGAATCAGCATGGATTTATAAATAAAATGGGCCTCAACTCTCAAATAATTAGAAAAATTTCAAGTTAAGTGGCTCCTCTAGCTCTGAAATCAGAAAAGGTCTAATCTTCCATGATTCATATTGGAGGATAAAAAATAACAGAATGTACAGAGAATTAGCGGCAGCCTTTCAACATGATCAAGGAATATCTATTTACCTGGAATAGCTACTTACTCTTTGGCTATTGCAGAGTTCCTGAAACAGCAATGCCAGCACATGGATAATGTTAATCTATCTTATCGATAATAGATGGTTGACACCCTGAAAGAGATATATGTATACATATAACGTATAACGTGTAATGTATATGTATATGTATAAAGATCCTGCTTTCCATGGCTATCATCATGTAGTGCAACATTCGAACATAATAGAACTATCGCACATTTAGATGTATAAGTCCTGAAACTAGACAGGAGCAACAGCTGCTAATTGGCCCATTAAACAAGTCCGTGTAACGACCAAAGATGGCAAACGAATAAAGACAATAAATGGCAAAATCACGCACCAACGGATGCAGGAAGCATGCCGAGGGATCATTACCTGATAATCATACTAGGGTTTTCTTATATAATCTTTAGGCGTAACTTGAGAATCGTTGTGAAAGTGTTCAGACTCCTCAGGGATATCGTGAAGGAAGATAAAATCACATGCCAAACTACGTATGCAACCAAGATCGGCAAATTAATCTAGTACTGACTATCCACATTTTGTAAATCACGAAATTTCCTCAGCAGGGAACAGTTCCTCAACATGAACAATAAGGATTATGGGACCAATCTTTAGGTAGATCATTGACAGAAATCGAAGCCTGACATCTCTTATAAAGCAAAGCAATAAGGAAAAATTAAAGAAACCTAGTCTTAGGTTTTCTCCGAACGTAGTGCTATAGGAGCGGATGGGGTAGAAGGGCGCCCTCTACGTCGCCTCTGTTTCTGTGACAGGCCCTCGCCCGCCCGTCCGCGAACCTCGTAAAGCAGCGGGCTAGCGGAGGAACGAGCTTGCCGCCGCCGGCGACGAGGACGACCGTCAATGACTGGGTTGGAGGTGACGGGGTGTCGATGGTAGCTGGAGAATTTGACGTCGGGAAGGAAAGTCGGCGCCCATCCGTTCCCAACTTAACTAATTCTTCGCCGTCGCTGTAATGGGAAAATTAGCACACGAATGTTGAGGCAAGAGACGAAACGCGAACTGGAGGTGCACTCTTGAAGGAAAACTACGCGGTCAAAAATTACATGGCTCTCTCTCGGTGTAAACTGCGGACAGCACGTCATGTCGCCTCCCAAATAACTTTAGAAGTATGTATTCTAATTTTTGTCTATTCTACTCTTGCAATTTAAACAATGACTTGGAGGTGACCTACATGTTTCATCGTGGAAGAGAAGCACTGGAACGTTTGTAGCACTGGCTAGTAGCTTTTCATTCATGCTAATTAGAGTAAGTTGTAGCAGCATCAAAAATTTGTGAGGTATATAATTGATGAAATAATAAATGTCTTTGAAATATCTATATATTTTTATCAAACTGACTCTGCTGTCATATTTGTAGTTAAGTCAGCCATTCAAGCCACTAAGAACATCATGCAATACGAGAGAAGTTGATGGCAACTAATTCCTACTTATTACTACGTAAAGAAGAAACAATGAAGTTACAGCACAAAATAGGACCGAGAAGCAAGTGATTAATATAATCATGAAAGTTCTCTTAGCTAATAAATTCACGAGACTGAAAACAATACTTGGCGTAACAGAACTTCAAGTTTGAGAGGGCATGCCAGGATTAGTGGACCTAGGGGTTACATGAAACTTTATTGAAGTTGACTTACACCATGGTACCAAGGGACATGGTTGTGAAGGATTCAGCCTCCTTCGTACAAATCACTGTTGGATCATGCAATGACCATTTTAAGACTTACGGGGATGTGATCCAATAGTCAGCATTGCAAAAAAAAATCAATCATTCTTTCATGCAAAAGATACACTCCAATCGAGGTTTGAGTACTGAAAAGAAAGTGACAGGCAGTCGAGAAAGTTCTCCAACTGATGCATTCAAAAGACTGAAAGCAATGATGGCAAACCTTCAAAGTTTGATAGGGCATGACTGGATTAAAAGTATCTAACCTAAAGTCACATAGAAACTCAAGCTGAAACAGGTATATAGTTAGTAAACCTAAAATAAGTTTTAGCTTGGAGTTGAATATTACCATGGAATTTAAGTTACAGATAGGGGATAAGCTTAGCTTTCTTGACGTCTAAACAAGCATAAGCATGAAACCTGCTCCTCAAAAGACAAAGACAAGCATGAACCTAAAACATATTCTCAGGATTCCAAGTTTATAATGATAGTTGTAACAGCCCCCCAAAGAGCTAGCGACATCCGTTTCCACGGTCTAAAAAAAGGAGAGGCTGCTAAACTACTTGACTGCCGGTAAAAATGCCGAGTGAGAGAGGAAAAACAGAGAGTTTGAAGGGTGGTCCTCTCTGAAGAAAGACATTAAATTTTAATATATGATTTGGAGGAGACTCATAATCATGTAGCGGGATAGCCACTAAAAATCCAACATTAGATGTGTTCCGAATCAGCAAACAACTGGGTCTTTGTATTGCCAACATAACTTTCCTGGTAGATCAGATCATGACTGCTCCATGCCTCGCCATCAATCTTCCAGCAGACATGATCAAAGTTCACTAGCTTCCTCTGTCACCGCGACCACCATTATAATCACAAGTCTAACAACAAGACCAAATAACACCTGCGTATTTTCTGTCATATCTCTTAGACATATTATCTGCTTTTGTACCAAACAAACATAGAATCTGTTTCAAGTTTTCCACAATTAAACCAAGCCACGACTATAACAGGTAGTATGTTCACCCTTACAATTGAAACAACTTATATTCACAGGTCTTGAACCAGGGGAAAGAAACCCTCAAGCCATATATTCACACGTCTATCTCAGAAATGCAGCCTATTATAACAAAGTTCACACAAATCATCAGCCAACAGACCTCAAGCAACCGATGACATCAGAGTCACTACAAGTACCGATTCGTAGTACAAGAAGAGCACTTCTAACACAACCACCACCATATAGCAGCAGCAGTAAGTAGCCGAAACACAGAAGCATCTGAATCAATTGCCAGTCCCCATGTCCTTGTTGATGACATCAGCAGCAGCAGCCAGGTCCTCATCCAGGAAGATGTCCCACTTCCCATCCCACCTGATGAAGAACTCGGTGTCTTCCAAGTACTTGACCCTGTGCACATCCCCTGCCGGGGTGAACAGAAAATCCCCATCCTCCAGCTTGTAGCTCTCTTTCTTCGTCAGATTCCAGACCTTCTTCTTCCCCTTGATGACGACCAGGTCGTGGCCGAAGGTGTGGTGGTGGGCCGGCTCCACGCTCCCGGCCTTGAACCGGACATAGGCCGAGGTGGGGCTCTCCCTCACAATCCTCATCTCCCCTCCCGGCATAATTCCCACCGGCTCGAACTCCATCCCCTTCCTCGGGACGCAGATCGCGCAGCCCCCAGCGGGGGCGGGGATGGCGGCCATCTCGGCTACGGACTGGTCGAAAAAGGACTGGAGGTCCTCCGGCCAGGGGGCGTCGTCGGAGGCCGGGCAGGGGGATTTGAAGGGGGTGCGGAGCCAGGCGTCGAGGATCTTGACGGCGTCGGTGGGGGCGGTGAACATGCCGGAGACGGAGAGGACGTTGCAGGCGTTGATGGAACGGGTGTTGACGGCGTCGCCGACGGAGGAGCAGGTCGTGGCGTACACGCGGGGGAACTTGTTGGCGAAGATGGATACGCCCACGCCGGTGCCGCAGGCCAGGAGGCCACGGGTCTCCGGCTGGCCGCCGTCGTCGCCGGCGGCGGAGCTGACTTGGCGGCCGATGCGCTCGGCGATGGAGTAGTACTTGTCGGTGCCGAGGTCGATGATGTCGATGCCGGGGAGGGAGCGGAGGTGGGCCACAAGGGCGTCCTTGAGCGCGCACCCGAAGGAGTCGGCGCCGGCGTAGATCCTCAGGGAGGGGGCCGGCGAGGCGGTGCCGTTCTCGGCCGCCGCGGTGAGGTTATCGCCCGATGCCATCGCTGATACCTGATCTCCTGGTTGGAGTTCGGCTCGGCTGCTCTGCTGTTTCCGCAACCCACCGCCTGGCTTTAAATTGACGCGCGGAAGATAAGAATAAAGTGGACAGGAAAAGAAAACAAAAAATTACGCGGATATTTTGTAAGGAGAAATGATGAACAGAAGTTATGCCGTCCTATCGAAATATCTACGCGAAGCATTTCAATAAATTTACGAGATTGCCATTACTCGGCCGCTTCCGGATGCTTTTGCCCTTGTGCGGGTGCTTCGCTGAGACGTGCCACGTCGTTCCTGGCTTTCCAGGGGTGGCAAGCGGCACTGGCCACTGGTATTTTGATCCCATCTCAGAAAACGTCCAGATTCATTCTGTGTAATTTTGAATTCCATTATTGTCGCATTAAGACTTATTAAATCATATTCTTCTGAACCCTACCAAAAGTAGAGAATTTGAGTCCTGATACATTGATGCTTTCCATTTTTCAAAGTGTGTTACTGGAAGGTTGTAGTTACTATTTTTTCAATACTCCCTTTCAAGATAATAATTTTCTAAATTTATAATTAGATGTTAATAAATATGTGTAAAATCAAAACAGTTCTTTCGTACCTTATACTGTCAATTCCATACCAACTGTATACGACTTAGATCCTGAGAGCAAAGAGGATTTCTACCATTATAAACAACCGTGTATGTGATATGCGCATGGAAGGAAAGAAAAGATGAATAATTATAATTATATGGATCTAAGATGCAAAGTGACAATTTATTTTTTCATATATTTTATTTTATCAAAAATTTATTTTTTTATAACTTTTTTACATTCAAAATTGGACAATTTTCCAACCCTTCCCTCCAAAGTTTACATGCATGCTCATAATAACCTGTAGCACACAGGTTAAAATTATCCGACAAATTTTAAATTTTCTCAAACTAAAAAGTATTTTTAACTTATAAAATTAAAATAAAAATTGAAAAGACTTTTTTTTTAAAAGATTTATATTACTTTGGATTAGTTAACGTTAGCCTTACAGTAGGCAATAGAAGTGGCCCTCCTCCTATCCTATTGCTAAAATAGGATCTGGATTCTAATATTTGATAAACCATCGATTAAATCTAGATCTAATTGCTAATAGCTGGTTTGGTAATTTTAGCCTCAGCCATCTTAAGCTATTTATGCCTCGATTATTTTGAATTTTATAATTTTATCTTTTAAAAGATGGCTTATAGAAAATATCTCATTTTACATGAGTCAGAATTCTTTTTCATTGATTATCGATATGGAACTAAAAATGCATACTTTCTATAATAGTTAGCATTCCGATTAAGAAAAATTTATAATAGATAACTGTCCATTAAAAATGAGAATGAAACTATCGGATGACAGATCTTAGTAAATTTTGACAGCATCCCCATTCGCATGGTATAAGATGTTGTTGGGGATATATAAAATAATTTGATTCCAACAAGACCTGATTATGATTTAGTTGATATCGTAGATCCAAAAAATAATTAGAATATTAATATTAAATTAAACTAAAATTTATAGATCAAAAATATGCAGTGCACTGTCCTAAAATAATTCTTGATCCCTGTATGGAATTAAATTTGAGAAATTCATCTCAAGATACAACCAAAGGTCTCTCCTGCAAGCAAGATCGTAGAAAGGATAACAAGAGCTTCAATCCAGCAGATAAAAGAATAAAAATAGATGAAGAAAAATTTTGATGGAAAAAGAAAGAAGAAGAAAAATTTAGAGGAGAGTTTAGATTAAGAGAGGAGAAAGCAAGCTATTTTCTTGTGTGTCCTAATCCCTCCACCAAAAGCCTAATTTATAAGCTCAAGGACTAACTGTTTAGGCTAGTACAAGGATAAAAAAAAAAGAAAAAAGAAAAAAAAAAAAGAAAGAAGTTAATCCCATAGTTAAGAGACCCAATGGGTAAATAATTATTAATTGGTCTTAACGGGTACAAAATCCATGGGTTAATAAACAACAGCTAGTAAACCAATAAAAAAAATATATTAATCAGATGATTAAGAATTATATAAAAAAATGATAATAAAAAATAAAAAAATAAAATATAGATCCCACCATATTGCTGGTGTGGCATGCACATGTCGAGCCAGGCTAGGCCGCACACACATATTCAAGATCCAAGGAAAGAGTCTTCAAAATAAATTTTTTTCCTACTTTTTCTTTTTCCAATGTAGGACTAAACATCTTAAGAGGTCAGTGAGTTAATTGAATAAGATTGAAGAAAATTTTGAGTTTTTAATTTCCCTCCAAACCACGAACAATCCCTTTCAAAATTTAATATTTTCAAAATAATTAAAACTTAAAATTTAATAATATAAAATATTTTTCTGCTAGATATATATACTATGCAATAGGTGAAATAGATGAAATATCTTTTATGATTTAATTTCACTTAATGTTAATAGTACCAAGAAAGTAGAGCGAACCAACAACTCAAATAAAATATACAAAGACGACAATTTATGGCCCACAATCAATCCATTTTAAATAAGCTCTGACTTGACATAACTAAATTTAGATAATAAATTAATTGACCTAAATCCATTTATTTTTCATGTCACCCTTTAATTACTGGACCAAATTATAACTCCACCTCTTCAATCCCATTTAAAATCTGCTCAGCCCATTTCAAACCCCTTCAACTCTCACTTAACCTGTTTAACATGTTCAAACTCACATAACTTGTTAAAAAACTACTTAAAGCTATTTAACCTTCTTTAAATAGTAAGGAGGTCAGGTTACCATTTTAAAAAGTAAAAAAGTTATGCAGATTAGATTATCTATTTAATAAAAAGATCAGATCTAGATTTTTAACCTAATTTGACCCCTATCCAACCCAATTGCCAACCGTAATTAGATTCAAGTACTAGCATGGGTGCATAGGTTCTAAAAGCAAGAAAGAGTGCCCAACATGGTGTGATCATATTTGATTCCACTACATTATTTGCATCTCAATGCAACACAAAAGCTCAAAATAGTGTGATCATATTTGATTCCACTACATTATTTGCATCTCAATACAGCACAAAAGCTCACAATCTTTTTGTACATACATTATATCATAGCCATCAGAGTCAATAGGTACACGCTGCAAACCTCTCTGGTTACAAAGAGCATGAATGGCAGAATGGCAACGGCCAAACCAATTCATGACGGTACCAAGCTTTAGAAGCAGAACTTTTTCTTCTGCAGGCATACAAAAAACGTGTCTTCAGAAAATCATATCTATTTTACGCTAAGAAATGAATTATGAAGGGCCTACTTTCCTACCCCATCTTAACATAAGTCGAAGGCAGTACCCTTTATTGAAGAAACTTACCCGGAACTTAGTCTCCTTTTGCCGGTCAAAGTATGCAAGCAGTTCCTCTTGCCTCATTAGAGCTTCATGTAACGCCTATTAAGCAAGACCGTAAAAATGATGAGTTCTAAAAAGGCATTCTCATACTCAGCATCATCACAGCAAAAGGAGACAAGATTTGTATAAAAATATAAAATGGAAAAAAGGGTATGATTCCATAACTAAAGCATATTTATATTTAAGAGGGTTTGCTGTGTGGACCAGAAAATGGGACCGGCTTGGAGAAACCATGCCAATGTGCACATATGCACCCCTTCAGCTTATAGACCATAAGATACCTTGAAGTAGTGGTGGAGCCAGGATTTTGTACAAGCAGGAGCAGAACAATGTCCAATGAAGAAAAGCATATTTTAAAACTGCAAACAAAATGATAATACTTGGAAAAATCGATATTTTACACCTGGTGTTGAGGAAAAATTAATCCATTATTACACACGTTATATAACTAATCTTAATTTATTAAAAAAAAAAAAACTTAACAAGCATAATGAGTTGTGCCATTAGTTAAATGTTATCTGAAATAGTGAATTTTGCCAATCGTTCCTTAAAAAATGCACAGAAAAACAGGAAAAATAAGAAACTAAATTTTGGAAGGATTAAAGAAAAATAAAAAGAAAGGTCTAGGATTTGCATAAACAATAAGAGGTTACTTACATCCAAGATGACAGACTTCAAATGTTAAACAGTTTTAATGTGTTTACGGATGTTCTCTTTGTGCTTCAGGTTTTTGGGAAACAAAAAAGGTGTAACATTTAACTTCATCTTCCTTATCATTCTTCCCTTTCTCTTCCACTGCCTCCTTGTCTTTTTCTTCTCCTCAAAATTCCAATCCCTAAGGGAATATCTCATAAGTAGTCTCTATCTGATTAGAATGGTAACAGACAACCCAGGACATGATCCCTATGTGAACAAAACAGGAAGAAGAAACCAAGGAATGACTAGGGTCATTACATTTTGTGGAGAACAGTTCATTAAGTTGAATTAGATTGTAGAGAATTACTAATTTCCATATAGCGCGGAGTTCCGAATACTAAGATAGAAGACCTAAATTAGTTGGAAATATAAACCTTCCTTCCTAATCTTAACAGTAAACAGGCAATCATAAAGAGTTTTGTATGGTGGCACAGTAAATGGGTTACCAAAAAGTAAATTCCTGCAAAAATAACTAAACATTCATTGGCCAGATAAAAAGGTCATACATGTAAAATGGGATTTTAGAAGCTTAGGGTGGCCAATTAAGATTGTTTGGAGGTATTGGTATGGGATCTTAGAAAGTTTGCACATAGGGCATCAATTATACACTCCGACTCCACCCATTCCTTAAAGGTATTCACATGAATTTTGCTTCATGACCTTTGTGAATTGATCCCACTCGTTCCTGGATTACATCACTTGGGAACTCTATAATTTATGAAGAACAATCATATGTTTGCATATGCCTTGAATACAAACAGACATATAAAGATGCCTACATGGACAGCATATTTAAACTTTGAAGTACATGCTATTGCAAGCTAACACATCAGAGTGAAACTATAAATGCATGTGAAAGAAAATAATATTTAATACATAACTCAGATCCCATTGGCATACTTTGCATCCAATTAAATCTAGATAAAGGCAACAAAATCAAAGATTGTTCAAAATTACTGAGTACACCCATAATAATGGCATTGAAAATGCAAAGTTGAGATAAGACGCAAGGTAATTGAGTACCTTGAACTCTACCAAAAACAATAATGAGTACTAAAAAAATATTGAAAATTTTAAAAAGTGTATATGATTAGTTCAAGATGATATCATATCTAATGAACATGAAGGGATTTTTACAAATTAAACAATTTGTAACATTTTCAAATCAAGGTTTGCAATACTTGTGCATACTGCCCCATACCAAGCATTCCATACCATACCAAAACTGATACTCGGTGCTAGGGGTTGTACCGAGTGTCAACATGCCAAACTGACTCCCATACCGATTGTACCGACACTGTACCAACATGTTACCCATACAAGGTCCAGTACCAAGATCATAAAATTTGCATCAAATAATAGCTTATTAAGGGGGAAAACAAGCTTGTGATGTGCATGTATTTGCCCAAAGTGGTTAAAATGTAACCAGCTTCTCAAAAACTTAAAAATTTATTCATAGCTTATTATTTTGCATGCCTAATGGAGTTATACACTTATTAAAGATAATGGTTACTCAAGACAACTAAATGATACATCTAATATTTCAAAGTGTTTGGTCACCTATTCACCTTGATTCTGAATTTCACTGAAATAGACTACAAAGGAGCACTACGAACATAGGGAAGCACAAGCATGGAACTAGGCTGAGAACTCATAAATCAGCAGAGCAATAGGATTCAAGGAGATCAAAGTACAAAATGGAACAAAAAAGTTATAGTTACACATCCACAAGGCTATATTAAAGGTCCTGAGATCAATGATTGTACATCAATTTCAAGAATAATCCAGAATGCACCACCCCATGTTTTTAATCAGAGGAAAAAGGGGCATGCAAAATCAATATGAATCCTTTTCGCCATGCATATATTTCAGAACACACACGAATGCCAATAATCAAGACATATGAAAGCCCTGAACCATCAATTTGGTTTCACTTGTATTTAAATTAACAACTATTCCGTGAGTTAAAGAGAGTCCAGAAGCATACCTTCTTAGTAGTAATAAGCTCAGCTTCCAATGCATCCACACGGCGAACAGCAGCATTAAGCAACTCTTCCTTCTCATAAGGCAATTCGGATGGTTTTGCTTGAAGCATGTCAACTTTTCCCTCCAGCTCTCCCAACCTTTTCAGAACAGATGAAAGGAGATCTGCCTCTGTGTAACCAGGAGAAGGTGATGGAGGTCGAAATTCCTCTTTAGGACTAGGGTCTAATGCATATTCAGGGTAGCTGTTGTCAAGATCAAAAGTCTTTCTTTCTGGGAGCTTTTTGGTCACATGGCTGGTGATTGAACGAAGCAGTGTGAAAAGGGTCATGACGAAAGCTGTCAACCACATGACAATTTGAGGTCGAACTCCTTGATGATGCTTACACATATCAATAAAAGAAAGTGAACCTGAAAGAGAGAACACATATCAATCAAAAAAAATGAACTTGCAAAGAAGACTCTAGTGTATTTAGCTGCTTTTCATCAATTTTGGAAGAACAGGATAGAAAGCACACAAGAAATATGACACATAATTGCACAGAAGAAAAAACAGAAAGAGAGCAGCCTTGGCACCACATTTAGGTTGCTCCATTGTAACCTGGGTGTCATGGGTTCAAAACACAAAAATAGCCTTTCCACATGCAACGGTAAGGCTACACAAATCTAACTATCCCTAGATCCCAAAATGGTGGGAGCCTTGTGCATTGTGAAGCCCTTTTTATTATTTAAAAAAGAAAAAACTATATCACTGCAAGTTTGCAACCCACACTAGCATGCAGGTGAAAAGATTTACATGAGCGACAGAGCCACCCCTAATGTGATCAATAAAGAGTAACATGTAGGGCCTGCAAAGTGGTTGTGCAGTTGCATATGACAATGGTATGTGCATTTTCCAACATGTAAATTTAAGTACCATATTTAAAAATAAAACAACTTGCATGCTTCTAAAAACACCAAAAGTTACTTATCCAGGAAAACCCTATCCATGTTGTTTTAAGATGGAAACAATCTCACTTCAGTAATATGTGGTCCATGGTAAGGAAGGAGCCTGATTTAAATTTATTGATAGATCAAGTTGTTGAAGAGTCAGAATCAAAGATTTCATTGTATCTGTTACCTAACCATGTAAAAAGGAAGAAAAAAAGAAAGAGAAAAGATGTATATATTAAAATTCTGGTATTAGGGTCAGAGAAGTGAAATTTGATAAATCTAACCATAAAAGCCAGATTGCTTAAGGATTAATGGGTTACCCACATTAATCGGGCTGATTCACCACTTTATCATTGTGTAGTTAGACCAACAAAACGTAACCTCTTGTTAACATAAGCAGATTAATACAATTGGAACAATCAGAGACAGATAGACATATAGAATATATTCAGAACATTTCCCTTTGATTAATGAGAGGGCCAGTGCCCCTGCAGTTTGTCAGCCCACTTCACTGGTTCCTTGTCCGATACTTTGTTGTCGATAAGATTTCCAGTGAAGGAACTCTGGTGGTGTAGTTTGGCTCCTTTTAGACAAGTTAACAGATAAACATGGTCAGAAGTGGCTCAAGCCTGGCTTAAGGTGGTTTGGTCAAGTTGGATATGGTTCTGGGACAGTTCAGAGGCAACTTGAAATAGTTGATGCAGTTATAGCCCCATTATGAGTGCTTTAGAGTGGCACACAACCTGATTTGTTTTCACCTACTGGCCTAAAGGCTGGTGTATCAAAAGTTTTTTAAAAAAAAAGAAAATGAAAAACAAATATCATTTCCTTTTATTACTATGGTGACTCTCCAAGACTAATTTTAAATGTTGAAAGCACAAAATTATTCTATCCAAAGAATAGGTAGAAGAGATCATCTAGCACAAGATATATATATATATATATATATATATATATATATATATATATATATATATATATATATATATATATATATATATATATATATATATTTATTTATTTATTTATTTATTTTTTGATACGTTGACAATGAGAAAAGGATTTAAGCATGAAAATTCAAATAGATACATTTGTAACATAGACAACCAAAATTAGCATACCTTTTGAGCCAAAGCGCAATTGACTAGAAGCTTCTTTATTCCAATCTGAATCTATAGCCTTGTCAACCATGGGAACGCATTCTTGGAACTCAGGGGAGCCAACAGGAAGGCTAGCATTCCCCACTGTTTTTCCCTGCATGGTTATTAAAGTGATGTGTAGAACACCAATAACCATTAGAGGTATCCAATAGCACCATCAATGTTCACAAATATAATGTAAAGGGTAATCTTATGATCTACCAAAAGGAAAATCTAAATCAAGTATGAAGTAAATACATAACATGTTAGTTTTTAAGTTAAGATATGACGAACTCATCAATTATACTTTGCTTGAAATTTAGTTGCTAAGTTGATGCTGCGACAAACTGTTATGATAAAGGCTCTTTTCCATTCTATAATGTGGAGTCCTAATTGGACTAATATTTTCGTATCGCCAAATATCTTGGCCAAGATATTGATTTGTTGATATCAATCACTCAAGATATAATAAAACATATATCTGGCCCTATTCATCTTGGCCAATGTAACCTGGTACTTCCCAAGTTCTCAGCCAATACGCTATCGAGATGTCGCCGAAGCCTTCCTAAACAAACTCTCACAAAATCAAAATATTTTTTTAACATATTAACAATGTTTAAAATAATGTCTTAAATGGGTAATTAATATTCAGTCTACCATATTTGCTGAGATTTCCACATCATGGTTTTGCCTAAGATTTTGGAATCCTTGAATTGGATCTGCTTTGAAAAGGTCAGGATGACTGCATTATTAAATTAGGGGTTGTGCTAAAGCTTGATATGGATGTTTCCCCCATTCATCTGCTATCTCTTTCCTCTTTCTTCTCCTCTCTCTATATGAATCTCCTGAATGGGGTTAATCAGATTAGAGTCAGGTCAGATTTAGGTCAGGTCAAAGAACTCTCAACCCAAAACCAACCCATTTCTAATTAAATTGAAAAAATAAACCCATAACCAAACCACATATTTCTTGGACCCATACCAAACAATTCAACCTAAAAGGGTATTTATTTTCATTAATATATCACAAAGAGTAAAAATGAAATAGGGTCCAATATAGTACGAGAGAGAGAAGAGGAGACTAAAGTGGAGCAGAGAATGTAACAAATCCTAATTACATCTGTGCCTTCTGTTTAGTATATTTTGTTCTTTTTTTTAACCATGAATAACATGGCCTCCCTAAGAACCAGAATTAAACCCTTGTAATAGACATGATCCATTGTGCTGTTAGCACTTTCCCAGAGTCCTACAGCTAGGTTTTAAGAGCCCGTCCAGCCCATGGTGACTCCGCATGTTTGGGTTTGGACCCATTAATAATTGGGTTCATTTTGGGGGAAGGGGGAGTGGGGGGTGTGTGTGCGCAGACTGTTACAGAAATCTTCAGCAATACCTAATAATTTTACAGAGTCAGCAGGCAGAGTCAAAAGTTGCAACCCCACAGGTTATTTTGTTATTTTCTGCTACTTTTCACACTAGTTGCTGGAATCACTGTACCGTACGCTGATTGGAAAAGAGATTGGAACTGATGAGAAAAAGAAAAAAAGCACACCACCATTGAATCAATAGGAACCATAGAATTCCCTCTATGTATATGAGAAACAATGCCGTTGCCATCTAAACCCCAAATGCTTACTAAAATTATTAAATTCTGCAGATTTAAATACCGAGCACAAAAACTTGAAACCCTGATCATAATCCCATATTAAGATTTTTTACCATAGATCTATGTAATGTTTTAGTCTTAAAATATATCCCCTATCTCTATGCTCACACTATCGCCCTTGCTTGTAAGTTTTTGAGAGCTCTAATCCAAGGCCAAGATAAGCATCAGGGAAATTTGCTTGTGTTTTCCTTCACAGTCCATAAAAAATGGAGTGCTTAAATGTTTTAAACATGTTACACTCAAGGACTAAATATCTATTTAGCATGCTCACACATAACTGTAACTACCAAGGTGCAAGACCTAAGCTCATGCATAGCAATCTAAAGATCACCAATACATCAACCATTTTCTTCTATTACATATCATCCATTCTTGCCACCAACTATTGACAACTTTACCTGTATATCTAATTCTGCACTTTCAATTTCTGCCTTTTGCTTCTCTCTTCTTTTTTCTTCCACCAATTCCTTACTTCATCTTTTTTTTTTTTTTTTTGAAGCTCTTGTTTATGATGTCTATTAGATTGTTAATCTATGTGGATGGGCAAAATATAAAATTCATTATTCATTATATTGTCTGATTTATTTCTAGCCAAGTGGTTGAGGTTTCATCACAGGAGGCTCCCCTGTTTTAGCAGGTAGTTAATACAGCACTAAGGTTTGTACAAGCCAAAGACCTAATACCAGAAGCAGTTTTTTCTACAGTGACTTTAACAGAACAAAATACCAAGTCAGTCAGCACCTTTGATTCCTCATTTCTACTTGTTTCTCCTCAATATCATGTGAAGTGGCAATTTGGGATTATACAATATACTTCATGGCAAATCGCTATCTTACTCATAGTAACCTTGACTGGAGAGTTGCACCAAAGCCTGAAGATTAATGTCTGTTAGGATTTAAACATGGATCATATTTTAGTTGACAAAGAAAGCCTCATCTTACTGGGATAAGATCAGTTGCTTATTTATGCACGTACAAGCTATATGCAAGGGCCATGGTCTATTGTAACTGTAGTTGCTTTAATCATGCTGGAACTTCCAACATGTTCCCTGACCTGACATCTAATAGCACCACATACAACCGAAGAAGAAAAGGAAAGAAAATCAAAATAAATAGCCATATGGAATCTACTTTTAGGTTTTAGGTTTCTAAGTATGGCTAACTCAAATTCAAAACAGTACTTTTGTCGAGCATTCAGAATCCTCATCACACAGACTACAAGACATCAAAACCTTATTTATATTCTTTAGAAGTAGAGAATACTCTTCAACATTATAATGTTCTTCAAGGAAATTTAAATGTACCTCTTCGAGAACAGTGGTCAACTGGGGATTAGAGCCATAGTTAGTTGGTGCTTTTGGGGAAGCAATGTCTTCGGCTTCTGACCCAGACTCAGCAGTAGATGTGTCCCCTCCCTTTATCTGGTCCAGTACGAGGGCAGAAAAGGGTTTTAATATAAAACAGAACACATCTTGTTAAAAATGAAACATAAAATGTATAAGATCTTACAGTTGGGTATTGTGGCTTAGCATAAGCAATGATCTTCCCTTCACTGTTTGAAACAGTAACAATTTGCCTAGCACATTGTGCTTCACCACTAACGACCATCTGAGTACCAGTAAAACCCATCAAAATGTATCAACTATGTGTATATGAAAGAGAGAGAGAGAGAGAGAGAGAGACCTTCAATATGTCAGGGTCCTTCCATGGGCCTCGATCAGATTTAAGACATCCTCCATGCTCGGCACAGGTGCAAGTACCACCAAGAAATTCTGGCAACTCACTAAAGAATTCAAGGCACAAAGTTGGAGATAAGTGGGAGAGTTAGAAGATGAGAATGCTTCCATAATAAGTACATGCAAACTGAAGGGGAAGGAAAAAAAACTAACCTGGCATCAATTACTTCAAGCAGCTTATTTTGGTACTTGGTTCCAAGAACCTGATAAAATTTGATCAAATTCATAACATAGTTACCTAATATCTAGGTGAAAGAGTCACCATTCATTGATAAGGATTACTAAGGGCCAGAATCATTGCTTACATGAATCTTGGAAGTAGTTCTAGGGTCAAGAAAAGATTTCACAGTGTTCCATAGTAGCCGAAAACCTGGGCCAGCATTAATAATAAACATTTGGCATAATGTCTGCACAAATATTTAGAAATTATAAGAGATCCTTATCCAGGTGAATTTCCAGATTCCAATGTGGAGCCACCAATAATTAAAAAAAGTTCTGTAAGGATTATAATATATTAGCAAAGAAGCTTCAAGATCGTAAACCAAACAGTAAATAGAAATTATATACCTCTGGGTAGTTATCATTGTCAATTTTCTGCAACCGCACAATAAGTTCTCTTGCAGACTTGGTGAAGTTTTTTAAACCCTTCCAAAAGGAGAGGAGTCATCAAACAAGGCATATCATCTACTAGCATTTGACAACTAAATAATTAGACAAGTTTGCAAAGTGTTCCCTGTATTACAAACAATGATATAATACATACCACGCCTTGAACATCTAGAATTGTTGTATTTGAGTCAATATGCTTCTTTGCAGCTATCGAGCAAGCTGGAAACTTAATTGCAAAGCACCTCTCAAACTCCTTCACATGGTATTTAATATATCGATCTATAGTGGTCACTTGCATTAGCTTGTTGGGATCTACTTTTCCAAGCCTTTCAATGTAAACAGGTCTTCCCTCCTTATCCACACCATGACAACCATGTGGGTAGTACTGTAGAACTTCATTTAACTCTGTATACTCAAAATCCTGATGATAACATCAATCTTAGTTCATTGGCAACAGCTTCAATGTAAATGGATCACAAAATCAATGTTTCATTTCTGAGCCACAAGCTAAGAGTAGAGTAATTCAAATCTCTATTAATTTCTATCTCTTGTTCCAGGGTAAAATGATTGCTGCTTGTAATTATCACATCCAATCTCAATTTTACATAAGGCAAAAGAAGTAATGAGCAAGAGTTGCAAACCATCGCAAATTGAAATAAGCTTGTTTAGGAAGGTCGATTACACATTTAAAACTGGAAAGGTAAAAGTCTATTTAACTATATATCTGTTTGCACCGATGCATATGCTTATGCATCAATACAGGCTGATGCACAGCAATATGAGCCAGCATGGAATGCATGAATCTAGAGTATCCTTGTAGTAAGTATAGTAAATATGGTACAGTACAAATTGGAGCTCTTGTCCTTCATCTTGGATGGACACAAAATATAAGATGACAAATTGTGGACAACAAAGGATATCTGCTAAGTGGCGCTACAATTTTAGTAAAAGCCTAAGAAAAAAAGATAGTATTTGCAAAGAACCACTTGAAGCTTTCAGATTCACCGCCTCGAGGACTTCCAAACAGGTTAAGTGCCTAAGAAACCACCAAATAAGAGAAAAGACAGTCCCACAACCTAGGTGTCTTGGATGCAGTGAATGAGGACATATACCCAATTGTTGTCCTACTCACTGTGTGAATGCAATTGTGGGAGTAGGGAACAATATGAAGGAAAAGAAATACATGCAGAAGAAGGTGAATAAGCACACTCGCCTAGATAGAGATGTGATTACGAAGACACTTTTTCTGTTACAGTCCCATCCCATACTACAGCACAGATGATAAGGACTGTTACATAGTTTAGCTCTCCACACACAATGCAATTTCTTAGAGAAGTTAGAACCATCATTCATTTTTGCAATGAAAAGATTTATATGAACCTTGCCTCCATTTTTGGTTTTCAGAAGATGGGTTCTGAGAAACTGAGGTGGGTAAACAACACAGCATCACTTAGCCAGTGAAAAAAAGAAAAGACAAATTGGCTACAAGCTTAAATGTCTTCCAAGTTCCTTCCAATAATGAATCTATTTGGGAGGGATTTACTTAATATAGTAAAACACCTAAACACTCTGCCAACAAGGCCAAAAGATCTCCTTATAATCATGGAAGAATACAATGAAGAGAAAGTTAGCATTCAATAGGACTTCTCACCAATTTGTTGAAGTCAAATTCTTCCAAGCCAAGACAACTGGACAAAATTTAGCCAGAAGATCACACTAATTTTGCTAGAGGAAGAAGATATGGTTGCAGGATGACCATGATATAAGACTAGTTGCTAGAACTATTAATGCTCAATTGGGATCAAATATGTAACTGTGAGAAAGTTGTATTAAATTTAGTGTCTTTTAGATAGGAGTTTGAAATTTAAAGAGATTATCATCATCAACCATTTAAGTTACTCTGATCCCTATCAGAAGCAGTGAGACAGATTATGTTTTAAGTGATGAAGACTGCCTGCACATTAGAGGATTCACACGAGTCATATGAGTGGCTGGCCACATAAAATGAGAACCTCACTCACTAGAGAAAGAAGGGATATAAAGATTTATTAAATTGTGCGAACAAGTGCAACTGGAAAAAAAATGGTTTTTGTTGCTTTCACGGAGGGGGCTGGGGGACCACAGAATATGGTTCAGTCTTCAATCTGCCTCTTCCATTTCAACCACTGATCCCTTTTGTGTCTTTCTCTTTTTATAAAAACTTTGGATAAGAATACCTCTCCGAATAGGAAGTTTGGATATGGAGATGGTGTATCCTTTATATTGGTTTTATATATCTAATGTATGAAGAGCAGCTATTATGTAACAACAATATGTGTTTCTCTTCTTTTCCTTCATCAGTATTCTCTTAACCAAATTCCAATATTTTGGTGTAATCCATTGTAGGGCTGAAGAAAAGTCTCTTCCTTAAGCACTCAAGCGATCAAGAACTGAAATTTCATAAAATGAAATTTATCTTCAATTTTCTGTTCTTTTGAGCCAGAGATCTGCATTGAAACTAGAATTTGATCCTTACAACACTGAAAGCAAACTCACATTTGCATGCACAGCAACTGGACTAACCCAGTAAAAACGACTTGTATGTCTGTGTCATTAAAATACTAGAGGAGATTATAATAAGGATTCTGGATGAAACACGAGTTTTGGAAACTTTTAGCTCCCAACCAGCAATTTCACCTAGACAACTCAGTTTTCAGTAATTTTTTAAGTGCAATCACCATCAAACACCTGTATGCTTGGATTATCTCAATCCAAACTGTTCTCACTTAGCAATATTTTTATGACTAGCTACCTTATGGACGCTAGAACTCAGCCATTCAAAGTTCCAAAATACATAAATTGAATCAGTTAAGTGTGACACCTTTTTCTCATATTTCTCTTTTGAAACTATGGCTATACTTTGCAAGCACTTCTTATATACATAGATTGTGTTTTCTGTCAAGTGATTAGTTATTTTGATTATTTCCAACAAAATGTGCTGCAAGGATATAGAAATTAGAAGGCAAATACTTAACCCTTGTTAGTTTTAGGAATGTTCTGTAGCCCGTGCGCAACCTTTTTAAATTCACTTTCACTTCACTTTTACTTATTTTCTTTCCTAGACCATTCTCCATGTTGCCCTTTCTTCCATCGGGTACTCTACCATCTCATCCATCCCATGCTAGATGATGAGGTGGTACAAAGAACACATGCATGCATTTTTCTTCAAGGTTAAGCACCATGGAAGAAAGGGACAATATATATGCCAAATAATAACACAAGAAACACAGATAAATTAAGGTTACATCATTTTCCCATCTCGTAGTAAACAAACAAAAAAAAAAAGGTAATAGTCACCATAAAATTTATTGAGGATTGACTTTCTATGTCACAGCAGCATTGACAGCTTGGCAGATGTGCAACATCTAGTTGAAACTGAAATTTATCTAATGCTAGAACATAAAGCTTGTGTAGATCTCTGAATTCTTTAAAAATAAAAAAATAAAAAAAATAAAAACTAGAAATTAAAAATAGAGGGTTTTCCATCTTCTGCTTGTTTAACTGCTCATGTTAACAGTCAAATTCATTATAAGCATCCAATGGGTCCTCCAGGACTTAGGCTTGTTCATTACCTCTAAAATAGTGTCAACACCAAACTCCTTCCTCCATTGAAGCATTTCTGACCACATTTGCTTTGCTTTCTCAACATCAAATTTACGTGCTTTCAGAAATCTATGTAAACAAGATATTAGTATAGTAATTAAAGAAAGGCCAACAGTGTTCCTTAAAAAAAAAAAAGTACAATAAGTAAACAACAAGAAATCTACTCAACACAACAAGAAAAAGCAGATTGAGTTTGAAAATAGAACTTATACTGGAAATAGTTTTATGACAAGTACACAGCAAACTATAAGGTAATTTAAAGGAACAAAAGTAATCCAGCATATGCTTTTCCTTTTTCTCCCTAATCATGTAAAGTTACTCTATAGTGAACTACAAACATTGTACATCAAATAGAATTTTATACAAAACCATTTACTGGGCCTTAGAAAACCATTGAGAAATCAAAAAGTGTTCTAATATACGTTCATATGAAATGACTTGGACAATTACATAGAAGCAATTATCTTTCAACCCTTAATGTGAATAATCAAGCTATTATTAATTTCATGTGTATCATTAATTCATGAATCTCGGTTCATACAATCATTATATGAATTATTAATATGCATCTTGCAAATGCATGCAGCCTATTGTGTTGATAACAAATTAACCAAGGAACATTTATGATCATTTAGCAGTACACATCTAAACAAAAGTAAAATTTATGCTAAAATATTGATACATACATGAACTAGGAGACTTGGATAATACTTCAAGATTCACATAAAAACAAAAATCAAGTTTGCTCTTTTCTTGCTAAGGGACTAAATGAACAATTGTGAATTAATGAACAAATTTGAATTAAGATGAACTCATTTTTCTTTCTAAGGATAAAAAAGTTAACTTGCACACTTCGATATACCATAAAGTGATGAATTTGTATCATTAGTATGCCTTATCCAATGATTCTGCCTTCAATCCATGGAAGGGGAATGTTTCCACTGTAAGAGAGGATAAAACTAGCACAAATAACTAAAATATCCCCAAGGGGAACTTTTATGGTGCTTTCAGACCATGTTAGTTGGCACTGAATTGGCAAAAACCACAGACCAACATGCATAGAATGGTGGCATGTATGACTGTAACATGCTGCACACAGTCGGCACTGTACCTATCTTATCGTAATAGTGCATACTGGCACTTTATACGTTGATAAGAACATTTAGGTGGTAGATTGTGAACCTACATCAATTAATCTATAGATTGCAAGGGAAATGCTTGTTTTCAATTGGTGGCAACTCATCTCCTAAGTCAACTCAAGATATTTGAAATTAGAATCTCACTATGTTTAAGTGACTAAATAACCCTAAATTCATTAAATATACTATTTTGATAAGTAATAACTCTCCCATTTCTCTTCATCATGCAAAGAATGTTTAGCAAAATGGTGGGAGAGACCACCACACATTTCAACATGCAAGGAATGTGACACAAAGGCTCTAACAAGGATTAGCATTGTCCCTTGACCAGTTGAAGAAAAAAAATGAAACTGAGACTGTTGTTCAAGAACTACCCAGGATAGCCTACAAGCCATGAAAAAGGACTCCCAAGTTAACAAAAGAAAGATAATAAGTCACCTCAGCATCATATGGTAATCATCAAGTTTTGCAGGTAGCAACTCATCCATGATTAATGACTGACGAAATGCATCAACAGCTTGTAGCTCTCCAATATCCCTGACATCCTTAATCGAAAGAACTCGATTCTCACTCTTCCTTCTGCTCTTTTTCCTCAAAGAATGCCTGAATTTAGTTGATGCATTTATAGCCTTTTTCTTCAGAGATCCAATCCTCGTCCTCCTTTCATCTTCTGAATTCTCAAAATCTGATTTACGCTCTTTTCTTTCATCATGACTAGACATCCCCTCAAAACCTGCAACACTTCGCACAGTCAGTCATGGTTCACTAACTAAGGGGAAAAGTTCAAAATAACATTTGGACAAAGAACTTCCTGAGAGAAACAAAATTTAGCACCCTAGTTTTAAAAAAAAAAAATACTGAAGAAAAACATAATTTATACATGCTGAATTCTTTAAGTAGAAACGTTAGATTATTTTCCCAAAGTACGGACAAACATATAGTATGGATTTTAACACAAGAGTAGTGAATAATTCAAAAGTCTTAATTTTTCCAAGGATAGAAATCAGATGTAGGCAATACAGAGCTTGATACAGAGCTTAACAATATGCACCCAGACCCTAAGATGAAGGTAGGTCGACCCACTATTACTCAGTTACAGTAACTGTTGGCTACACCAAATCAAACTGAGCACAGTTTTCCAAGAAGACACCAAATAACTAGGATGATAAACAAGAATATGATCAATAATTGTATGCTATCAATCAAAGGATCGATATAGGGATAACTTTGAAGTCATAAGTGCAATTTTATGATCAGGGTTTGGTTTGGCAAAAAAGAAAATAAAATCACTATTTACACTTACTAAAAACTCAATATATATTTCATATATTTGCATACATGTAAACTGCATCTCAAGGTGGATAATCATTTACAGAAATGCACAAAGCAGATATCTCATACATGAATGCAGTGAAACCTCATGTGAGGTATAGTTAGTTCAGGACCCCCAATACATTAACACAGTGCTATGTTCTAAGTTTTTCTTGTACTAGAAAGAATCTCATATAGTTGGTGGAATGAGAGCAGGTTGGTCTGAGAGCTTATTACCCAGTCTCTTGGTTATCTTATGACAAAAATCACTTCTTGATTAGAAAGAAATAAATAAAGGGAGAATAACAAAGTGCTGTCCTGGAAAAATGTAAAAATACTATTGGACTTTTCTTTGGGAATCATACTAATGTTGTAAATAGTTCCCAATTCAATCTAATCATATATATCAACAGAAAAATCATTCAGGAAGCATATATACAAACCATAAAGGCTAACCTTCCAATGAGCTTCACTTGAGTCAAAATGGCATGTATAGGGTAACAGAAAGCTATACTTAGAACACATAATTCAGGCAACATGGTTCAGCTACTCATGTTTCGCTAGTGCAGTTACTATAAGACCATCAAATCAGTTTGAATGATGCAGACTTCTGATGATTTCTTCGAGAGAAACTCAAGAAAGTGGGTAACTTTAATTAAGGGTGTAAAATCTCTCCACAAACGATAGATTCACTTCTTGGTTTTCCAAGAAAAATATATAAACCTTGATGGATTCTAGGTAGTAGACATCAATCCCCGATGGTAGCCTCCAACTGAATCTTTATGAGTTTAAGGCACATGCCACTTCAAGATAATATGGTACTTGTGGGATGTGAATCATATTGAACACGAAGAGATGAAGCCCTATAACTAAACCATATATCTGCTGCATCATGTTTATCAACGTAGACAAGATTTTTTTTCCTTTTTATTTCGTCATCCAGAATGAAAACCAAATTATGAACTTTGATTACTTAACAAATATAAACTAGCAAAATTTATAAAATGTACCACGAAAAAAAAAAAAAGGAAAAGAAAGAAAAGTCAAACACTTGAAATTGCACAAAAATACTAGGCCAATTTCAATTAGCAAAGGATTCCGAAACCCTGACAGAAATATAATCCCCAAGATGGATTTTTATACTAATTATATAATTAAAATTTCTTACTAATATCTGATACCCAATTAAGAGAAGAAAGAAAATTCAAACACTTGAAATTGCAGAAAAATACTAGGCCAATTTGAATTAGCAAAGGATTCCGAAACCCTAAATAGAAATATAGTCCCCAAGATGAATTCTTATACTAATCGCTTGATTAAAATTTTATGTTAATATCTGACACACAATTACGCGGGGATTTTTTTTTTTAAAAAAAAAAACTTTCTCGTCAATTCAAGAAATTACAGATTCTCCAGAGTTTGTAGAAAATAAGAAATTGAGGAACAACTCACAGGGCCTGGCAAATCGGTCGAGCGGTCCAGACATATCCGAGAGCTATTTGACAGCTAAAATCACGGACTTCAGCGTTCAATCTATCATTAAATAATTTATACGAGATCAAAAACCCCTGGGGAAAGAAAAAAGAAGCTGAATTCCCCTTAGAAACGCCTAGAGAAAAATCAAGAAAACCAAAAAACCCTAGGAAGGTAAGAGGCATCGCAAAGCCCTACCAGAGACCCGAAAGGCCGCCGTAAAGGAGGGGAGGGAGGCGATGGGGCGGGAAGGGATCCAGGTGTGATCGGACGGTCCGTGCGGAAAGTCCGGGTGGCCTCGGACGGTGGATAGAGGAGGGGTTCAGCTGGCGTTGCAAGGGCGAGCGAGGAAAGAGAGTCAAGGGAGACGGTTGGGCAACGCGCGGAGGGAGAGCGGACGAGACGGTAGTTTGTGGGACCCACCAATATCATCGTGCCACGTGGAATCTCGCATCTGCTGCCACGCGTAGCCGCCATTCTCACGCGTTCGGTAGGCGTTTCTGGTTTTTATTTTATTCATTCATTTATTTATTTACGTATTCACTTGTGTATTAAATTAGTTTTTCTATGAGCACGATGAGCAATGAACTTTGGAGGTCGCTTTTCTTGAGCGTCATGGTCTATGCCAATTAATAGACAGGATGGTTTATCAAAGAAACTAGCAAATTCAACTCTTGCATTGAAATTTTTTGTGGACGGGTGGTAAAGGTAAAAGATAGTGCTGTCGTAATTGTTGACCTAATAAACTTTTTGGCCTCAAAATATGATAAAAATAAAGATGCTGTTTTCGTTTATAGTACTTAAGTAATTTTTTTTTAATTTTATTTATTTTTTTTACTGACTATATTAGAAAATATTAATATAAATATAATCAAAAATATCAAAGTAACGGACATAGAATGACATCAAAGATATTTAGATATATCTTGGCATAATCAACAACATAAAAAGCCATCCAATTAGCCACACTATTTTCATTTATGAATGTGTATATAATTAGGTAGCAAGCACAAACCGTGATAAGCATCATAGCATTAACCAATAAAAGATGGTAGTCATCTAGAAGCTCAAACTATGAAGAGTCAAATAAAAGGTGTTGAGCTTTTTATCATTCTGGCATCAAGCTATTTTTTCGTAGATCGTTCTTTACAATATCATCACCGCAGTAGAGTTTAACTACCAAGTTTGAGATGGATTGGTGTGATTTCTCTATGCCTAGACATCAGAATATCGAATCATGAATGAAGAAAGGTATGAGAAAAAGTATGTTGGCTAGTAATTGTGAGGCCTCAATTCTTGATTGGAAGGGACACCAAATGCCTCTACCTTTCCATCCCTTGGATAGATATGGATAGAGGGAGAGGGCAAAGCTTTTGATTTTTTCATGTTGTTAAATAGTTGAACAATGAAAATAGATGGGAAGTGCCTAATTGAATAGGAACAAAGTTTAAATCTCTCGATCTATTATGATGCCTTAGCTGCATACATCATTGCCCTTTCACTTGACATCTATCATCATGATAAATGGCTTGTCTCACCGTGATCTTATCTTGAATTCTCAATACTTCTGTCATTCCATCCCTGCAGGAGCAGAGAATCTGTCGCTGTCTAGAGATCATGATCTTAGAGTCCCTTTCCAAAATCATACTATTTATATGTAAAAAAAGAAAATCACATATACCAAGCCTTTCACATGGCCCTCCATTTGGCTTGGGGCATCAATATATAAAAAAGGAAGGAAGCTGAAGTGGAGGTGGGAGGGATAAAAGTTGAAAAGTATATAACCCAAGGTACAAAAATTGTGGAAGTAAAATTCTAGATTTTTCTAGCTATCAAAACCCCTCTGATCTCTTGGCCCTTGTAAAGTCAGTAATATCATTTATGGCTCTTATCATGATCCTAAAGAGGCTATCCTAGTCACAATCAAAGATCCACTTATTTTTAGCCATCCAAAAATAATTGTAGCAGTTAAGCTCTCATACTATCTAAATTATTTACTTACTTGAAAACTATTCATTTACCCTATATCTAATTGGGGTCACGAGAAGGAAGATGAATAGCCCACATCCATCTTTTCAATCAAAATCTTAGGAAGCATAGATAAAAAGAAAGGATTGTCCATCCATCCAGATCAATCAATTTGCATTAAAAATAATAGATGGAGTATGTGAGAGCAGATTTGTATATTGATAAAATTATCTCTCATTAACTTTTTGATAAAATCCTAACACTTCTTCATTTTTTTCATTTCTTTTATTTATGTTATTTTTATTTCACCTATACTATTTATCTTATACTATTAAATTTTATTACTAATTTTATTTTAATTTCGACACATAATTTTTATAATTTAAGTAAATAATTAGAATTATCTTTTTTATTTATATTCAATATTTTTTAGCTAACTATTTATATAATATTAATTAACTATTTAAATTAAATTAGAAACTAATTAGTTATTTTATAATTAATATATAAATAAATTTATTTATCTATAGTTAATTTATTAAATTAAATTAAATATCTATATTTTTATATATTTATAAATTATAAAGATTGCAAGTTTATATATTGCTCTATTTTTTAAATAAAATTAAATATTATAAATTAAAATATTAATATTTTTATTAAATAATAATTTAATAAAAATATCATATAAATATCATACATTCTTTCTTTCATTTTTTTTATAATAAATAAAGAAAAATTATTTCACAAGTCCATGTTCATAAAATATTTTCACCTGAATGCTAATCTCATGCAAAAGCTCAATTAAGTTACTTTCAAAAAGTTCTATTGAAAATAAGTTTCAATAACATTGTTATCCTATTATAATGGAATGGACAACTATAAGTATTATTTCTTCTAATAAATATAGATTCGCCCACTTACAGCCTTGGGGTCGATTCTTTTTATTTTTTGATGTTGTTCAACTTAATTTCTTCATTAAAAAAAAAAAAAAAGGTTATTAAACTAGCTACTTTTAGCAATTATGATATGAAATAATATAAAAATAATAATGCCAAGAGGAATTATGCCCTTGTTTGGCGCCTCTCCTTGGTGCATGATCCATGTGCAGTCCCGAAACACTTCCTATAGTCTCAGCATAGTGAAAAAGGTGGAACCCTATCTCTTTTTTTTTTTTGTGACACAAAGAAAACGGGGTAATCATACTCATTTCAGCGAATCTAGAAAGCAAATCTATTGAAATCGATCGTTGACTTGTCTATAGGTTGCCATGTAGGTGTTGGGGTTAAGAAAATAATATATATCAGTCCGAACAATCACATGTCAAGCGACTTGTATTTTTTTTTTTGGACTTGCCATCTTCCGTGCAATCCCAAGAGGAGAGGTGCAAAACGATGTGTAGCACGTTTGTCCTCCTAAATAGGTTGGAATGATAAAAACATGGCAAGCCATCAAATATGATGAGTATGGGAGTCTTTTAAAAAAGAAGAAGAAGAAGAAATTCGTAGAAAGAGACAGACGGTCATCTTTTTAATTGAATGACTGTGCCTAGCACGAATTTTTCATCAAATATTTAATAACCTAACCTAACATGCTAACACTCATTTTATGACATTTACATGGATAGGCTGAACAAAAATCATATTGGATGATAGAAGAAAATATGAAGCAGGTTTCTTGTTTTGCTATGTTTTTTTTGTTGCCTATTTTAAAATAAAAATCTAAAAATTAGATGTGTCTACCAATAAAGTAATTAGTCTCATAATTTTTTTTTAAAAAAAATATATTTTTCTTCTTCATTTTTAAATTATGCTTTTTACTAATAAATACTATATGATTAGACAATACACACTAAGTAAATTAGTCATTTAATAACTCAATACATATATGTAGATGGATTGATATATAATTTTTAGAGCTTGATGCTTACTAGTACACAATACATGCTCGAGGAATACTTACTTAGAAAAGTAGTTCCATAAACACATTCAAATAAATCAATACATAATTTTTAGAGCATGATGTTCATTAGTATACAATGTACGGTTAAATAATATATACTTAGCAAAATAGTTCAATACATATATTCAAACAAATTAATACACAATTTTCAAATTATGATGTTCATCAATATACACTACATAATCATATAATATATACTTGTTAACTTCTCGGGACATGCCAATATACATTTAATAGTAATCCAATAATCTTTAGGAGGTATAATCACATTGTTGCTAAGTATGTATTAAAGAATCTTATGGCATGTATCAAGAAGTCGACAAACATATATCATCTGGCGATATAGTATGTATTGATTAATATAATATTTCTAAAATTATGTATCAATTTATTTGAATGTGTATAATCGGTTGCTAAATGATTAATTTACTAAGTATATATCATCAATAAATTTTATATTCTATATATTATAAATCAATTTATCAAGATATGTGTATTGACTTACTTGATTATTAATTTGCTTGATGTGTTGATCCTAATAGAAAAATGTTATGAAAATGACAAAAAAGGGATGCTGCGTTCGTTTCTTCTTTAAGATTAATATATATATATATGAAAGTAAAAATTGAAAAAAAATATTTTAGCATTTGAAGCTATCCACGTATGCTGCCAATTCTCATATATGAATGCCATTTGAGTGCAAATTAATTTTTCCTATGTCATGTACCTGTACTTTTCTACCTAGCAATCTTTAAAGCATTAAAATCGGACCTTAAATTATTAAAAGATTATACTAAATCATACTTATGTGAATTAAATTATATTATTAAAGTATGATATAATTATATTCTTACAATTAATATTCATTTATATACATGCAGTTAAAAATTTAAATAAATATTATTTAATTATTTATAAAAAATGATCAGTTCTTATAATATGCAAGCTCAAAACTAGTTAAAGGAAATATGACAAAATAAAAAATCTATTCCATATTTTCTTCCATGGTTTCCACCCCATACGATTTTTGTCCAATAAATCCCCATGCTTGCCCTAAAATCGTAGTAACCCTGAAGTCAGGTTCGAAATATCTAAACCGATAGACAAAGAAGGTTTGATACTTACAAAACCAAAAACATGGGCCGAGTCCGAATGGAAATTACAAACCCGGAGAATTCTGACACGCTGCATTCGGAAGGAATGTCTGCTTAGCAAAGTTGTTATTTAAATGTCAGCGTTATATGTTAACAAATTGACTGATGTAGGTACAAAGATATCTCGATTCATTTCCCGCATTCCAAAATCGGAATCCATATACACACACGGGGTCGGACCCAAACAAGTCTGACCCGAACCTGACCCAACCTTGCAAGAAAATTAACAAGTCCGACATGGTCGGACCCATGAAAATTCTTATAAACCTGATAGCCATTCAAGACCAAACCCAAATCCAGCCTAGAACTGTTTCCGCCAGAATGCACGACCCAGGCCCAAACCAAATCCTGGTTAGAATTGTTTAGCTACAGGCCTACAACGCCTAAACCTGAACCAGGGTCCAGACTCCAGGAATCTCCCGAAACAGGTTAGGCCAGGTCTAACCCGGTAGAACTATCTCACGTCATACAGTGATAAGATCCATTCGCAACATTAAACATGGACTCGATTATAATACACATGGTGCAAAGAACCTACACCCCGGTATAAAATCGAATGGTTCGAGTTGCTAAAGAACAAGATACATGTTTATACCCCAGCATAAAATTGAATAGTTGAGTTACACAAAAAACGAAAAAAAAAATCTATATCATTAGATATGATCTGAAAGCAGCAAAAGACTACGTACCCCAAAACGACCCTTAACCACCCACCCCACCCACCCCCCCCCCCCCCCCCCCCCCCCCCCCATAACGATAAAAAAAATCATAGATTTTGAATATTTATCCAATAGCGTATTAAACTTTTGGACTGAGTTGATGCATAAGCCCCCAAAACATACAGGCTCGAAATAGTGCATTCTGACCATTTCAAGCCTCAAAAAACACCAACTAGTAGCACTTGAAAACAAGCAAAAGCAAATTAAAAAACCGGGTAGATAAACAAGTCTATAATCTGAGGATCAGTTCTATAGTCCAATATTTACATATTGCCACATGCCATCTTATATGCTACCATGGCATAAGCAACTATACATGCATACACAGGCGTGGTGGCTAAGTACTAGATACATGATACACCATGGATGTATGTCAGGCTTGCACTTGGTAGCTTCCAAACGCTGGCTTCATGTACAGCCGAGGACGCTGCGGTAAAGAAAGCGGTCCGCGGTGAGGAGTCTAGAGATTTCTAGTTTCAGACAGTATCATAAAACAGATAGGGTTCACAGGGAATGGATCGGAAACCTGTCACGTCCAGTTCTTTCTCTTGGACCGCAGCTGAAAAAGCTTGTCCCTCCATTGAGCTGAAACAAAATAACAACACCTGTAATAGCATCAACTTGCCACAAAACGTTGCCAGAGTGTGGATCAATCGGATTCATATTTCCAAAGAAGTCCCATGACTTGTTGATTTGTTTAGCTTTTGGGGAACAATCTCCTTAGAAAAGAAAAGAAAACGCACCCTCCGCCAGCATGATCCAAAAACTTACAGAAACTATCCTGTTCATGCTATATATATATATATATATATATATATATATATATATATATGTAAAATGCGGCAGCAGGTACGAGCATGATATCTTACCAGCATCTTTGTATCTTTCCTCAACGGCAGCAATCAGCATGTTACGGACCAAACCGAACTCCTTGGTTTCCGAGCAAGGATGACCATCAGGCCTGTTAACATTACTTCAGTCAACGTAACATTAAAGCACTAAAAATTTACACCATATTTCTGACCAACTAAAAATAAAGTACTTTAGTCTTTTATAAATAATAAGGTCCATGTAAGGCACAAGAAATCACCGTGCCGACAGAAGAGAAGATATCAAGTAAACATCAAAAAGATGACAACACCCACTTCTCCATAAAATATCTCAAAACTGATAAGTAGATAGCTAGAGAGAGAGAGAGAGGAGGGGGGCGGGAATGTAAAACTCCATTGTGGGTTATCGGTTGATAAATGTTAAACAACTCAGAAAACATGTAGTCTTTATGAAACTTGATTTTGATCATCCCTTGCACTTCATCCAAACAATTCTTTCCTTGAACAGAATAAATTGGAACAACTCATCTAAACTAACACGAGATGAAAAAGATGAAAATCTCTTGAACGTTTATTCATTTGAACTTTGAAGCACCTGTTTCAGCACAAAAATAGTAAACAGAATGCATGGAAAACATTCATTAGGTTACCTGTCAAGTTCTGTGAATAACATTCCATCCAACTGAGAAGCCTGCGCTGCCAACTTAGACGGTTCAATCACTCGCATCCCATCACTGTATGCAAGATGTCTATTGACTTGTATAGGCACCTTTTTGGATCAAAAAAATAAAACAGAGGCAAAAACAAGTAGTAGTCAACACCTATTAGGGCTACAAACAGATGTCAACTTTGACTTGAATTAAAACAAAAGAGCTGTTCTAAAATCTGTGGTGAAATTTGATCATGTCTTGCAAACATCTGCTGCTCTCAAAGATATAGCACAATCTGTTTTAGGGAGATATCTGGATTTTGAAATATTATCTCCATAACTTTTTCTAAGAGAATTTTCCAACCAATGTGGTTCTTGAATCTCGTTCAAATATGAAATCAGAAAAAGGATTGAAATAGATATAGGAGAAGAAAGAATATATGGTGTTTCAAGTTTCCTGAATTAAAGCAGAAGCAACCTCCCTATAATCCCTACAAGTAACAATACGAAGGAATAACAACTGTGTTTATTAATGTCAGTCCCTTACGCACATGCTTTTGATAACATTCCAAGCCATCTTCTTTTCCTTAAAACAACCATTTTTAAGAGTTCCAGATGCCTCTTTCATCCCTTCCATAAATCCAATGGTCAAGAACTTCTCAAATCAGTTCAATAAGGAGGTTCTGACAATTAAAGTAGGGCTTGGTTCATTATTATCAAGAAAAGTAGCTCCTGCAGATAGCCAAAAAAAAAAAATCACAGCTGCCCTCCCTCAAATCAAAATAAACGTTTCCTATGCCCTCCCTCAATTCAAAATAGACATTTCCTATAAAACCCTGGCAGTGTTAAACCAAAAACTTCCTAACTATCACTACAGCATCCGTCACAAGTACTTCTTGCACTAGACTGCACTGCTTACACATGCATCTCATTCTTTTACTTTTATGTGGATCATCCTTTTGTAAGGTGCAGGATGTAAAGTCATGTTCATTTAAGACCACAAGACAAGCAAAATTACCAGCCAATAAAACACCTCTAGGTAGTACTTAACATAGCCAACTTTTGTGACCGCCTTGTTTAACATCTAGCAACTATTAGGAATTTAGGACCATAAAACAAGTTGCGATTTTCAAGGTCTGAAGGTAAAATGCTTGATGAAATCCCAAGTTGGAATCAATCAAAAGTGTCTTTAAATTTCACAAGGAATGAAAACAGATGAAAATAGCTATGAAAACAATAAAGTTCTCTCTGCTTTGATCAAGATATTTGTGGACAAAAAGAAGTGTATTAACATTATTAGTAAACATGAATACCATGGGGCCAAAAGAACTAGGTAAAAATTTTCAATTTTCTTTTCAATTCCATGTGCTTTCTCCCAAAGCATGACCGTAGACTATCTATGACAATAAAAGAACAAGAACAAATTATCAAAGGGAGCTCCAACACATGCAAAAATATCTTCTAATATTATTGTTTATTACATGATCTGAAGCCCTATCCTATATTTTCATCATCTACACTAGAGCTTCCAACTAAAATAAGCACCTCATATTACCTTCTATAACTTCATTCCCCAACTTCTTTCACACTGATATTAGATGATGATATAATAGTTACACAACAATCTGATATGGTTTAATAAAGATAGTATTATTTCACAAGGACAAACTTAAATGATAGTCCATGCATGAATGTTGGAAAAAGAAAACTTGCCGAACCTTCTGAAGAATTATTGAGAAAATAGCAAGAGCAAGGATTATGAAAAAGGTGATTCTACAATGACCTATGGTGTTAGAAAAGCTTAACTACAATAAGAAAACTGCAACTTTCGGCTTATAATTTCACCAATGCCACTCGAAGACCCATGCATAAATGATTAAAAAATGACATCCAATATTAAAGAAGCAAGACTACAATAAGAAACAAGAAAAAATTGTGAGGCCCTCATGGTGAAGTAGGTGGATGTGCTAAAATAATGCCAAAATTTATTCTGATATATTTTAGTTGAGCTTGTAAGTTGTAACTGTAATAACATATTTGTTTATGCGAGCATTAAAATGCGGTCTAGCTTTTTCTCCTAAAACTTGCTCTGAAGATCACAAAGAGATCCCCCCCCCCCCTCCCCTTTTTTGGGTTGGGGGGGCGGGGAGCGGTGTTAAACTGTGGTTCTAAGATATAACCACTCCCAAGTTCCCACCATATTTGCAAACCATGGTTCGAAGAAACAATCATTGCTTCATTCCTGAAAAATATTAGGTAAAATTAAATGAAATCAAGACTGTAACATGAAGTGATCTAATTTCTAGGAGACACCTCTGCAGTGATTCCAATAATAAAGTGTTGCTTCTGTTAAAATTAATGTCTGTCCCATTAAGGCAATTGCAAAAAAGCCATTGAAAACCACCTACCAAGTCACATTTAGCAGATATATAATTACTAATCAAAATGGTTTCCCCATAATCATGTTAGTGCAAGACACGGGAACTACATAAGCCAGAAGCTAGTGTTAATTTGGATAACTGAGCATACCTTGCACCGCACAGCCATATTAATGGCATCTGAAGGTCGAAGATCAAAGCTGATGCTCTCTTTTTCATTCCCCACCTGCATGAACACATGATGTAGTTCAGGATTTACATTCACTAGGATACAGCTAACATTAACAAAAAGCAATTTGAAAAGATCAGGATTTTCCTTTCCAAGGAACAACTGAGCAAAGTAGGCCTCGTTCACTCTTTTGGTGACTCGAACAAGTTGTACCTAAAATATTAAATTCTTGTTTAATATCTGTAAGTGGCTTTAAAAAAAAGAAAAAAGAAAAAAAGATCAAAGATCAAATTTCAATAGCAAAGAGTTAACATTCCATCACTGCTATCTTAACCACTCAGCAGGCCACTCACATATGTTATAGTCCAAGTAAGATGCATACCTAGCAAATGTTACTAACAAACCCAGTGAGCATTAGGCCAATTGACTGATGAACTTACATAAATCCAACACAGAGAAATAAAGGTATTCAACTTAATGGGGGCATGCAACAGAACAAAATAGGGTGTTCTGTATACAGGATTGATCTATTTAACTTACCTCGTATCCCATCTTTTCAATCATCTCTTTCACTACTTGATATATGGTTGGCCTAGCCTGAGAGATGCACATAATATTAGTAATTATCCAAATAAAAAAAGTTAGCATGATACTTCACATATGAGAATAGGAGACTTACAATATGAACATTCCGAACTGCAGCCATTAACAACACACTTGGCATCTCCACTGTAAAGGAAAAGGAGGATCAAAGATCATTTGTTGGAATAAAAGACTAGCTCTCAACAAAATACCCTAACACTAGGCAAAAGTATACATACAGACAATAATAGGAAGAAGAAGACCACTTCCATCTTCCATCTTTAGTACGATAGCTGGATGAGGAGCATAGTCCGGCAGGCTTCCTCCTTGGGGATTATTGTGAACACATCTCAAATGTGTACCATCACGCATCTTTATCATGAAACCAGCTGATCCACTTCTGACCTCAACTGCATGAAAGACAAATTACTGCAACGAGGACTTGAAATCCATAAGCAACAGAAGCAGCTCAATGTCTAAATTACTCGTAAATATTGCTAGAAGCAGAAAAAGGTGCCACACTCTATGGATTACAGTTTGAGAGTTAGCAACTGTGCATGTGCAGACTTTTATATGTATTATGACACTTTGACTGTGACCAATTATGTAAACCTGGTGATACTGGACCTACTAGGAGACCGTCTTGGCCTTACAACTCAGACAGTTGACAAATGGCAAATATTAGAAAACATGAAGTTGTAATTTCAAATTCCAATATAATTTCCACAAAATATGTGAAGAAAACTGCCAAAGGGATAGTCCTGCAGATTAACTCAGAACAGCTATGTGACCAACCGATGGTCTGATGAGAAAGATGGTCTATGGCATGGTTTTCTTCCACGTATTGAGCTAGGAAAGAAGTGATCACAATTGTAAGAAAAAACACTGCCACTATAACAGTTCCACGATGGAGCATGTTGATAAATAAAAAATGTGAACTTTCAACTCAATGTGTTGGTTCTGCAACAACTTTTGCTGGTTCCATCTCACTGATGGCAACCTAGGAATGCTTTAGACTGCAAGCCAATTTCTGTTCTTAACAGCAGGAGAATCCAAAATCAAAACCAGAGAAAATGTCCTGCGGTCCATATCAGATAAGATACTTACCCTCCTACTGCTGGATTTCTAAGTGACTAGAGAAGAAACTTCTACCTAGTAGACAAAATTTAGAATTGAAAGTTCAAGTCCACATGCAACATTCTTAGACATAAAGAAACGAGAAGGGGAAATCAAAGGGCCTGAAAATAAAGCATACTAAAACAGTGCCCCCTTCCTCTCAAGAAAAACAAAGAAAATAAATGATTCAAACAGAATACCTGCTTCAATCACACTGGAATTCACATATTCTTCATCATTTTCACTGAAGTTCCCAGCCATGCTGCCATTACCATCAGAAGATGAACTGAAACTACAACGAACAGGCCAGCATTTCCTTTCACAAGGTTGAATAGAAAGAGCTCCAACTCTTGTTATACTTCTGCATCTAGCTTTAGACCCCCAAAATCCACTTCTAAGATGACTAGTCTTTATTAATGAAGTATTAATTATAGGAGTACAAACTCTTGCTTGCTTAGCATGTTGGACAGCAGGACGGCAAATAACCGGTCCCTCTATAATTGCCATCTTACTTCCTCTTGTACAGAACAAAAGAGAAACATAAAAATGTTTCAAGAAACCACAAGATAAAAAAAGGATGCAAAACTGATGATTGTAGAATAATGATTACAGATAAATAAGAATAATAGTCAATTACTTTAATTTTAATAGACGAAAGAAAGACTACATGAGAATAATAGTGTCTGATAATTTTTCCTTAGTCTTAGCTCTAGCATAAAAATAAGCATCACTAGGATAAACAGAAAGTCCACAGAACAATTGAGACAGAAACATATAGTGTTGGTAGCCTTGCGATACAGTGAAATAGTTATCTGTTCTCATCATCCTGCCATACATTATTTAATATATAGGCCAAAATATATTCCTGAGGGTACAAATACACAGCTGGTCTTGATAATATAGTTGCAGACCTGAAATAAGATCTCCAAGAAACAATTGCTAAATTACATTCAGCAACACTGCATACGATTATACAACTTCTAGTCCAATGCACGCAATATGCAAAATACAACAACATCTACATGATTCAACTTCTGTAACATGGAAATTGCTATTCCTATTTTTGTTACCTATTTGAGACAAAACCTTATGACAAGGAAAGCAACATGCAATTTGTATTTTGCATGTGCAGGTCACAGTATCTCATAGGCTGAACTGAATCTCATGTCTCAAGTGGGCTATGCCAACATGTGGCTCTTTGCATAGGCGCCCCCTGTTTATCTTGTACAAAATCAAATGCATTCAGCACAAGAGCAATCATGTGTCATTTCCAACATATAGCAATTTAACAAGTGCTGGATGAAGAAACATTAAAAGTGAGTCTTATATCATAAAGGAAATGGGAGGTTAAAAGTTCGTCCAGCACTAGATTTTAGCTGCCAATCAAAGTGGGCAAGGGAGCAGGTGTCAGTGCAGGTAAGGGAAGGTGAACATTTTAAGATCTCTAGAAGGAACCACTTTTGAAGCATGTGCAGCTCCGAGATCCCATAGAATTTCTGGAGTGGGTTCATTACATCTGGTAGAAGGTTCTTAATACTGAGCAATAGAGACTAATTATTTTCTACTACTTAGAGGCAATCAATGCACTGAGAGCCAAAGGTCTGGCATCCAATGGCTCCGCAAAAGGATACAAATTTCAAACTACGATCCAGACTTAAATTGATTTTAGATGATTTAAGATCATGAAATTGCGATATTCAATCAGAGAAAAATCATCCTCATCAAAACAAGAGCCTAAAGAGTTTTGTCCAACCAAAAGTAGTCTGATTTTACCTACAACATTTGAGATCCTTTTGTTGACTTGGTATATACTTATTCATCTTGTAACATCACACATGCATGTATCCGTGTCATATAGTAACACCGGGATGCTTGCATGATGTCAATAGGTATCCATGTCTAGATTTTGCCATTTTCGAAATTCACCATTGGAAACTGCTATCCATGTTGCCATGTGATATGTGTGCCATCATAGGTTCTGACCAAAAAGCACAAAGCAAATACAAGATCTAGATATTAGTGTTTATAAATTGATAGGTGTAGTTTCCAGCTGCCCATAATTTTAGAGAACGAAATTGTTCACTGGCTACTATTGGCCAACATATGTGCTTTAGCATATTTATAATGACTTGGACTTAATAACGAAGTCATGATATAAATAGTGTAAATAACACTAAATTATATTCCTTGTAGACATTTTATTACTTTCTTTAAAATTCCATATTTCAATCTTGAATTATTTTCCTGATTCTTTTTGGTGCGATCATCTGAAAAATATCATTTGTAGATTTTTCAACCACTTTGTCCAAAACCAGCTCAAAAGTTATACATAGAACTCACAAATTTCAACCAACATGGTCACTGAAAGAGCCAATCATGCATTGAATTCTTTCTTTACTCACTGTCACAGGCAGTCGTTTAACACATCCACCAAATACTTGACCATTTATGGTAAGCATGGAATCTAAGCTATTGCATACATGCATGTCTTGTCAAATTCTGTTAAAAAAGGATGGGACATACGGTCTAGCAGATGATGCAACAGGCAAAAAAAGAACATGGTTTTCCAGACTTACATATCCAATCCTAATCTTCACATGGTTTGAAAGGATTATTCTTCTCATGCAGCAACTGCAGCTTCTTATGAATTGGATACTCTCCCCACCCCCTCTCCCTCCATTTTTTATTCATCCTCCAAATCTTTTCCTTTTCAAACAATTTCATTCACCTTATCATCTTCGGAGGGATTCTGAAAAAATAGTTCCTTGAAGCTACTGTTTTTCCTTCAAATTCCAATAATTTATAGTTTTGTCCAAAAAAAACTATAAAATTCCAATAATTTTCCTTATCATCTTAGTTGTTCTGGTGTCCAATTTTAACCAAATCACTAAGGCTGAAACATCATATAGTATATAAGTTTGGGAACATATCAAAATATTATAACTGCTTCAGACCCAAAGCTGCACTCTTTACCTCTCTAAGACTTCCCAAAATAACAAAAATTGCAAAATTTCATATGTACACCATCTATATTTGTAAATCTATAAATATTATATCATAAAAATTAACATCTTAATAGTCAAATTGGAGACATCGCAATCCAAGAAGCAACTGCAGATACCAAAGAGATTCTCGAATTTCACAGAGATCTGAATCCCCCCTCTCCAGTACAATACCTTAGATCGCCTCAAAACCAAATATTTATACACAACATTAATCGAATGCACTAAAAATACAAGGAATCCGCTTTACCTGCAGCCCTCTGTACAAGCTTCTTCCACTCGAGCAACCAGATAAGGGAATTCCCTGAACAACGATCGATACCACCAATATTAATCCTCCAAAATTATCATTCAAAAAAAACAAGAAAAATATAAATCTTGCACAAAGAAACCCTAAGCTCCTCGACTCCTACGAACAAATCTTCCCGCAGCCTCAATGATCTGCTCGCATAAAGATAATGGAAGAAGTAACAATGATCAAATGTATATTGGGGGAGAGAGAGGAGAGAGAGAGAGAGAGGAGGGGGGCGGGGGGTGGAGGGGGGGTGTGGAAGGCCGCAAGGTGAAGCTTGGAGCCCAAGGGAGAGAGAGGTGGTGTTTGAACAGTGAGGGAGTCATATCGGACGATATCGAAGTGGCGAGGTGGATGAGGATCGAGGGGGGTCATTAGAAAATTACTCCTATGCCCCTTCTCTTTTTCCCATCCTCGAATTCCTCAGCACGGCAGGGAAAGTAGATAAAGGGTAGTTTCGTGCTTTAGTTTTATGATTCGTGCCCTTCCGTGGTGTTATCTCCTTCCGTCGTGTTATCTCCTTCCGTCAATTGGGCGCCGGCGCATCGATCCAGCGGGCTCCAAAAGACGAAACCACCCCTGAGAGTGCAAGGCTTTCACACTCACGCTGCTCAATGTGGTGGCACGGCGCAAGGGAAGGGATCGGGTCCGAAAGAGGGGAGTAATCAACGTTTGTTTTTGCTAAAGAGCGATTTTATCATCTGATAAAATATATCCGATGACGAAAATTTTGATTTCACAAATAGTATTTTAATGATCAACTATGGCCCGTGTTTGACAGTAATTTTTATAAATTAAACCACCATTTTTTTTAACATGTTGCGACAAAAAGCTCCTTGTAGATGAAGTTTTGTTTTAAAAATACAATAAGAGTGGAGGAATTTTGAGAGATTAGAACTACTAGCATAAATTAACACTACTAATGTATAAAATAATTAATTTACCTTCAAATGCTAAGGTTTAGATGTGTTACCGGGAATTGACTCTTTTCTTTAAAAAAAAAAAAAAAAAAACGCTTTCGCTTCTATCTAGTTTTATAGCAGTGTACTAGGGAAATCTTGGGAGGGTATTTCGGTCAGGAGCAGAGATTTTTCGCCGTGGGAACCGGTAACGGCCAGTAATTTCTGGCGTAGGCCGGGGTTGCGAGCTGCCACAGCAGAAGCTGCCGGTTACCCAATTGCAATTAGAAATTAATATTTGGGACTATAGAGGTGGTGACACGTGTATCTAGGGAAATGCCGGATAAGGCTTTGTTTTATCCTTTTATTATCCCAAAAGTTCCATTCGTTGCTATCCATTAAAAAAAATATCTTATTGGGTCGTCCCATGGGACTCCAGGGAGCCGGCACAGCACTGTGACCGAGATGGAATTTCAGTTCCCAAGTGGGCCCCACCAAGTATGGTGGCAGATGGCACGATCACCAAGTTAGTTTGGCAATAAATTATTGTCTCATATTTGCTAATTCTTTCATTAGAATTTATCATCTTTTTTTTTCTCTTAACAATAAATAATAACCGGTGCTAGCATCACCTTAAACTGCAATCTGTGCCATATGGGACGCTTACAATTTAATCCTGTGAGATGTTTGCAGCACTGCTGCCCTTTGAGTTGAAAAATTGCCGATCCTGAAAAAAACTAGATCAAATTCTAGCTGGCCTATAAATGCATATGGCAACTAATAAAATTTTTATACTACCAAGAAAAAAAAAAACTAATAAAAAATATAGATATAAAATATTTTTTAGTACATGGATGTAAATTTTTTTAAGAATATATGAAGTAGGTTCTAATATGTCCCTCTTATAATTCCATTAAAAAAATAAATATCCTTCTTATAAGATTACTTAAGAATAACTTTGCATAAGTTTAAATTTTGCTATGAAGTCCTAATCGACAAATTGTTATGACTTTAAATTTTGTAGAAAGTGAGACTATTATTACGCATAAAATCATAGAAATTCGAATATTAGAAAAAAAATTTCATTATAATTTTTAAAATCTAGCAATATTAGGATATTTTTGTTAAAAGTTTAGAATGGTTTAAACACTTAAGAAGAATTCTAAATGATGCCACTTTTAGGTGATAGAATAAAAAATTTTAGACAAACAAAGGATAGGTTTTTAACATCCAATATCATCCAATATCAAGGCTATCTCTTGATTAAGGAATACCAAAATCAATTGAGACATTGTTTTATCTCAGTAGGAATCCAAGATGAATGCCGATGAATCCTAGGTAGCATGCATTTAATAGCAAATTTCAAGTAGCAGAATGAAGACTATATTAAATGCTAGATGATTTAATTTTATCGAATATATATATACACACACTATGGAAAGATTATTTTTCTTGATTTTTAATAGTTTTTTAGTTGTTTTTTACTAATTAACAAAAAAAAAAAAACCTTGATGAACCTAAAAAATCTTAACCTTTAAAACTTGATATTTCAAATTTCATTAATCACGGACTATCAAATTTTATATGGAGCTATCAATCAGTCGTGCGCATGTGCACAGGTACCATGTTTGTCACCCAAGTGCGCTACCGGATTGGGCCACTCATGGAAACATAGTTTGGAACATGCCCATTTGACTTGGTCCGCTGTACGGTTGAACTGTTCGACCCGAAAAGGTCACGTACCAAAATCCCGAACAAAGAAAACTCTCCTTCAGCCCCCGATCACAGAAGGAAAGGGGAAAGAGGGTAATCTATAGCCAGCTCTGAAAATCTGGAGGCCATGTGAATCAAATGCAAATGCTATCTCAAGCATTTTTTTGTTTTTGGTTTTTGCTAAGACGGTTGACTCACTTAATTTTAACACGACTACATCCAAAAAATTTGAAATATTCCTGAAATCCCTGAGGATCAGGCTGAAACTACGCTTGGGCCCGACTTCGAGTCGGACTTCGGACTAGATCCATAACAATTCAAATAGGACGGGGACTAAATATAGGACATTATCTTTCGAACTGAGCTTGGGCATACTTTTGGTTAGGCACAGATCAAAGCCTGAATTTTAGTCCAATTAATAATTCAAATATCTGGCCCGAGCCTAGTTCCCAATTCAAATTGGTCTAGTCCGATTGTCCGATTGTCCGATCTAAGTTAGTTGGAGCCTAATCAATTAGTTCTATTGGGAATAAACCATGCTCCCATCGAAGTCCAGTCTGATGCTTAGTCTAATGCAGCTGATAATCACGGAAGAGCTTCAATCGAAAATTCTCTCCCCAACAGCCGAACTTATTCGATGGCTGAATTTCTCCAGCAGCCGAACCCAGCCGAACCCAACCGAACTTCTCAACGGCCAAGCTCCAGTCGAACTCTCCCAACGGTCAAATTCCTGCCGAACTCTCTAGGAGCCGGACTCTTCCCAGACTTTTCCTTCGATCAGACTTCTACAGGAGCCGAACTTCTTCCGCATCTCTCCTTCAGTCGGATTTCCACATGCGCTGAACTCCTTTTGAGCTTCTCCTTCAGTTGGGCTTCTACGGAAGCCGAACTTCCTTCGGATTTCTCCTTCAGTCGGGCTTCTACAGAAGCCGAATTTCCTCCAGATTTCTTCTTTAGCCAGGGTTCTACGGAAGCCAAACTTCCATCGAATTTCTTCTTCCGTCGGACTTCTACGGGAGCCAAACTTTCTCCAGATTTCTCCTTCTGTCGGACTTCTATGGGAGCTGAACTCCTTCCGAATTTCTTCTTCAGTCGAATCCCTACAGGAGCCAAACTCCTTCCGAGCTCCTCCTTCAGTCGGACTTCTACGGAAGCCGAACTCCTTCCGCATCTCTTCTTCAGTCGGATTTTCACAAGCGCCAAACTCCTTCTGAGCTTCTCCTTCAGTCAGACTTCTATAGGAGCCGAACTCCTTCCGCATCTCTTCTTCAGTCGGATTTTCACAGGCGCCAAACTCCTTCTGAGCTTCTCCTTCAATCGAACTTCTATAGGAGCTAAGCTCCTTCCAGACTTCTCCTTCAGCTAGCGTCCCTTCCGGATAATCTTCTTTAGCCGTATTTTCTTCGAAAGTCCAAACTTCTATGGAATTAATATACGTCAAAGCTCTTCACCCCTCCATGCGGTTCCGAGCGGCTTAGTATCGAACGGCTACAGCCGTCACTATCAGTCCATCATAGGCGATAGCGATCCGCTATCAGACGACGATGGCTGTCATCATCAATCTATTGCAGACGGTGCCTCCCTCCGTGATTGACTCCGTCATACCTCAAGCGGTCCGCTACTAGATAGCTGCAGCTGTCACCATCAATCCGCTACAAACTCCGCCTATAAAAAAGAATCCTCTAGATATATTTTTTCTAAGCTCTCCTCTCCTCCTCTAAATTCCGTCGAACTCTTAACTGAGTACTTCATTTTTGTTGGCTAGAAGAGCTGACTTGATCGTCGAAGGATCCTACCAGAGCTACCACCACCAACTCCGAACGAAACTTTATTTTGCAGATCACCGACGGCGACCTCATCCTCCTTCACTCCAGCTCGATTCGGCGTCAACCAAATTTTGCACCAACAGAAATGGCGCTAGAGGAAGGATCCTCTGTTCTTGAGGTTTTCTTGTTCTTAAAGGATTGCTCAGCAACGATCTCTCTCCTTCCTCTCTAGAAATCTCTCTTCTTCCTCTCTAGAGTTCTTCTCCGAAAAAAATGCCCCCTAGGAGGGCTTCAATCCGACGATCGATGGTCTCTGCAGCCAGATTCTGTCCAGGCCTGTCCGTCCCCGCTTCAGCTCCGATAACTCAAGCTCCATCTGTAGCCATGGTGGATGTGGAGCAGTTCAACCTGCTGATCCAGCAGGTCCGTAGTCTCACGGAGGCGATGCAGACCATACATCGGTAGGCCCCAGCATCAGTTCGATCGAAGCAGGCTTCTCCGAAGCTCCATAGTCTGATCTAAGAACGGCTGACTTGGGCTACCCAACCTCTGTTTTTCGAAAAGAGGAGGCAGAGGATGGAGGGCCCCTGCTCGAACCACGACTCAACCCAGGGGGAAGCTTCTCACCCGTTCCATCAGAAAACCCTGGAGATCAATGACCGTAAAGATCTTCTGGATCAAAGGCTCCTAGAAATAAGCCGACGAATCAAGAGCTCCGCCACACCCCCTCCTTGCATGGTAATGATATTTGCACTAACCCTTCTTTTTTTCTCAGAAAATTATACAGGAACCCATCCCACCGAACTTTAAAATTTCGTAATTTGAGAGTTACGACAGAACCACCGATCTGATCGACCATCTGAAGACCTTCCGGACAATGATGTTGCTCCACGATGCATCAGACACTATTTTATGTCAGACTTTTTCGTCCACCCTCAAGGAAGCTGTCAGAAATTGGTACTCGGCACTTAAGTTGGGTACCATCTTTTTTTTTATCAGATGAGCCATCGATTTGTGGCTTACTTCGTCAGCAGCCGACGTCTGCATCTAGGTTCGAATTTTCTGATGACCATCAAGCAGAAGGAGGAAGAATCCATCCGAATTTTTGTTACCAGTTTAATGCTGCTGCATTGGAGGTCCGGAATCTAGACCAATCCATCGCCATGGCCGCACTCAAGGGTGGCCTTCAGAAGAATGATTTATTATTCTCTCTGAAAAAGAAGTACTCTAGGAACTTCGTCCTCTACCCATTAACGTGGTTCTAAATAATTGCAGACCTTCGACTTTGCCTCATGTTAGGAGAGATTCCCCGTCTATTCTTATAAAATGGGCCACTTCCGCTCTTGATTTCTTTTATGTCCTCACTAGTTCCTTGCCACTAAGAGACAATAATTTGCTACGATTGAAGAGTTTTATGCAAGAAAAGATCACCCATAGTACATCCCTTGAAGGTTACTGAATCGTAGTTGCCACTTGGGTCCGTAGAGAGCGGCGATGTCATCTCTCTCCGAGTTCACATTTACGGCATAAGTTCCTGAGAGCCGGACGACCCCTCCACCACATTCCATACGCCCTTCCCTATTAGATGAGGCTTCAATCTGGCTTGAACGGTTAAGACCAAGGGCAATTCTTACAATACACGTCTCGTTCGACGCCTCGCAGAAGTTACTAGGTCCCGCGCACTCTGTTACGATAGTCCTATAAAATATTATACTGGCCTCCATTGGCAAGTAATTTTTTAGCACACCCTTTTTTTTTTTTTTTCCTTTCTTTTTCTATTATTCTGCCTCTTTTTTTCCCGCGCCACCATTTCTTATATATATATGCCGCCCTGACCAATGACCCGACCACAATGGTTTGCCTCCTTTTGCTATCTCACAGCGTTGAGGGTTGACTGCTTCGCAACCTGTGAGAGTTCTCTCCTCCCGCTTGAAGGCATAACCCAGGTGCACGAAAGCTATACGTATCAATCGCCGGACTGCATCCGGCCCTCCATGTCACACAAGGTTTCCCACGAACGAGTATGTGTACTTCTTCACCATCGGAAAGATTCCCATGCCCGCGAATAAGCCCTCGATAGTGCTCGCGCTACGCAGCACATGAGTAGATTTCATCCCCCATCCTTTTTTATTCTGGTCGAGCCTAATGCTCTGTGATGCACCTCCGGAGGACCCCAATGGCCGCCCCAGTCCAAGAAGTTGGCCGATAGATCACTTCAGCTTTGCCGGCGCTCCTGAGGGTGCGTGGGTGAAGTCCCATGCGTATCGATTGAGGGAAAGAAAGTGGTAGTGAGATGTTTAGATCTTCATGAAACTCGCACAACAATCGGCTACGAAGAGCGACCAGACTAAGTTCACCCCCGCCCCCACAATGACTGATCTATTATGAGGATTACGAAAGCAGACTGAAAAGGACAGACTCTTGAGTTTCTAAACAAAAATGACCATATTACTTTATCCCCCTCGATAATTTTTAGCGTAGTAGGTATCCCACTGTCGACCTATTGGGCCCTGAAGTAAGTCAATCAACACACCCAAGAGAACTTTCACCTGCGTCGGATAAACAATGTCGAAAAACGACCTGCCCCCACTCCCGCAAACTGTTGCCCCCACCACCCACACAACCAAACGAACATATGTCCAGTTTCGCCCACTGCGATGAGGACGTGCGAGGCCGAAGGTCGCTTAGCGGAATCCCAGTAAGCTCGGAGGCCTTCCATGCCTATCTTATGTACAGTCTGCTTTATTTGTTTACTGGAACAACAGCGATTCATATTTGTTTCGGTTGAGCAGACTACACTGAAATCAATAAAAGGCCGCCCATATAGTGCCGGGTTCGAATCGACAACATAGTACGCTTGTCGCCTCTAATTTCTGTGACCACACAGAGGGGACGCGCCTACAGGGCTTCCACCACCTTAAACTCAGGTGTATGCTGTGTGTATACCCGTGACCGTCGGCACTTTGTAAGAATCAGGAAATGATTCTCAGGCAGCGGGAAAAAATTTAGCAGGATAGACATCTATAATACAACCCGTCTTTACCAAAACACTCATCGGACAGGCTTAGCAATTTCTTTAGTATTTCCGACGCCCTCCTTCGGTCAATTTGAGGAAGGATCCCTCCCTTGAGGAATAGGCAACCAATGGGTTCGACTCCAGCTCGGCACTTTGAGAATTTCTATCTCGCAAAACACCACCCTCCACTCTTTTTCGCTGTCTCGTGTAGCTGCGGGCACTCAGTTCCCCATGCTCCAAAAAATACTTTCTCTTGGACACGTTTGTGTTGGGGCTAAAGTTGGGCCAACTTAGAGCGCGCCGGTAGCGTCTCTTATATTTTCTGCCCTCGGGAATTGTCGGAAGTCCCGAAACAGCTGAACGGAGGCTGGAGTAGTCTATTTATGCTTTCTCTCATCAGGCTATCCACTCCTCTCTCCCTCCCTTCCCCCGCACTTCGTTAGCCCTGTCAACTAACTTGAGCTCTTCACTAATTGAAAACGCATATTACTTGAGCCGATTATCTTTCTAAAATCCTCCTCTACTAATATTTTAACTCCGACGGATCGCAGCACTTCTATACTTGCACGCCTTAATTAGTCGCAGAATATTCAATATTAAGCGCAACGCGTATCCCGACATACCCTCCCTCGGAGCTGTACTTAAGAGCAACCCCCTCACCGCACCTCCAAACGGAGTTAGATGAAACCAAATCCATGTACAAAGAAGCCCAAAAGACTTGCGGCACCAAACAGATTGGCTACATAATCCTCAAGAGAGCTCTTGGGCTGCGGACCAGCTGCACACGGACTAGCGGCGGGTCTCATTCTGCTCACTCCTCGCTTTACGTGGCCAATCAGGTAGGGTAATGCTTACTTATCAAAGATCTGCCAAATGTGGCCCTTGATACGATGGCCTAGACTCGATAGGATGGTTCATGAATCTCTTATAAGCTCGAGGGTTCGCCCATTTGCAATTGCTCCCTAGAATCGTCCATTCGATGAGAATAGGACTGTCGTTTTATTGGCTTGCTCCCAGTCCAGGTCACGCCAGGACTATTAATCCTTGGGTGTGCCCTGAAAGTAAATGATTTATATTTTCTTCTTAAGAATTGTGGCGTGTGTAGCCACCGTGACACAACCCCCCCCAGCCGGCCCCGAGCAATCCCGAAGAGATGTAAGCCCCCGTCAATTTTTCTTAGCCTAGAAGAGTACCCTGACTCCGACCCCTAATCCACTCAGAGCTAGTTAGCGTAGGTTAGATCCATTAGTTTGCATTTTCGCCTTATCTAGGCATCAGGAATGCCGTCAGCGAGACTGCTAGGTTATTAGGAAATAATTCCTCTTCAGCCACTTTTGGGCTTTACTTCGGAGAGGTGCTGAGTGGGGGTGTTATTCCGAGGGGTAGTTTTTACCCAAACTCCTTTAAATGTTCGGTTGGCACTCCGAACTCCAAGTGTATCGTTAGAAATAACCCAGTTCTAATGGCTGCGGCTCCGAGCACATCTCGGGGGAAGACAAGGGCACGCATCCGCCCCTCTGGCCCCTCAGATGTTCAGAGACGAGGATGATTTAGAAATCCACTTTTTGCAGATCAGCAGCGCTGAACTTCTTTGATTATCTTTTTTGGAGCAGTCCATTCCTGAATTGGCTCGAATTTGCTTAGGAAATTACTACCCCCCCAAAATCCGTGCCTCCCCTGATCAGCCTAAATCCTCAGAAACTCTTTCAGATGTTCACAGCTGCAAAGGCAATGCACTTGGTGGTTATTCAGTTTCATCTTGTAGCAGTTGTCGCTGAGTGCCCCCTGCTGCAAATTTTTGCTCTTCAAGCGTCGCGGTTGGAGGTGTCTGTACGCCTCTCCTTCGCCCTCCTCCACACGACACCTTCATATTGCTTCGAATATGCTCCTTGAGATCTTGCTCGATCAGTGTGCTGTGTATGTGTACCCTACGTTTTGAGTTTCAAAAAGCAGATAACCAAGTTGTCCTGTAAAATACCTAAGCCCACAAAAGTACCCCACCGGGTCAGTTCAGTAAACAAAAGTAAGTTATTCTTCCTACATCCTCCCCTTTGCCGCATCTTGCCCTTCCGTATCTGTTAGTAGGAGGCGGAGAATTGGACGTCCATAAAAGGTGAGAGAAATCATGTCCAGAGATCGTGATGATCAATCCTGGGGGCCGGTACCAGCCGCGGTAGCTATCTTAAATTGAAAGTACGTTCTTGTTCAGCCTTTTTTAAACGTCTATATATATCTTCCACTTGTTCGGTTTGCTTTTTTGACGAGGGACATATATTTGAGAATCTAGGTTGGGGGAGTAATAACTGTTCCGCCATTTATATCCAGCTTTGGAGAGCCCGTGTTTCCTTATATTTTCTTTCGCGACCTACTCTCTCTTCGCGTGTGGCTCGCCCCGAAACGTTCACAGGCCCGGCTGGCGTTGCATCATCTTCTCTTTATCGGATCGATGCCTTCCGGGCTCCCCTAACCACCCGGCCACCACCGAGGGCGGGTTCTATCTCTCCTCCCGCGCCCTCTCAGATCTTCCCTGGCTATCAAAAATAATAACATCACGAAAGACGTGTCGTTTCTTCTTCTCCCTTGAGAGGTACCATGAGCAGTGCTTTACTGCGAAGAATCCTCGTCTCACCAAGAGTTGAGCCAACGATCTGTCACAGTAAGCTGAAATCTGAACGTTTCAATCATTTAAGCCCGAGCTACAAGATGCAGCTTCTCATGGGTCGTCCCGCTCCCTCACTAGCTTCCCCGAGCTCCCCGGTCCCCATCCCGCACGGCAAACCTACACTCACTAGCGTAAGGGTCCCTCGACCCACTTGCCTTCTTTCATTAGCAGAGCAACCCCCCAACCCCCGCCCCCGCCCCACACCCCTGACCCCGCCGGCGCGCCCTGCGGGCGGCCCAGTGTTGCAGTTCGCCTTTCAACGAGCTTGAATCCCCCGCGACTCTTTTCTTTGATCCATGAATTGTCCGGAAAACCTTCATCTCCAAATACCAATACCTCTTAACATTCGCTACCCTGTCCGAAGTGTCTATTTTAGATTCAGAGTCGTCCCCAACAGAGGCTAATAGCATTATAGTGTGTTATAGAGTTCTTACGACTAAAAAATTTGACTCTGTTCCTTAGCCAAGTTATCGACGTTTGCCCAAATGCCAAAGGATATTATGCCGGCTGGCAACTTGGGTCGCATCGCCAGTGAAAGCCCTATTCACGGATAGTTCATAGAAACGCCCCCAATGGTGTACTGCAGTAAGGATATTCTCTCACGAACCGCTATCATAGGAGTAAGCTACCCGTCGACCCATCGAGCCCTTTCATGATCTACCAAAATGTCCGGCGAATCCATTTGCATAGTAAACATGTTTAAAGAGAATTAAAACCACATCCCATTGTAGAGGATACGGCCCGCTCAAGCATCTACCTCAGTAAAACCAGCTTGCGGCGGTGGGGGGGGGGCCACCCTTGTAATGGCGCGGCGGTTCTTTCTCCTTTCCTCTTCGAGATTTTCCAAATCTTCCGGGGCCTTTCCGCTCCTTATACCTTCAAAAAACAAGACCCTATTTCTTTTTCTTGTTTGGATCTCCTCTTTTTTGTCACCCGGCGCGGGGGCGGAATTCTAGGGCGCCTGTTGCGGTGGCCTCTTCATTCTGAAGTGCTCTTCGGAGATGGGCGTGTTGATGATGCTGAGCAGAAGCCCGGCGATCTCGCTTATGATCCTCTCTCTTGAACTGCTCAGGCTAGGTGGGTGGCGGACAATGGCCCACCTTGTAGTCGATCTTTTCAACCTTAGGCGATGTCGAAGCAGGAAGCGGGCCCCTCCCAGAACTACCTCGCCTGATGAGTTTCTTTGTTGATCCATCTTGAAGTGGATACACTTCTCAAGTGATTGTAAACGATGATCCACGATTGTAAAGGTGAGTGAACTTATTAGAATGCACTTGACTGGGAATTAGAGTCGCATTTTTTCGACGCTCAGTAGTGCTAAAATCTTCTGATTTTCATTCCGCAGTACTTCGATTATTTTGTTTGAGCATGAGAGGCAGTGTGTCACACGTTGTAGACGGACGCACACCTCAATCGTGCTCCCTTCCTGTCCGGTGGAACAATTCCCTTACCTCCGAGCCGAGGAGGACGTTCAGGGGCTCGTTTCGAGTTCAGCCCTTTGAAGTATCGCCCAGCCGGAGACACCACGGAATCGAGTTTCACTAATTCTTTCTTTCTCCGATGGGCCCCAGGTCCGGCTCATTTAATCGCTGCCCTAACCAAACGCCGCCTTCGATTTCATCCTTAGCCTTACACGCCTCTATCACTCCTATGGGCGTAACCTTACAACCCGGGTTTAGCATATCGAGA